>CM062223.1:16858460-17381853 GCA_031216235.1 Syzygium jambos
AGGAGAGAAGAGGGAATTAGG
Source organism: Syzygium jambos (assembly GCA_031216235.1). NCBI lineage: Eukaryota > Viridiplantae > Streptophyta > Magnoliopsida > Myrtales > Myrtaceae > Syzygium > Syzygium jambos. The sequence goes on from CM062223.1 coordinate 16,858,482, forward strand.
GATTCGGGATGAACCTCTGAAAATGGCGACGGTTAGGGCAAAAGGGAATACGGAAGCTCCCTTCTTCTCCTCTCCTCTGTCTCTCTTCTTCTTCGTCGTCGTCGTCGAAGCGTTTTCTCTCTATCTCTCTCCCCCTCGCGTATCTGATAATATAAGCTCCCGAATTTTCTTGCGCGTGTGCATTTTCCAACCCAAAAAAACGCAAAAGAAAAATTCAATGAATGAAATTATTATTGTGCTTCTTTTTTTTTTTTCAATTCGTGAAATTATCCCAAGCAAATATTTTCGATGCACGAAATGTCTTTGCATCCGAATATAATCTTTGTATAGGATTCGTACTTAGGTTCCTTTATAATTAGTAATATTTTAATAAATGATGAGGATTAATGGTATGTATTTCATTTGGACTTTTTTGTTTTTTTTATTGTGACGGCAAATTCTTCTTGAATCCAAGACGGCTATTTTTTAAATTAAATATTGGAGAAACGGGTTATCAATGAAGACGAAATATAATATAGTATAAGGAATAAAAATTGACGGATTGTGTATGAGATATAGTTAACAACCGATTATCTGCTATAAATAACATCATATAAGGAATAAACAATGATAGATTGTGTACAAGATATAATTAATAACCGACTACCTGCTATAGGGTCAAATATTATTTTTGCATCGTTAAACTAAGGTTCATCAAGAAATTTTTGCAAGAAATCGAACGAATTTAGGAATAATGATACGAATAGTCCTGAATTTTGGCCAATTATGTAATGTGCTCCCTCAACTTTTAATTTGTTCAGTTTGGTCCTTGAATTTTACTTCAATGTGTAATGTAGTCCTTGAACTTTTAAATTACTCAATATGGTCTATATAGACTTTTGGTAATGTTCAATTTAATCTCTAAACTATATGAAAATATTAAATGTTGTCCTTCTATTAATTAAGCTTAAGGACAAATTTGATCATTTTTATATAATTCAAAGACCATATTAAATAATTTAAAAGTTAATGGACCATATTACATATTAGGCTAAAGTTAGGGATCACATTGAACATATTAAAAATTTAGGAACTATATTGCACCTTAGGTCAAGCATCAGAAACCATTTATGCCATTTTCCTTTAAAATTTATTGGGGTTAATACCATGAGAGACTCCAAACTGATACACCTGTGATAAATTTAATCAAAACTATTTTTTTTACAATATAAAATCCCAAATTGATACATTTATGATAATTTTATCCCAAACTATTTTTTTGACCATAAAAATACCAAACTAGTACATATGTGATAATTTTATCCCGAACTAATTTTTTGACCATTAAAAATCTCAAATTGGTATGCTTGTGATATATTTACCCTTTATTAATTTCCGTTAAATTTTATTATCAAATTGCTAGGTTTGATGGTACGTAGTAGTTGACAGATGTACCAATTTGGGGTTTTATCCCTCTATTTATCACAAGTTTACCAATTTATGATTTTTCGTAATATTAATCCAATTTAATGGATACTAACGAAGGGTAAATTTGTCACAAATATACCACTTTTGAATTTTTAATGGTTAAAAAATTAGTTTGGGGTAAAATTATAGCATGTATACTAGTTTGGGATTTTTGGTGGTCAAAAAATTAGTTCGAAGTAAAATTATCACAAGTGTATTAGTATGGGGTTTTTGATGATAAAAAAATTAATTCAAGGTAAATTTATCACAAGTGTATCAGTTTGAGGTTTTTGGTGATCATAAAATTAGTTCGAGGTAAAATTATTACAGATATATCAGCTTGGAGTTTTTCGTAGTATTAACTCAATTTTATTATATGTTAAAATGAATGGATTATGAGCAGTCAATGGACATCTTGGCCTCTTAGATGAATTTTCAATGGTTTTAACCTTTTTCAATCTACTACTTTATTCTTACTTTTTACCTTACCTGTAGGAATTCGCAAGCAACTACCGAGACTACAACGGTTAGGGCAAACAATGAAGCTCCCTCTCTCCTCTTGTTCTTCATAGTCGTCAAAGCACTCTCTCCCTCTCTCGCATTTGATGATATAAGCTCCCAATTTTTTTTTATATGCAATTGTATTTTCAACCAAAAACGGAAAAAATTAACAAATAAAATTATCCTTTTTGATAAATACTGAAATTATCCAAGCAATAATTTTCGTGGCACAAAATTTGTTTAAATCCGAATATAAGCTTTTATAGGATTCATAATTAAGTTCCCTTATATTTAGTAATATTTTATTAAAAAAATAAGGATTAATGGTGTGTATATTTCACCTAGACCTTTTTTTTTATTTCAACATCAAATTCTTCTTAAATCCAAGACGGCTATTTTTTTCAATTAAATATTCGAGACAGGAGCTTTTATGAAGACGAAAAATAACATGAATAAAAAATGGATAGATTGTGTATAAAATTTAGTTAATAACTGACTATAAGCTATAGATGACATCATATAATGAATAAAAAATTCACTCGATCATCTAATATAGAGCCAAATATTTTCTTTTACACTGTAAACTAAGGATTATCTAGAAATTTTTGAAAGAAATAAGGCTCGTTTATTTTATTATGTGTTAAAATGAATAGAATGTGAATAGTCAATGGGTGATATGGCCCTCTTGGCCCTCTTGGATGAATTTTCAATGGTGGTAACCTTTTTTCAATCTAGTACTTTATTCTTACATTTTACCATACTTTTAGGGATCCACAAATACCTATTTGAGATTGAAAATGGAATAGTTAGGGCAAAAGTGAGTGAGAGCAAGAGAGATAAGTTGAGTTTAAATAAATTGTAAACTCATTTATGACCTATTTACGACCCATTTAATACCCATAATGTATATACCAATTTATGATTCATTTACTAAATATAACTAACCCATTTATGATCAATTTACTAATATATAAGTTAAGAAATGGGTTTATGGCCATTTTGACAAGTCTAATTATTGGTGTTGGCGATGGAGAGAGATATGGTTTCTATTGCTCACTGTGACGCAACATCTCTTGCGCTCATTTCGAGCCATGACTGAAACTTGATCGAACTTGGATTCTTCACTTCAAGCTTTTCATCATTCAATTACTGCAACCACATTGAAGCTAAGTTATTTGTCGTTCTCTAGTTTTCATTTTTGGATTCAGTCTAAATCATTTAGCCAACATTTCCAGCGGCTTTCTTCATCAATTTCAGGCAGCTATAGCCATCGTTGATTGTCACCACTTGCCATTCTTGAGCTGTGTGGAAACTCCTCTGTTTAACTCTATTTCCTGATAGAAGTGCTCAAAGAACTCGATTGTTGATCCATCCACCTTCACCGGATCTTCATCACTAACGCATCTAACACCTATGCTCTCCAACACTCACTAGTTGAAGCTAAAAAGTCAGTTTCGCTAAGCTAAGAACATATTTTTCTATTTCGGTCCTTTTACATGCTGAACAGAGACCAAGAAATCTTTAGCTGCTGATTCATTGAAGATTGTTTGCCATTAAGTTCCTGTTAGTGATTTGAATATGTTTCACTGCGTTTGTGATGATTAAAATATGGATCATGGATTTACATCTTCATCTGAGTTCTTTGGCCCATATGTCCACCACCTATTTGATGAAATTCATGAACCAGATCAGTAGATATGCAAGTTGTCATAAAAGAAATTTCACAGCCATTTTTTATTATGCTTCCTCTCGTGTTGAAGTACTTTCGTGTTTGGCTATAATCGAGAAGACTTTAGGCATGTTTGCGTGATTGTTGTTGAAAAATTTCTTATTGGCTGAGACCTATCTATGCATATTGTTCAACTTGATCCTTGCCTATCTGTATGTACACTTGATGGCTTTGATTCATGTCTGTTGTCATTACTCTCCGCCACATGTAGATTCGTGTTAGTAAAAGTTTCATTGGTGAACAAAGCATTTGAACCTTTGCCATTTAGTTTTATCAAGTGATTCATTGGACTGAATTTCTTGCTCGCCGGCCATGCCTTTTTCTTTTTTGAGTGATGATGCTTGGATTGATTTCAAATTACCTCCTGACTTGGCTGTGGACTTAGAAGTTAATGAACCCTTGCACGAACTTGTTTGCTCAGGATTGGAATAATTCTCGTTCAAAAAATTGTGCTAGGTGACTGGAATTAATGAGTTCCCTGGTTGATGAGATGTTTGATGGTGTTAATTTTTTGAAGCTAAAAAAACAACGAACAAGGCTAAGTGAATGATGAACATAGCAAAGAGTTGATCATGTCTCTGTATGAGTAATTGCAAAATGTCGGAAAAAATGAATAAATGAAAGAGGCAAAGGGAAAGTTAGCAAAGCAAGAATCCGTGTTCCGGATATGATGGACTGGGAAAGGGACTGTAAAAGAAATAGAGGAAATAAAAGAAATAAAAATCTAAAAACGAAAGCTATAAAATATTAATTTAAAAATATAAAAATGATAAGGAACTTCAAGTCTTAGTTAGGTAGTAGAATCTTAGAAATAATTTTAATTGAATTCCAATTAGTTTAGGTTTACACTGTTTGGGAAATTCCATTTCTTGATTTTTGGACAATTTGATTTTTAGATAGCTTTTCTTTGGGGAAAAACAGAAATATTGAAATATAGAAAATATCAAAAAAAGGAAACTCAAAAAAGTAATGTGTTATTAATGGTTGCGGTTAGGAGGTTGATTGGCTTTATCGATTATATGCATCAATCTTTTCAAAGGATCTCCTCAATTTGTCTAAGTTCCTTGTTGGTCATTTCTTTTATGTGAACATTCTAATGCTTTTCATTGATTGTGATGCGCGAATGAATGACATGAGATGATGGAAGAACCGAACCATGGAAGGATTGAAGAACGTTCGAGATCTTCACGTGTTCCTATTAGGATTAGGGTAAATTTTATGATTTGGACTCTAGATGAAGCTTGACCGTAGACTTTTATTCTTAGTTGAATAACTGATATAATTAGCTTAATATTATTTCCTGCATGAGTGTTCCTGCAAAAAATTCAAAGTGTACAAGTGATTGTGCTCTCTTTGTGATTTCTTTAGGGATTGATGCCTCTTGTGAATGCCTTCAATTGGAAGGCTTGCCACTGATTATCAAAGGACGCCAGGATGCTTGGACTGTATAGTTTACAGTGAAGGGACACCAAGGACATGCTGGCGAGTGTCTAGATTACGGTGGAAGATTGGATGGCCGAGAAGATCTGAGGAACATTGGGCTATGATTGGCTCGCTCGGATAGAGAACTTCCTTAGGATGATGTGGCCGCAAATTGATGGATGCCAAGAGAAAAAACACTAGAACACGTCCTTAAGATCAACGCCAGGAGGAGGGGCCACCGTGAAGAACATCGCAAAGGGAATGCTGGAGGGAGACTTAAACGAGAAAACCTCCATCGCAAGAAGATTTCGCCAAGAGGGAACCTGCGGGATAGCCAAAAAATAAGAACACTAGTGAGCGAGTGATGAGCAAATTCTCGAGTTCCTGTCTCAGTCGCACCAGGGCGGTGGCTCGAACTGGCTTACACCACGAGCTGGATTCTGTCTTGGTGTGGTGCCCGGTTATCAGACGTCAGATGAAGGCCCAGAATCGGAGCTGCAATGGATCATAGTGTTGATCGCGGAAGGGGCCACCTACAGTGGACCGCCTGATAGAATGATACCCTCTTAGAGTATAATATTTTAGTGAGTTTATAGATTGAGAGAGGGTGAGAGTCCTTGCTTTCTGGTTTACGTTAAACAATAGGTTACTATAAAAAGGCTTCTTTTCCTGACTTATCCACTTCGTTCTGATGTTGGGTTCTTGAAATTGGCTATGTCAGTTACAAGCAAACACGTGGCTTTAGAAAGCATGAGATTTGCTTTAATGAGTCAGACATCTAGTTGCTAAGTGTTTGGTCATCTATGGATATAATTCAGTTGGATTTAAGAAAGGTAAAACATGAACATGGCACAGAAGGCATCTCATCATTAAGTAGGTTTATTTATAAAGAAATTGAAAGTCCAGTTCTCTTTCTCTACACTGAAATGATGTCGATCCTATGTTTTGTGACTTCATAATTAATTTTTCGTTTCTTTTTCTTCTTTGTTTTTTTTTTCTCAATTAAAGGAAGGGGGCAGGTAGCTTTTAGAATAAGTCGAATAGAAGCGGGAAATACCTAATAAATTGGTGCATTAGGTTAAAATCTTCCGGTCCCAGTCTTTCTACTTTGCAAATCTAAAATGTGTTGATGGTGTCAATTAAATAATTCAGAGTTGCATACTTTCAGCTCTATGGAGGTTACCATTGATAATTCTGCACCTTCTTCTGGCCCCATTTTTGCTTACATCTGGGCTAATACACCATTGCTAGACAATGATGACGATTACAGACTAAGGGTGCGTTTGGTTCAGCATTTGGAATGTTACTTTGGGAATGCAAATGCCTTTAGGTGAAAGCCCTTTATGGGAAATGCAAATGGCGTTTGGTAAAAACTCATTTGCAAAGCTACTTTGACCCAAGTGGTGTTTGGTTAATTTTTTTCACAAATGGGCTTTGGGGGTTTTTTTTTAAAAAAAGGCAAAAATACCCTTCGCCGGATCCGGCGAAGGGCTACGGCCGCCGGCGAGCCAGATCTGGCGCCGGCGGCCATCGCCCGTCGCCGAGCGACCCCCGGCGAGGGACGCCGACCTCGGGCGACCGAGGCCTGAGGTCGCGCGACCTCAGGCGGCCGTCGGCCTGGGTCGCGCGACCCAGGCGGCCGTCGGCCTGGGTCGCGCGACCCAGGCGACGACGGCGGCCTGGGTCGCGCGACCCAGGCGGCCGTCGGCCTGGGGTCGCGCGACCCAGTCGCCGCCTGCGTCGCGCGACCCCAGGCCGACGGCCGCCTGGGTCGCGCGACCCAGGCCGCCTTCGTCGCTTGGGTCGCGCGACCCCAGGCCGACGGCCGCCTAAGGTCGGGGGACCCAGGCGGCCACGCCTGGGCGGTCGCCCGACCCCGGGCGGCCGTCGCTTGGGTCGGGCGACCTCGCCGGACCTTCGCCGTCGCCGGCCCTTCGCCCTCGCCGGAGTCCCTTTGGTGAAGAAGATGAATAGTAACGAGAGGGCAAAGCCGGGATATTGAAATTTGAGTGAGGGTAGTTTAGGAAGTATAAAAATGATTTTGGCATTTGGTTCAAGGCTGAAAGCCCAAAGCTAGTCTGGCCAGCATTGGGCTTTCAGCATTGAAAATGCTAGTTTTGAGCATTTTCAATGCTCAATGCTAAGCGTTTGGTTTAGCATTTTTGGGAAGGGGCTTTCGGGGCTGAAAGCCCCTTCCCAATGCTGAACCAAACGCAGCCTAAGAGGGTCTTTTATTAATCTGTTAGCGAGATACTTGTGCTTTGACATGAATCTACATGTTTAATTTTATAGTAAAACTTTCATCTTCGTATGTTTTCAGTACCTACATAAAGTACTTGTTTTGTTGCAAAACAATTTGTACCCGTCAAGGGACTGGCCCCAGCATCCTTTCTGGAGACACGCAAGAGTAATAATTACATTGATTGTTGTAACGTGTATTTTTGTCCAGTTGCGGCCGCTAAAAACAATCTTCTTCTTCTTCTTCCAAGAATGAAATATTAAAAAATTGCCTGAAAACTACAAAATATTATTAATAAAAAGAGAAAAGAGAAAGAAATATTAAAAAATTCAAAATATTATTAATAAAAAAAAATTTTGTGCAGTTATCAAATGCATTTATATTCTTTTTCTATTCTAAGTATAGAAATTTTGGGGAGTTACCAAAAGCTTTCAAATGCTTAGAAATTGTTCTCGGGTACAGAATTAAAAAAAATCATTTCTGAGTAGAATCAGCTTCCGGAAACATAATAGTTGTCAAATGCGCCCTTAGTGCATAAATATGACTTCAAATCAATTGCAAATAGGTTCTAATATGCCTCGAGAGCTTACCTACCAAATGACGCCCAGTCAAATAATTGAAAACAATGAGGAAATTGCATGAAAACTTTCTTGAAATAGAACAGATGGATTACATTATTAGATGTCATGCTAGCTCGATAACTGAAATTGAATATAAAATTCTTAATGGAGATAAGTGAAGTACATGAAAAAGCTTATAATGACTAGAAAGCTTTTTATACAAAAAAAAAGAGAAAGTATTGGATTATGAAATTAAAATAATTTGAATTTGGAATTTAAACTTAGATAAAATCCAATCGCAATCAATATGTTATGGATAATTTTCTCCTCTTCAAAATCTAATGAACTATTCGTGATTTCTGATGTCTTCATTGATGTCTTGTGCTCATTGACGATAGTGTGTTGTCTGTGCTTAGCGTGCATATGCTTTACTTTGAATCTTGTTATATCTTTAAAGTCATTTCATTATGCGTGTAGATCGTACCCTCAACAATTTCTAATTGCCTCGTGATTTATGCGCTACTTTGGGGATGATTTGCAACTGCCCTAGATCCTTCGCTACAGTTATTCCCCAACCAATTGCTCCTTTTTGAGTCAGTCTTCAACTTTTGTTTTGAGTCTATCGATCGTAAGCATGTGTAATGAACTTCACTTAAACTCTATCCATCGGAAACTCATGATCGCCACATGTTACATTGGCGCGCTTTGCTGGCCACTGGCATTGTTATGATCTTATGAATGATAAGCTTGTTAGCCAATTTTTCAATTGAGCATCATAGGTTAAGCGTATTGTCGTGGCTTATTTTGGGCCATTAACTTCATTATGTTTGAGGTCAATTTCTGGCCCCGTGTTAACAATTGTATAATTTTTAATCATATTATGAGATGAAACACTAACTACTAATTTTCTTAGTTTGCAGTGACTAAAATTCATTTGGAGGACCTAAGCCTTACAAAAACTTACATATGTTCATTACATTCGTACATTATAATATATAGATTGATGATTGAATTTTTCTTTTTTTTGATAGATTACGGATAGCATTAGTAGATACAATTGATTAAGCAATTTCGACAATTTTTGTCTTTAAGTGTGGTTGTTTGATAAATAAATAGTTTATCAATCAAGCGGCTGGATGAGTAGCAAGCATGGTTTGGTGGTGTGAGGGTAGGTACAAGAGGTAAGCTTCACTGTTACAATATATTTATAAGCTTTTCGCAGGAAAAACTTACATTTTATTTTGTATCACACTTGTAATTTGAAAACTTTGCTCAATCACTATTTTTTCTTAGTCGAGGAATGTCTTCTTTGTTGAATTTTTATTGATATTAAGATTAAAAAGATAATATTCGTCCTTTTTATATTATGTGTTTGGTTATAATTTCATAGTATTGTCAAATCCTTGCCCTAAATTTGTTTTCAAGGGAATAAGATTGATCCGGAAAAATATAATTTACATATAGTTGAAATTGAGTTTAATTTTAAAAGACTAATAATAATGAAAACTCAAAATGAAAAAGCAAAACCAACAGCTACATCAATAGATTGACTACAAATTACAAAAAGAAAAGGTACTGTTACATTAGAAAAGCAAGAATATCTATGATTGATTTGAAAGAAAAAGAAACGGAAGAAAAAAAATACAGCTTTTAAAAAATTATACGCTTTATATAAACTTATGGGGAAAATAAACATACAAAGAAAAGAAAAATTTTGAAAAAATGGAAAAGTTTAAAAGAAATTAAGGCTCCGTTCGTTTCGCGAAAAATGTGATGTTTTTAAAAAATATTTTTCAGGAAGCCATTTTTCAGGAAAATAATAATATTTTTCGGTATTCGCTAGAAACTTGAAAATGATTTTCCCTCTAACGATGCTCGAGCTTGCCTGTGGCCGGTCGCTGGCCTTTGTCGTGGCAGGCAACCAGCCGAAGAAGAAAGTAAATAAAAAAAAGAAAAGAAAAAAGATAATTAAAAAATCGTTTTGAAAAATAAAAAACTATTAAAAGTAGTGTATGGAGGAAAATTTGATTTGATTTTCCATACCAAAAGGCAAAATATATTTTTTGGGTCCTTTTCAGATTTCAGTCGAATACTGGAAAATTGTGTCATTTTCCTAAAATATGATTTTTGAAAAACATTTTCCAGAAATTTTACGTTTTCCGCGAAATCAACTAAGGCTGATATTTTATAGCGAAGAACAGTATAGCTTTAAAGAGTAGACGAATTGGTAATTCAAAATGAACAAAGACCCCATGTTATATGGGAGATAAAAATACAACCAGAAGATTATTGAGAATAACAACACATGTCCTACAAAATAATTTTGGCCGAACAAGGTACATAACCAAGGCATGTGATCTTACCTCCGTCGCCACCACATGCGTCCACAAATGTGATCAATGTTATCAGAAAGCTAAAGAGAAAAGATAACCAAGGGACAAGGGATCAAAGCTCAAGCATACTTCTCATTAGAAGCTCCCAGTTTTAGGCTTCACCCGGCTACTTCTCAAAGGATAACTTTACAAATAGTCATAACTCAAATTATATTCCATTCCATCAACATTTAGTAATCAGAAGTCGTGTTCAAATGAAAATCGAGATTCCTGCACCAAAGAAGGGAAGAAAAGGAAACAAATGGGACAGCCGAGGTTGAGAGATAGCTATATCTAGACACATTGTTGAGGTTTACCATTGGTTGTCAGATACCGGTGGTGTGATGGCACGTCTATGCATTGGTTTCGTTCAAAAATGAAAGACTTGCATTCCTTCAACGGTGGTTATATTTAGATGACAATCCACTGCCAGCGCTCCCCCGTCTCTTTTTATACATGGAAGATCCTGGATAGTCTGTCTCCCATGTCAAAAAATTTAAAAACTTCACTCACCTAGGGATGAGAATTTGGATGTAGGCTAAGGTAGTGCGCAACCAACTCGAAAGCAATCTGGACACCTTCTTCTAAGAACTCTTTAAGCCTTGGAACCATCACTTTGTATAAATTTCTTTTCCTTCCTAGATGCGGCCAACAAGGTTATGTCGACCAGATGGTCAATTTTCGTCTATGAATCTCATTACGGTTAGAAGTTCCAAAAGTATCATGTCAAAACCATAGAAATTACTCTCGATTGTGAGGCGCCCTAAAACTATTATACGCCCAGTAACTAGACAGGAATACTTTAAATAAGTACTAGTTTGGCCCTATTTATATATAAATAAATCCATGAAGTACCCATGAAGTACCCCGCCAAATGTCGCAGCCACCACTAGCAATAAAAAATAGGTACTTGACCTCAAAGGCTGAAACAATAACTTGGTATGGTATATGTAACATTCTGAATTTTCGATCCTTTTCCCGCGATTTATGAAATGAATATTTGACCAATGCACTTATAGTGAGATCTCACTCGGAACCGCGCATTCTCGGGATGCTAACCTTAGGGGTAAAGCCATTACGGAATTGAGTTCGCACGACCAAAGAACCCGACCTTGGCTCGACCTTTGACCATAAGGATTGACGAGGGAATATTTTCGGCCAACAGAGACCGATCTATTTGATTGATCATATCCGAAGGGAACTAGTGACAGACCCTCGCAATTACATGACAATCGAGGTCGTCTTGGTTCGAACAAGCTTAAACGTGATTTGACTTAGTGTCGGTTATGGGTCGAGAGTGCGTAATCCCAATGAGCCACTCGTTAGCCAGAGATAAGCTAAAGTCGCGATTGTTCGATTCTAGTCATTTCTTAGAATTCGAGCCAGAGAATCGAGAATTTTGAAAGTAACAATTTTTAGTGGCCGATGACGTTTTTGGTGTGACCAACCTTAAGGCCACCCATTTCTGTAAAAAAATGAATTTCGGGTCGGGATCGAAAAAATGACCATTTTGCCCCTGGGACCGCGAATGAATTTTGAGGACTGGATTAAGTCGGGGGACTGAAAATAATCCTATTTGGCCGAAAATGAGAGGACAAGAATGCCCCTTTCTTGCCTTGGGTAATTACTCTTTTGCCCTTTGAATTATTAAATAAGGTTAAACGTGGGCCGTTGGATTTCGGATAAGATTAAATCTTGGCCATTGGATCGGAAGAGTAATTGAGGGGTATTTTGGTAATTTTCGGTGGGGGTTTTGAGATCAATTATTGGGGGGTACCATTTAAATATTCATTTCCTTTCTTTCTCTCTAATAATTCTTTCTCTTTCTCTCTCCTCACCCCCCATCGATCGGCTCTCTCTCTCTCCTCTCCCTTGTGCATGAGCCCAGCTAGGCCGGCCACCAGCTCGCCGCCGCTTGGTCGCCGCCCCTCCGCCGTTCACCGCCGCCGCTTCTTCTTCCTTGGCCACGCCTCACCCACCGTCTGCCTGCCTCTCTCTCTCGTTTTGCTGTTTTGTTCGGCCCTACCATCGCCGAGCCACCCCTGGCAGCCCTCCCCTGGTCTGTACGACCTGATCGCCGCCCCTTGCAGCCCGATCGCTGCCGCTAGCCGCCCGTCCACGGCAGCTCAGCCGCTTGCCCGCCTAACCGCCGACGCCGTTGCTACTACTGCTTCTACTTCTGATCCGGCTGTTCCGGCTACCATCCAGTCTTGTTGTCACTCCTTTCTAGGGTAAGTGACTTCCCCAAACTCTCTTTAGGACCTCGGGTATTATTAGACACGTTTAGGGCTCGGTTTAGGTGGTTTATGCGGCTGTTTTGGTGCGTAGATTAAGGCTGAATATTAGGTTGTTGTGGATTGATTTGGGGGCTAAAAAGTTGTGGTTTAGTAGGCCCGTATGAGCTGAGGTGATGTGGAATGATCGCGGCTGAATTGTGTGATCAATTGGTAATTTTATGGCTTGAATGAACTCATTGAGTGATTGAATGAATTGTGGTTGTTGGCTGGTTCTGGATTGTGTCTTGGGCCGATTGTGGTTTGGCCGTGTGTCGTGTGAGTGTGGCCGTGAGGTATGGTGGTGTGATTGTACAATGAATTTGCGTGCTAAGCGTGTGTGGCCTTACGGTGTGTTTGTGCGACGAGGATGTGCTTTTGCGAAGTGTATGCGAGGTATGAGATTGTGTGTGGCCGTGTGTTTGTGTGGCCATGTGATACGTGAGGAAAGTGTGGAACGAAGGTATGGAAATGTAGGATTGATTGGAAAAGTGGGTCCGTCCTGAGGGGTGTTCGTTTACGCGGGACGATGCCGTCCTTGACGAGATGACGATGCCCGGCCCGACGGGGTGACGATGCCCGGCCCGACGGGGTGACGATGCTTGACGAGGTCAAAAGACCGTTGGCCTGATGCGTATTACGCGGGAGCAGTAGAGAAGGAAATTTGAGAATGTAGGATTCTGTCCTGAGGCGTGTTCGTTTACGCGGGACGATGTCGTCCTTGACGAGGTGATGATGCTCGGCCCAATGGGATGACGATGCCTGACAAGGACAGAAGACCGTTGGCCTGATGCGTTTTACGCGGGCGCGATAGTGGTGCAAAGGTTGGGAATGAGCTGGACTAGACTTGATGTGTGAGGATTGCGAAAGTTGACGCATGGTGTGAGTCTGTGCGCGAGTGTATTTGTATCACATGTTGTAGTGTTCGATTATGGGGTAAAAACTGCTAGGCATGGTATAGGACGTGTCCAAGTAGGTTTTGCTTTATAATCGAGACACGCGTGCGACTGTGATTCATTGTTGTGGCATGTTGGCTGTATTATTATCTAACATGCAGGGACGTGCATGATGGATTCCAGGTAGGATCGTATGTGTTTGTTAGTATGGTTGATTGTTGTGTGTTATGTGTGTTTTCGTCTAGCGGTACGTGAGAGTCTACGTGGGGTTTGAAATTGTGCACTTATTGAGATTCGTCTCATAGTTGTATAACTACAATTTCAGACCCCCAGCCTTAAACCCAGGAGGCCCGCCTCCTCTTTTTGAAGTATGAAGATCCACCCATGGTGCCTTAGTGGAGTTGCAGGCGTTGTCCAAGTGATCTTCCGGGTGCGTTAACCAGAGGACTCAGGAGCAGATTGGGAGAAGGACGACTAATAGGTTTTCCCTAGGGTATTTTAGGGATTGTTTAGACTAGGTCGACCTATAGTGAAGTTAAGTTAACCAGACCCCCGATCCTTTTGTTAAGTCGGTGGCTGTGAATGCTTATTTGTTATATATGTCTATAATATGATGTTTGTTTATTCAGTGCGATGGTATTGTATGAAAATGTTGTTGTTGTTGTTGTTCTTTGACTGTTCTGATGATCTATCCGTCGTCATTTTTTTAGTCTGGGGTTTTGTATTTCCGCTTCCGCATGTGTCTATGATGTTTGGGTTTGGTCGGCGATGTTCCTGGGACGTTGCAACAATTCGACCGGTGAGGGGATGTCGCGAGCTTAATGGGGTTCGGGCGTGACAGGATATATATATATCGACGTGATCCACCCTAGAATCTCCTACAAATCAGAAGACACATATATACAAAGACTTTAAATAGAAAAAAATATATAGAGATCTTAAATAGAAAAAAAAACTCTCCTATTTAGACCCTAATTGACAGCTCATGTTAACGGGTTATACTAGCTTAGAACTCCGCACGTTGCCGTAGAAAGAGAGCTATTAATATTGATCATGAAATTATCAAAGCAATTAGTGGAATAAAAGTGTACTAAAGCCCAAATTATGATATTATCGGCAATTCCAAAGTACAATAATGTGTCTCTTGTCATCATAATATACGTCATTCATGGCTTCAGCAAGGTGGTAATTCAAAGCATGATAGACATGAACCTAACTAATTAATCTGCAATTCTGGTTGATGCCGGTTCTTAGAAATTTTCAAGTCAAAATAATCTAGATTTGGATATCATAGTGAATGCTTTTTAATGCATTACCTTCACTGAAATTGTAGGGACACGTGTAGATAAGAAAAAAAAAAGATAGAAATTTCGACTCTTAATCGATATACTTATAAGATAAATCAACCTTCTTTTAATAATTTCAAAGTTAAATTTGCTAGTCATAAATGATAAACAGCAAAGTATAATAAGAAAACACAAATATCATGATGTAATGCATGTTGACCTAAAGTGCTTAAAACAAAGAACAAATAATACCTTCTATGGATCTACATTTTTCGGTAATTATCTTGTGCTTGTAGGTAGGACAAATATCACGTTAGGGTGGGTTAGTTTCACAAAAAAATGAATAATTTAGAAAATAATATTGTTAAAGTTATCTCTTATATCGCCTACATATTCTTATCGTCCACAAAAGTGTGTAGACATAAATTGTTTGTCGATAATGAAAATACTTTTCATTGACCAATTACTTCAAATGATACAAGCGATCATTTTTAATAAAATATTTTTTATATCATTCATCTTCCGCAAAATAGCCGTGGAAATTAACTGGCTGCTCGAAGAAACCTACATACTCTACTCTGAATCAAGAACCCATTGAAGCACAAAAAATTATATAAGGAAAAAACTTTAATTGTGAATTAGTGTTACGCTAATTATTGGTTGTGCATCCTATCCCAAAGTACCAAAGACAAAAAAGAAAAGAAAGAAACTAAAACAAAAAATAAATTCACTTGTTAGCAATGCATGAGTCATCAAAGCGGAAAACTAGAGTTAGACTATAAATCCACAGTAACAAGCTATACATAAAGTTAAGAGAAATGATTACGTATCCTTAATACACTGTTAACTGTGAGTTTAATCATTTACTTTGGGACATAAAAAATAAATAAGAAATAATTATAAATTATTATGGGGTAAAAAAAATCAGAAATAAGAAACACCCAACTTTGCTTCTTTTGGGGTTTTTAATGGTCTTATGGTCTACATTTACTTAATAACTTCAAACTTTCAAATTGGACATGTTTGGACATGAGAGGGTATATTAAAGTATTGAACACCACTTGTTTACGTGCTTATAATAACCGTAGTTTAAAGTAGCCACTAATAGCAATATGTCACTACAAAAAAACTTGTTTTTTGCGACGGAATTTGCGACAGAAAAAATTCCGTCGCTACTAGCGCGTCGCAAATTTTTGCGACGGAAAATTCGAAAATTCGTCGCAAATTTGCGACGGAAAAAAATTCATCGCAAAATTCGTCGCAAATTTGCGACGGACCTTATCCGTCGCAAAATTCGTCGCAAAAATCCGTCGCAAATTCCGTCGCAAATTTGCGACGAACCAAATCCGTCGCAAAATTCGTCGCAAAATCCGTCGCAAATTCCGTCGCAAATTTGCGACGAACTCAATCCGTCGCAAATTTCGTCGCAAAATTCGTCGCAAATTCGTCGCAAAATCCGTCGCAAATTTGCGACGAACTAAATCCGTCGCAAAAATCGTCGCAAAAATCGTCGCAAAATTCGTCGCAAAATTTGCGACGGACCAGATCCGTCGCAAAATCCGTCGCAAATATTTCCGTCGCAAATTTGCGACGAACGCAATCCGTCGCAAAATTCGTCGCAAAAATCGTCGCAAATTCCGTCGCAAATTTCGTCGCAAATTTGCGACGAACGCAATCCGTCGCAAAATTCGTCGCAAAATCCGTCGCAAATTCTGTCACAAATTTGCGACGAACTCAATCCGTCGCAAAATTCGTCGCAAAATTCGTCGCAAATTCGTCGTAAAATTCGCCGCAAATTTGCGACGAACTCAAACCGTCGCAAAAATCCGTCGCAAATTCTTCGAAAATTTCATCGCAAACTTGGCTTAAAATATTCGTCGTTATTTTTACATCATTTCGGCCATAAATTATTGTCCATATCAATCAAAGGAGACAATGACATATAATTGAAACAGAAAAACGAACAAACCATAAATTCTGACAAACCAGCTACAATGACATATAATTGAAACAAATAACAGAAGGAAAGTTATAGAGTCTGACATAATGCTATTTGATATCCAATCTTACAATACATTCAAAACATGAACTAAGAGACGGGATAACCATAGAAGACGCAAAAAAACCATACAGAAGAAGACGCGGCTTTGATACGATGGCAGGACACCAAAAGTAGTCACCTTTGTCGAAACCTGAGGAAATGTCGATACAAAAATCAGTCCAGAATATAAAAACAGCGTTTAAGCATGGATGTGGAACTAGGTATAAAATAACAAAAATACGTTTCAGGACGAACATAAATGTTCTTACATATGAATATGAGTGAAATAATGAAAAATCAAGATTATGAAGCAAGCTTACCCACAATTGCTACTAGGGAGACTGGAGAAAATCATCATCATCATCATCATCAGCATCAGCACCAGCATCAGCATTTTCGACATCAATGTGCCCATGACCCATTGGATTGGCTGGAGGTACATGAGGCCCTTCATTGCGCTGGAGGTTAAGGTGTTGCATAACCATTCTCATTTGATCTTCCAAGCTATCTATTCGTTCATCCTTCTTAACAAGTAAATTATTCAGACGATGAACTTCTTGGGTCAAAACCTCCTCTGTGCGTGTCTTCCTTCGACCAGTCCTAGCGGATGATGAACTTCCAGGACTATTCGGCATGAACATCCTTGACAACGATCCCAGCCCAAATATTTTCCCTTTTTTCGCCCCACCCGCTGCCTCCATCCACAATGCCATATTATCAACTGGTGGGCGGGGCTCAGGACAATCATCACTACCACTAGCACTGCTCAGTAAAAGATCATCATATTTTTCCTACATTAACAATGTAGATGAAAATAAAATCACTATATATATATATACCATAAATATATATATATATACCATAAATATTGAAAGCATTCACGGTTTTCATTATAGTTAACATATAAGCCAAAGTATAACCTTACATACCTTAACAGCTTTTGCTCGATCGCCTGTCCATGTCTTATCATTCTTTTGAAATGTGCGTTCAAATGTAGCTGCAAATATCGGTTCCGTCCCCAATTCATGTGCCTACAAAATGTAAACTTGAGTAATTGAATCGAATTAAATTAACTTATAACTCATTTAACAGACTTACCAGTCGCTTGCGATACTCGGCAATGTTGATAGAGCCACCGGCATATGTGGCTGACCCTTCACTAGAACTAGAAGAGCGATTCTTCTTATTCTGCTCACAGAGTTGCCGACTCTGTTCAGATGCCCAAAATGTGTTCATCGCCACCCAATTGTCAGCCGTAAAGAAAGACGGCTTCGCTTGCTTGCTCTTCGCTCTATTCATGACATTTCGCATAAAATCACTTATTTTCTTATCGAAAATTCTTCTCACTTCATTGTTTTCCGCTTCCTCCCACTTGAACTTCCCCTGCAATGAATAAAAATACAAATTGAAAATTATTATGATGATCACATATCCATAACCATGCACCAGACACATATAGACAGATTTTGTAAAGTTCATGTCGGGGAAAATATCTGGTCATTTACGTATCGAAAACTACAGAGTTGTTCTGGTCCCTTTACATCATTCTTGACCATCAATATACTATACCAAACTTAATTAATGAGAAAATAAAATATGTAAAACTTACCTTGAACTCATTCCACCATATTTCTTTCACTTCTTGTGGAACACTTCTGTAATTCATATACTCTCCCATCCAAAAGTTTCTTACTATTTTGTTCAATTCCCTCACAACAGTCGTAGCGTCCGTGAATCTGCATTCATACGAATATTGTGCAACATGGATAATTCAGTTGACATCAATATCTAAAGCCCTAAATATGACATATACTAAAATAAAAATGAAGCACTTACGAATCTCCAAATGGACATATGAAGAATCAGTTATCTTCTTGACCTCTGTTTCCGTCAATATTCGATTGTTCCGCCGAATAATGGGGTGGAATGGAAGGAGAGGGAGCTAAAGGAGATTGAACTGGAGAACGTTCAGTTCGCATGTGGTCAAGTCCCGTAACATATTGTTGAGGGTGGAAGGAAGGGCCAACGTGCCCATATTGTGACGGACCATATTGTGGTTGAGGGTTAGATGCCGGGACAGGAGAAGAGGAAAGGGACGGGGAAGAAGACGAGGAAGAGCCTTGTCTTCTAGGCATGTGACCTCCACGTTTACACTGACAAGTAGGAAGGTTATGCGAATATGTAAAGAACTATTGACACGTATTACGAACACATAATGATGTACATGACGAAGCTTACCATTTTGATAGAAAGACTGAGAAAATGTTTCCTTCAAATGAGCCAATGGCGAGTGTTTATGATGTGCAATTTCCTACAAACAAATATACTATGAATCTCATTCATTTTGATATGAAACATCAATGTATGAGCACGATATGGGTGGCCACAGGTATCAAACATCACTATATGAATCACATGCATTTTGGTTAAATTTTTTTTACCACGTACAAAAATTTAAATTTCACTGAAAGTGGGTGGCCACAAATATTCTAAGTAATTCTGTAAAGTTTTGTAAGAAATAAATTGTTATTATTGTTAAATTTTTTTTGGGACATTATAAAAAATTTCACTAAAAGTTGGTGGCAACCGATATGCTAAGACATTCTGTAAAGTTCTGGAATTTTTAAATTTTACGAATTTTAAAGTTATTATTTTTAATATAAAATTTTTTCCGTGGAAAAAAAAATTCCATACTAAAATTGGGTGGCCACAGGTAGTCTAAGCTATTAGGTAAAGTTTCCCAAATTGTAATCCTTCTTTATTTTAATAATTTTTAGGGCACGTTAAAAAAATTAAATATAACTAAAAGTGGGTGGCCACAGGTATTATAAGCCATTACGTGAAGTTTTGAAAATTTTTAAATTCTAAATTGTTTTGCCATCTAAAGAAATTTAAATTTCACTGCAAGTAGATGGCCACATGTTTTCTAGGCAATTATGTGCATTTTTTAAATTTTAAATTTTTGTAATTTTTCTTCACCAAAAAAAAATTTCCCTCACAATGGGTGACCACATTTATGCTAAGCCATTTTACCAATTCATGGAAATTTTAAATTTTTAAATAATTTTTTCCCCGTAACGTTAAAAAATCTTAATTTCACTGAAAATAGGTGAGCACTATTAATTTTTGTAATTTTGATCCATATTATGAAATTTTAGTTTGTTAAAAATTTTAACAAACTTTTACAGTCAAATTTCATTTTTGTTGTCAACATATACAATTTTTTTAATTTTCCATTATTTTTCATGATTTTTTATAGAATTATTTAATTTTCAAGCATTTTCTGTGAAAACGCTTAATCAATCATCCTATCGTCATTTAACGCTTAAACATCCACATAATAAACAAATTAACCAGTCGACCATCGATCAAAGCCACATACAATCCTGAAATGCACCCGTAATTTAGCCAATGAAAAATAATCTTAAATAATCCCTAAACAAGTCCGACAAATTACCTAATATGCTAACTAGGGGTTAGAGTTGGTTTACTTGGTTCAAGGACAACAAAAACGGGCGGAATGGACAGTGGCGGTTCCGGCACGGGCGTGGGCGACGGCGAGGGCGGTGGCGGCGGCTGGCCGGCGGCTGGCCGGCGGCGATGGTCCGGCGGCGATGGTCACGAGGGCGGCGGCGGCGGCGGCGACGGCGACGGGGGCGGGGCGGCGGCGACGGCGACCGGTGCGGGGCGGCGGCGACGGCGACGGGGGCGGGGCGGCGGCGAGGGCGGGGGCGGGGGGCGGGGGCGGGGCGGGGGCGAGGGCGACGGCGGGGGCGAGCCGACGGGCGGGGCGGGGGCGGGGGCGGGGCCGAGGGCGACGGGCGGGGCGGGGGCGAGGGCGCGACCGGCGGTGGGCGGGGGCGAGGGCGACCGGCGACGGGCGGGGGGCGACGCGGGGGCGAGGGCAGGCGACGCGGGGGCGAGGGCAGGCGACGGGCGGGGGCCTCGGGGGCACGACCGGCGACGGGCGGGGGGGCCTGCCGGGCTGGGCGGCGACGGGCGGCGGAGCTGCGACGGCGGCGGCGACGGGGGACGGCTGGGCGACGACGGACGACGGCTGGGCGGCGACGGCGACGGCTGCGACGGCGACGGACGAGCTTACCTTTGCGTACTTCCAGATCTGAGTCGGGGAAGGGGGAGAAGAGGAAGAGCAGGTACAAATCTCGCAAATTTGCGACGGACCTTCACTTCCGTCGCAAATTTGCGACGGACGTGCTGTTCCGTCGCAAATTTGCGACGGAAGCGCAGGTCGCAAATTTGCGACGGACCTGCGCTTCCGTCGCAAATTTGCGACGGACGAGGAATTCCGTCGCAAAATTTGCGACGGAATTCCTCGTCCGTCGCAAATTTGCGACGGAAGCGCAGGTCCATCGCAAATTTGCGACGGACGAGCAGGTCCGTCGGAAAATTTGCGACGGAATTGCTCGGCCGTCGCAAATTTGCGACGGAAAAGTACGTCCGTCGCAAATTTGCGACGGAACTGCCACGTCCGTCGCAAATTTGCGACGGAACAGCCACGTCCGTCGCAAATATTTCACCAACAAATATTTGCGACGGACCGCGAATGTCCGTCGCAAATTATATGTGCAAAAATTTTGCGCGGGAAATGAAAAAGCCGTCGCAATTTTCGAGCGGGAAATTCTTCCCGCTCGAAATTTGCGACGGACATTCGAGGTCCGTCGCAAATTTTTATCGATGAAAATTTGCGACGGACTAACCCTGCCGTCGCAAATTTTGCGACGGACAGAGCCTTTCCGTCGCAAAATTTGCGACGGACACTATGTCCGTTAAATTTTGGCATCTCAAATTTTGCAATGGAAATTACAATATCGGAAATGTTACGGCACGTTAAAAATATTTGACTTTTCGGCATTTAGGGACAAAATTTCGGACGATAAATAAAAATAGAAAGAATAATCGACAATAACAATAATAAAAAAGCGCAATAACAATAATAACAAGAACAATAATGATAACAACCAAATTTTAATCTTCGTCTTCGTCTTCATCTTCGTGTTCGTCTTCGTCCTCGTCCTCGTCCTCGTCCTCGTCTTCGTCATCTGTCTGAATATCAGATTCAGAACATCCGTGCACATTTAATTCGCAAATTTCAGTTGGATCCACATCTATCATTGCTCCACACGGATCTCGTAAAGTTGGTATGTTATATTCCTCAATTTCAACCGTGTTACACACTTCCTCTTGTTGGTAGGCTCTATCCTTCCAGTGTTCCTCGATTTTCCTCCGTGCTTTGATTTTACATACAGCCCACCAATCAACTTTGTCACGTTTCAAACTAGGATATGATGCATAACATACTTGAATTGCTTGTTGTGCCAAGACAAATGGTTCATACTTCATATACCTTTTCTTGTGATTTATTTCAACCAAATTGAACTTCGTATGCACCTTCATTCCTTTGACGGGGTCGAACCACGTGCACTTAAATAACACAACCCGCATCATTAATGGTCCAGGGTACTCTATCTCTATGATTTCATCCAACAAGCCATAAAAATCATCTTTCCAACTGTCACCATTGGATGACCGAACAGACACACCACTATTCATTGTGGATTTTCCCATACCATATTCCTGAGTATGAAAATTATATCCATTTATGAAATATGCTGGCCAACTTCGAACTTTTAACTGTGGACCCCATGACAGATAATATAGCAATCCTTGCCCTCCAAATTCATCATAATGACTGTGAACCTAAAGTTACACATGCGAAGTCAATAATATATATTTTACTAAATGATGTATATAATTTGAATAACTTGATTTTGATCCATAGGCAACTTACATATGTCTTGAACCATGATGCAAATTGTTCATCGCACAAACGGTCAAACTCATTTGGTTGTAGTCCAAACATTTCAGTTTGGAAAATCCTAATATTAAAAATCACATCATTATTAGCAAATATTTGACACGCAAAACATATAATGGTGAATTTACACTTACTTGAAGTATGGCTCGACTTCTGGGCAGTTCAGTAAAATATAAGTATGGGCTGCATGAAATTCTTCGCCTGATAAGTAACGAAACTGACATGCGCCGCTTGGTCGACCCAGATAATTAAAAATAGAGAATGCCGTGCAATTGGGATCAATGGGGCCCTCATCATTTCTGCCTGCTCTCCGGCTCTTGCACTGAACGTGCGGCTCAAAATAGTATGATGCAAATGTTGTCACTTCTTCCACAATATATGCATTACAAATTGAAGCTTCAACACGTGCCTTATTCTTCACTTTTTTCTTCAAATGATATAAGAATCTAGTTGAAATAGAAAGAAGCTTATCGGAACATATTATATGATAAACTAATTTGAGCTGTATTATAAAAAAAAACATTACCTCTCAAATGGATACATCCATCGAAATTGGACGGGACCTGCAACTTTGGCCTCATAAGGCAAGTGAACTAAGAGATGCTCCATTGAATCAAAAAACGCCGGAGGAAATATCCTTTCTAAGTTGCAAAGAATAACTGGAATATCTCTCTCTAGTTTTTCCATGTGCGATGCTTTTTACACTGTCGAGCAAATATCATGGAGGAAATTGCTTAATTCTGCAATGGCGCCCCATACAAAGTTCGGTAGAACTTCCTTCAAAGCTATTGGAATTAGCCTTTCCATCAGGATGTGACAATCATGACTCTTCAAACCTGTCAACTTGCATTCATTCAAACCAACACATCTCCCGAGGTTCGAAGCATATCCATCAGGAAACCGCACAGATTTCAACCATTGACAAACAACTCGCCTCTGCTCCTTATCCAATGTATAAACTGCTTTCGGTTTTGGTCCCCTGCTGCTTGCATCCACAGCTAGTATTGGCCGATCGCAAATATCTCTCATATCTTTTCTTGCATTCAAGTTGTCTTTTGTTTTTCTGGCGACATCCATCACAGTATTAATGACATTGTCGAAAACATTCTTCTCTATGTGCATGACGTCAAGATTATGATGAATAAAATGGGCCTTCCAATATGGTAGATCCCAAAATATACTGCGTTTTGTCCACTTATGCGTACTTCCGTACGCAAAAGTCGTACCGTGCGGGTTCTCAACAACAGTTAGAAAGTCCTTCACATGCTCCCAAATTTGATCGCCGGTCAACCTCAGTGGTGGACGCGTTCTTTCAGTCCTATTCTTAGTGAATTCTTTCTTATTCCTTCTGAAAGGATGACTTGGCGGTAAAAATTGTCTGTGACAGTCAAAATAGCAAGGCTTCTTTTCATGTTTTAATCTAAATGACTTTGACCTCTCCAAACATATCGGACATCCTAAGATCCCAGCTGTACTCCATCCAGATAACATTCCGTAAGCTGGAAAGTCATTGATCGTCCAAAGAAGGGCGGCCTTCATTACAAATGTTTGATCGGTTGAAACGTCATACGTAGGGACACCGTCAACCCATAGCCGTTGTAACTCCTCAATCAATGGTTGCATATAAACATCTATCAACTTTTTCGGATTTTGCGGCCCTGTCACGATCAATGTCAAAAACATATAAGGTGTCTTCATGCACATACCAGGTGGAAGATTGTACGGCGTTAAGATAACTGGCTAGCATGAATAACTTTTTCCTGTTCTCCCAAATGGAGCAAATCCATCGGCACATAGACCTAACCTAATGTTCCGAGGCTCCATTGCAAACTCAGGATATGTTCTATCAAAATGTTGCCATGCCTCCGCATCTGAAGGATGACACATTAGACCCTCTTCTGTTTCATGATTTGCTTGCCAAGTCATGTGTTCAGCAGTGGCTATAGACGCATAAAGCCTTTGTAATCTGGGGATTAAGGGCAGATAAAACATTTGCTTGCATGGTCTACGCTTCTGATTACGACCCGGCCTCCTGTTAATCTTGTACCTAGGTTGGCTACAGAATTTGCACGATTCTGCATTTTCATCATCTCTCCAATATATCATACAACCCCTACTACATACATCAATTCTTACAACCGGAAGACCTAAGTTATCCACTAGCTTTTTCATATCATAAAAATCACTTGGCATGTTGTTATCACGAGGCAATGATTCCCGCATTACTTCAACAAAAGAGTTGAAACAATCCGCAGACACATTATGCTCTGCCTTGATATTTAATAGCCGGGCTGTTACCGATAACTTAGTGTGGTCCTCACAACCTGCCCATAGAGGTTCATCTGCTGCTTTCAACACATCCCAGAACTGATTAGATTGAAAAGTTTCATTATACACATTCTCCTCAAAACCCGTTACTCCTATATCTTTCGATTGTGAAGCATGACTAGTACCCACTTGTTCACGTGTAGGAGTAAAACTAGTACTTGCATGATTTGATTCTGTGACAAAATTATAACTAGCTGCATCAATCACCATCCTCTCGTATGGATTCAATTGCTCATAATAGCCACATTCTTCCCTAACTGAAAATTGGTCACTTCTTCCATATCCTTCATTAGATATAAATGGTTCACCATGGGAAGTCCAATTATAATAGTTCGGAGTAAACCCAAATCTAGTAAGGTGTTCTCTAACTCGATCACACACAAGAAATTTACCATTACCGCACTTTTTGCACGGACACCTTAACTTATTTCCATCCATAAACTCATATTTACTACTAGCAAAGTCTAAAAATAGTTCCAACCCTGTACGAAACTCATCTGTCAATCCTTGACGTCTAGGTAAGTTCTTATTATACATCCAAGTCTTTTCTCTTTGCATTGTGTCTGTATTAAAATTAAAAATTCTTGTAAAATATTAAAAATATCATATCTATTGTTCTTAATTAAAACTATAAAATTTTGGAAATTATAATTTTTGTTATTCACGCAACAATTAATATGTAATTGCAAAAATAGAAAAAATTACAATGAAAAGAAGACTTACCTAAATATTTGACTGAAATATTGGTAGGACAAAGTTTCCCAATTTGATGAGAACTGCAAAGTCCACTTGGATTGCGAGACCTTCAATTAGGCACAAACCCAAAAAAGAATAATCACATAAGAATCAATATTTTTTAATAATTTTTAATGTACGATGGAAACGGAATTCATCCCTCGCAAATTTGCGATGAATAAATGAAAATTCCGTCGTAAATTTGCAACGTAAACTAGTATCCGTCGCAAATTTGCGACGGAGTACTATTTCCATCGCAAAATTTGCGGCGGGCACTTGCGACGGAAGCTAGTATCCGTCGCAAATTTGCGACGGATACTCGTTCTCCGTCGCAAATTTGCGACGGATACTAGCTTCCGTCGCAAATTTGCGACGGATTCGTTTTTCCGTCGCAAAATTTGCGATGGAACATAGTGTCCGTCGCAAATTTGCGACGGATACCACATTCCGTGGCAAAACGGCGTGGCCGTTCGCCTCATCCGAAGGCCGGCGAGGTGTCACCGGTCGCCGGTCATTAAACCGGTGATGCAGGTACGAAAAAAAACAAACAGAAACATATATTAAAAAAAAATTTACAATGCAACGACGAATAGTCATGAAGCTAGCAATTTTGCACTTACCGGTACAAAAGCTTCACCAAGATTAATACGTGCGTGCGCGGATCTTACTGATTTCAGACGTATGAAAGAGGGAGAAAAGCGAGAGATAGCGAGAGACAGCGAGAGAGAGATAGTGATTGCAGGTCACGGACGGATTATAAACTACGAATTTGCGACGGACCCTAGTTGTCGTCGCAAATTTGCGACGGATTGTATTTTCCGTCGGAAATTTTGCGACGATATTTTTTCCGTCGCAAATTTGCGACGAAATTTGCGACGGAAAAAATTTCATCGCAAATTTGCGACGGAAAATATAATCCGTCGCAAATTCCGTCACAAATTTGCGACGGATTTTTTCCGTCGCAAATTTGCGACGGAAAAAATTTCGTCGCAAATTTCCGTCGCAATTTTCGTGTTTTTTTGTAGTGTGTGAGAATGAAATTCACACCAATAGCAACCTCTATGGTCCCTATTTTGGTTATAATAACATAGCAGTGATTCGGTACCCCACAATTTACTCCTTGCTGGCCGTGATCTATTTATTGTTCGTGTGCCATTTTTTGGGAAGCCGATTGGGTGCTTCTCTCCAAAAGTCAAAGGGTTTCTACGTATCAATATGAAATATTTATATGCCTTCCAAAGATTCCACCGTAATCTCAGACTCCCTTACCACGCAATAAACTTTTTTTTTAAAGGAATGCGGACTCCATAAATTCCATTGTGAGTTTGGAGATATTGAACATCACCCGGGAGTGGAGCTTGACCACGTGGAGGCCACTGGATGACACCATTGAAGCTTGGTTTTCGAATCGCTCTTCAAAAGAAAAAAAAAATCTCTCTGTGAACGAAAAGATGACCGTTCCCCCTTCATGTATCTGAATCTGGAGTCAGTCACCTTGAGTTTTTATAATTAATATTTGGATAAAATTTTGATTTGGTTGAAAAATTCAAAAAGGATTTTGTTTATTAGGAGAGAGAGAGAGAGAGTTTGGGGTTAGCAATGGCTAATGAGAGAGGTCCAAGTGGACTATGTTCACGGTCTATTGGTCAACTGTAAAGTTATAGCTATTAGCAAAAGCAATCCTCTAGAAAATTGTAACTTGGGTAGCCAAAATAGGAAAATTTGATGGAATACTCGAACTTTGTACCCAATTTCTTGCTTACATAGTGAAATGCGAAGACATGTTCAATTTTTTGAATCCAATTCTCTTTTATCATACTAATATTTTTCTAGTCCATAGACCCTTTTAGTGTGTCGCGGATTTATGTAGGATCGGGCTCAAAGAAAGAGTTAAACTGCTGTATCAAGATAGCTGCCTTTAAGATCGGTTTTCGAATCGCTCTTCAAAAGCAAAAAAAAATCTCTCTGTGAACGAAAAGATGACCGTTCCCCCTTCATGTATCTGAATCTGGAGTCAGTCACCTTGAGTTTTTATAATTAATATTTGGATAAAATTTTGATTTGGTTGAAAAATTCAAAAAGGATTTTGTTTATTAGGAGAGAGAGAGAGAGAGAGAGAGAGTTTGGGGTTAGCAATGGCTAATGAGAGAGGTCCAAGTGGACTATGTTCACGGTCTATTGGTCAACTGTAAAGTTATAGCTATTAGCAAAAGCAATCCTCTAGAAAATTGTAACTTGGGTAGCCAAAATAGGAAAATTTGATGGAATACTCGAACTTTGTACCCAATTTCTTGCTTACATAGTGAAATGCGAAGACATGTTCAATTTTTTGAATCCAATTCTCTTTTATCATACTAATATTTTTCTAGTCCATAGACCCTTTTAGTGTGTCGCGGATTTATGTAGGATCGGGCTCAAAGAAAGAGTTAAACTGCTTTATCAAGATAGCTGCCTTTACTAGAAAAATAAAAGACCCAAAAATAATAGATGATTTTCCATTCAAATGCTCAGGGATGCAGAGCCGTTTACAACATATTCACTATTTGTCCTTGTCCTATTGCTAAAATTTCTATCGTATCTTTTTTGTTTTTTTCTCTTTATCCCTATTTTGCTATAAGATTAGAGCTCTTAGGGAAGCCCTCAAGCTCCTTCACCACCCAAACCATCTTCCCCCTCATCAGTCTTTGTGGCAAAGCCGAGTTACCACCATCCTCTTTGAGCTACAGAACACGTCGAGAAAGCGGATTCATTTGTGTGTCTTGGTATAATCTGCAGGTTTCTCAGTTCTTAATATCTGTTAAGTTTCAATAAGAGAATTATGGTTGTTGGTGATAAATTCTCATTCCTAATCGCAATTGTGTTTAAGAATTGATTGAGATTTACTTGTATGTGGCTTCTGGGTATGATTTGGTCCAGCTTGCCATATTCTGTTGGATACAATTTCGTGGTGTGAGGAAGTGATTGCTTGCATGGAGTTCCTACTCGAGTATTAAACAATTAGACTTCATGTAGTTGGGTGCAACTTTACATGTGGGCTTGATTTTTCATGAATATTCTTAATATGTGACCTTTTTTGGGATATTCTATTTCTCCTACCATGCCATTTGATATCAAGTTGGGTGTAAACCATTATCTTTTTAATGAGTCTTTATATGTCGAATTCCACATTGTACTTATTTAGGATTGAGTATGCTCTGATTATTGCCATGCTCTAGTATAACTTTGCCCTTGTTTTCTTTTCTTGCATCAATCAAGACATATTACGGGTTCAGCCTATAGGTCGGTTCCTTAGTATTGTCTCATACATTACATGTGTTTTATAATATATGATTTTATGCATGATTTATTAATTAAGTTTTGTATACATCAAAATTATGTAACATTGGACTGTATTGGTAAATCTTGATGCCTCATGAAATTTATTAATAATCATCTTGTATATGTCAAACTACATTCCTTGTGCAAGGTTCGTCCATTGGCATTTACCATGTACAACATTAATAAATATTGATTGATTAAGATGCCCGCTCTATGCTCTTCTCTGGGCAGTTCGAAGAGTTCTCCTGAGATAGATGTAACTTTGTCAAAGAAATTGAGCTTTCTTTTAAGTAAATCAAGGGCCTTCGATGGAAATCCCATCAATTATATGATCCTTCACAACTGGTAACGTGGCTTGAAAACTATTATTCTAAAACTGTTAATTGAGTTATTGCACTTACTACATTAGGATTGTAGACTTATAATCACATAAAAACCAGTGGTCCGTGTGCATGCGATAGACGAGTTTACTTCTTACTTGTTATAAGTGACCTTTTCATTTTACATTTATTCTTGGGTAAGGTTATGAGACAGCTTGGCTTGCTGACTTTTTGTTTTTTGGGTCAGAGGCTTGCTGAAATTTGGTTAGGGAAAAATAAAGGGTGCGAGGCATAAACCAATAAATAAAGTTCGGATATCTCTTGAAATTTCGTCTTTTGACAGCAAAAATTGGTCAATTCAAATCGCTTTGTTTGGTTTGTTATCATTTAAACTCTCACTTTCTTCCTTGCAAAATTTATATTTAATGCCAAACGAATCTAATGTGTCATGTTTTTATGTATATCACACTATGGTTTTGATAGTTCCAGCATCAGAGCAATGCGCAGGCAGTAAGCTAATATATATGTATAGTGTAGACAAATATATATTTTTTTAATAGGAATATGTAATCATAAATCGAACAACCACAGAATTAAAGCTCAAGTTAGATGGCATCACATTGTGTGAGTTCATATTTGCAGACAGGCGCATATGGCTTCTCCATGATGCGAGGATGCAAGCCGCTTGTTGGGAGAGATTCGATCGATATTTTGTTTATAATTTCTGCTAGATTCTCGAAAATGTTTTATTTGATGGTAGACCGATTTTTTTTAATCAAATTGCATTATGGGAGTGAATTGAATGTTGCGTTCATGATTAGGAGAATGAAACAATTATTTTTGGGATCACATAATTGGAGACGATCCAAATTATGTTTGATTAAGTATCTAGGGTTTATGATAGATTATATATGTCTTTCTTGACTACATTGATATGCTGTCTGAAATTAGATGGATCAATGAAGAAACCAAGATGTGCATTATGCATGCATGACAAGTTCACATTTAAATTAAAAAATATTATTTTTGAAAAATATTTTTCTACTTTTAAGATATGTTCATCCAGCTTCGCAAATAGAATGGTGATAGCCCTGAGCAATATAGCTTTGGATGAGTAATGGTGATTGTATAAGAATTGTCAACTATGGGTTGAGAGTATGATAAGAATTGTCAATTATGCAAGAATACCTAAATTTTTTAAAACGTTATATGAGATATTCTATATGCCACTGATTGACTTACATAAGGTGCCAACTGACTTTGCAAGTATCAGACCCATAGCTAGAGATTTCAGTGTGAACAGGACCATTCAACCGGAGTTGATTGAGAACTCCAATCCTCCTACATGGGCACAGTTGAAGTACAGCTTAAGATGCACCTTGGTGGCCTCCCTCACCTCATTTATGCTGGGCTTTGGTAAGTCCTCCCCCCCCTCTCTCTGTCTCATGAAAAGACTTACCCAGTGGTCGTCCATGAAGCTTTGAATTATATATCTGCGAATTAATTTTCCATACAGTGAATCGGTCTTTGTTGAAAACAAAAAAAAACTTAGTTATATCTTAGTCATTATTTTTTTTTGTCTAGCTTTATTATCGATACAAATTATAAATCTATCACCAAAAGTCATATTTTAATGAATAGGAAATAAAAAAAGAAAAAAATTACTTAATATTGGATAACATCATCCATGTTTTATTTTCCTTTTTGAGCCAATCAAGTTAATTTCGGATAAACTCTGTCGCATTTATTAATTCTCATAATTCTTATTTTATAATCACATGTATTAGGAAAATAAATTCAAATAAAATGGAGAAAATAGGGAACTTAATATTTTTTTTATTTTTTCAATTTCTTGCATATGGTTATAATTTACATGATAATGTTATGACGATAAATAAGATTTTCTTGTGTGTGTTTTTTTTTTAAAATTTTGGCCAAAATAGGAATGCAAAGCGAGATTACAACTACCATAAAGAAGGACCAGGAGCTAGCCGACAAGCATGTTCATTGACTGACTTCGATCCTCTACATATTTACACTTCTTGGGTCGGTGTTTGTAGGGTGGACCACCGATAGGATCGATCGCCCATTAACCATCTTCTTGGTGGGATTCAACTTCTTCCTTAGGCCCTTATTCATGGGCTTCGCTTCCAATAACTTCATTATCTTGTTGGGCCGCATCATTGCTCACATTTGGCGTCAGCTACGCCCTTACGATCTCCCCCATCTATGTGGCTGAGGTCTCCCCCGCCTCTTACCGTGGGTGCTTCACCTCCTTCCTCGAGGCACTCACTCATTTTCCATTTTTTTTTCTAATTTGGAGCATGCTTTCCACTTTTTTATATGTTATCATTTTTTGTGTTTTTCATTATATGTTTCGGTGGTTTAGGTGCTCATTAACGTCGGCATTGCTCTCGGCTATGCCTGCAATTATATCTTCTCCAAGATCAATTTCAACAGTTGGCATCGGACAGCCATCAAATTATCATCGAACCTAACATTGATAGACTCTTTTTTTTTTTGGTAAGGAAAAAAAATTTTTGGTAAGGAGACTCTATAACTTCATGCGTAATCCTATTAAAAACACAAGATACCAATCAGGGAAAAAGAAGACAAAGCTTGTGGCAGGTATACCATCCCTCACACAAACGACTCTCCAGGCCTTTATAAAAAGGACTATCTTTTTGCCACCAAGCTCTCCTTCGAATTTTGATTAGCACCTTAGAACTATTTTACACTAGTAGAATTTTGATGCACGGGTTCTAAATTATGACAAGTGTAGAGCATACTACCAGGATTAATCAACGCACATACGTTTGTTTAAAAAATCATACCATGTAGAAAGGCAGAAGTGAAGATTTAGGGACTCATAATGCACATATGTTTTATTTCTCAAGACTTTTCTAAGGAGCAGATCCTACCTTCGAATATTACAAAGATTACCTTATATAGGCATACATGACTACACAAACAATTAATTATTGATAAAGTTCTAGAAATCACCAGCAATAATCAACAGACTTATTATACATACAAATGACTGTTGACTTAGATGACTGACAAACTCATTACTAATAGATAAAATTCGAACAGATTATTGACAGGTTCATTAAGACACTGACCAATGATTTTTTAACTTGCTACAATGCTGCTACAATGATGAATAGTAGCTGCTACAGTGATGAATAGTGTTTGCTATAGTACCTTGCTATAGTACTTTATTATAGTGCATTGCTACAGTACATTTGGTACGGCATTTTCCCAACAACGGACTACTTATTTCCAACACTCTTTCCTACACCTTCAAAAATCGTACTTGTGGATGGGTTCTTCAATATTGTCATCATTGGATCTGTCCGAATCGTCATTGTCCATTTGTCTTATGTAATCTCTAAGGATCCGTTCAACTTCCGCAATTTTCAAGGCCACATCTTCATGAAGTTCTGATTTTTGTCTTTTTTTTTGTGGAGACTCACAATTGGATGGAACGTTCGCGGAACTCGAGGCAACATCAGCAAAATATGATGGAATACCTAGCTAGGAAAAGTTCCCTAATTGCAATGACTCACTGTTTTTGTTAAGACCTAAACTGAGTGCAAGCTGTAGCTCACTGTAATCATATGGGTCTTGCGATAATAGTCCTCCCTGTGGATATTATGACTAAGGGGCTTGGAATGAGGATGAGGTAGTAATATCCATATCAGCTTGCATATCTATACCATAATATTATCCCAACGCTATATTAATCGTTGTCTGATACCTGTGATCAGTTGGATGATCCCAAAATGTGTTGGTAGAACTTGTTGGCCATGCCTCTAGTGGTATCACTTGATTGTATTGGCATAGAAGTCTCTTGAGCTCTCTATATTCTTGAAAAAGTGTCGAGATTTTGCATGGAAGAGTTTTGAAGAACTTCTCTAGAATCGGCCGAGGCTTTTATGTAGTTACTCTTACATCAGCTAGAGTTTTGCTCATGTCTTTATTTTGATGAATAAAAAATCATGGCCTATGAAATAAGACTGTTGTATGCAATTTCGGATTGGGTCAACAAGTTTTAAGTTGTTCCTGAAACATACATTTTCATGCCCCCAATTGTTTGAACCAATTAAGTATATCACCTAAATGCTTGAATTTGTCTTCTCCCTAGAGAATTCTACCAAGAATGAAAATGATCTTGGTTGTCGGAAATTCAATGGCTATGGTATAAAGATTGAACAAATACCATTAAAATCGTTTGAATTCTTTTGCAAACTCGTCTTCAAGATTGAGGGAGATAGGATGGATGAAAGGATATTTGGGATAATATTCATTGGGTTGGAGACTTAATCCTCTGTACCTGCTGAAAATCAGTAGTTGATATTTCCACATTAGTGATGGCAGATTTTCAAAAAGGGTATTGTCTTGGATGTATGCAGGAACTTCTGGCAGGTATTGTCTGCTAGGCTAAGGAGGTTTCATCTTGATGGGTTTAAATCCACCGAATGGATTTCGAAACACATACATATTTATGAATGTAATTGGTGCAGCAAATTCTTTTAGCCGTGATAAGAAATTACCAAGCAAATTCTTCTTTCCTGCTATATGCCTAGTTTCAAAGGAATACTTTGAAAATCATTTTGCCCATATGAGGAGTTGAGGATGATGAATTTGCTTTATTTGAACTTCAGCATTTCGGAGAAATATGACATATCTAGTTCAACTAGAAAATGATGTCCAAGAAGATGAAATTCAAACTTCTTGATGCCATTCCTTACTATCAAGATTTCCTTGAAAATAGAATGATAATGCATCTCGCTTTGCGTAAATCTTCCCCTGTTATGTCCACAAATTTTACGCTTTCCATTAATTTCTTCGAAAAGATCAACAGCCCAATATTCATCACTAGCATCTGTCTATAAAATTCTCTTCATAGTAGAAGGGATTTGTAGAGAAGGAAGATGTTGTAAAACTTCTTTAATGCATCTAATTGATTTAGTCTGTTGAAGTCCCCATAGAGGAGCATCTTTTTTTAGCCTCTACTGTAGTGGACTCACCAATTTGGTGATTTTGAGAACGAAGTCTCTGAGATAATTGACTATCTCAAGAAACTGTTGAACCTGTTTGAGAGAAAGATTATCATAAGAAAATTTTTGCAATTCTGAGGCAATATGGGGACTCGGATAATATGACCCATTCTTAAGATGCATTCCGAGAAATTCAATTTCTCGTTTGGCAATAATCATCTTTTTCTGAGATAGCATAATATAATATTTCTGGATCAATTCAGCAAATTGGCCAAATAGTTTACAATGAGAATCCTCATCATGAATGTAGAGGAGGATATCATAGCTTTTTGGAATAACGAAGGAACAGTTTTAAGACCAAAGGGGAGCACTATCCACTGAAATTGTTGATTTTTTTTTTTGTTGATTGGGGATGCAAAATCCAATTTTGTGCCTATCATATAGATGAATTCCCAATTGCCAGAATCTAGCTTTAAGGTCAAATTTAGAATAGACCTTAGCTTGAGTTAAACTGGTAAATAACGAATTTCGATGGGATAATGGAAACTTATCATCTTGAAGGATTTGATTGAGAGGTTGGTAATTGATGACTAGCCTCATCTTTCCTCTGTTCTGCTCAGAACGCTTATTCACGTAGAATGCTTCACGGCACCATTAAGAGTCAGATGGCTGATTAATCCTTAATGGAGTAAGTCTGAACATTCCTTTTGTGCTAAAATCAAATGATCAGGATTCATCCCTTAATGAGTTGCTTTGGTGGGATTAATATCTTCATTTTTCTTAAAAGGTAGATGGATGGAAAAGTCAGGATTTTCCTATAAAGGGTTAAGACATTTAAGGACAAATTCTGAATGAGATTCTACACATGCACTAAGAAGCATTTGCATGATAGGATCTAGTATATTCACTTGGATGGCAAAAAATCGTTGGATGTCCACAAACTTTTTGAATTGTCTATTGAACCGGAGTCCATTAGCCAAAATTCTAGGTTTGGGAATCTGGGTTAGGATGTCTCATCCAATGATGACATCTTTATCTAGTGAGCTAGAACCAAGGATTTTAGTGGTGAAAGAACATTGTGGGAAGAATTGAAAGGTAATGGGTTTGCTTCGAACTCTTGTGGAAAAAATCTCCAGAAGCAGAATTAAAATACCAGGTGTATGAATTTTAGTATTCTTCTAGAAGAATTTTGGTGTCAAGCTTCGAAGTGCTGGCTCTAGTATTTATAAGGACTATAAGAGAAATAGGTTTGCATATTTAGAAAGATAGATTTTGATGGGAAAATGTGGAAGGATGGAAGGAATGTAGATACAAAGATCTTGGATTGAAGGAGGTTTTGGATTTTTGGAAGAAAATGAGTAAACTCCATTTTCTATTTCTTCATATGAGTCTTCAGTATCACTGGATGGGGATCACATCTGTATAGCATATGGTGTGCATTATTGGTTCATCTTCTAAAGAGAAGACGAATTCAACATCATCATCTTGAAGATAAATTTCATTTTCTTTTTCAAGCTCCTAGATTTAATGAGAGTTTCTTTCCTAGGTCTTCGGACAATTCTTTGCAAAGTGGCCTTTTTTGTTACAAATGTAATATATGTCGAATTTCTTACGTCTTCTAGGCTGGTTGCGTTTGGATCGTCTTTTTATCAAGAAACACCATTTATGTCTTCTTCCTAGATTGAGGGAGAATCATTTGAAGTGCTTTTCATTTTATGCCGATCTCTGCAAGAAGGATCATCACAGGATGCTTTCTTTGGACATTTGATTATCAACTCTGGCCTTCAACAAGCTCCATCAAGCTCTTTATTGCTCTTAAGATAACTTTTGAATGCCTTTCGGTGAATAAAGAGGTCATCAAGAGCCAAATGTATCTCCTGCTGCAATTCTTATATCGGGACATCAACAATTCTTCACTGCTTATTCTGAAGAGATCTTTCTACAACTTAACCAATTTCTTTTGGAATAGAAGATAAAAATACTTGCTTCAGGCTTGGACTGGCTCCAAGAACATAAAACAATTTAAGCATTTCCATGAAATGCTTATTAAGGTGTTTTCGACGTAAAGAGCAATATTTTCTATTTAAAAACTCCCTCCTTTTTAGTTCAAAAAGATCTTCTGGTTTGCCAAATAAGAATTGGTGGATGACACGTATCACATAATGAAAATCTGTTTGGAGTAAGAACGTCATCTGATTTTGAACAGAAATGGTTTTCCACCAATCTTTGAGGCTACCAGTAAATCTGCTAACGAACTTAATCTGTACATCATGCCAACTTTCAACAAAGAGCTCCAGTGCTGAGCCAAGCATGGAACTCCTGTTATCTTTCTGACCATTTAGGGTATGGAATATCATTAAGAGTAAAATAGTGTTTGGAGGTCGAAGCTCTAGAGCGAGAGTTCAAATTATGAATGTTTACTATTTCTGACTCAAATGAGTTTGATTCCATATCTGCCTCAGGGGGATCGGCCATGAGATTAGCAGGTTTGGGAAAATTTGGTATCTCAGGGTCAGAAGGTGAGGTTTTTTATGAAGAAAAGGAGGATGTTTCAAAGTTAGAAAAGGTATTTTGTTGGGATGGATCAATTGTAGTAATAACTGGTAGCTTCTATTGGCATTGATCTCGCAAAAAAGCCTCTCATGGATTTGAAACCATGTGGTAGGAAGGACGTTCTTAGGAAGATTAAGGAACATCTGACTTCTTCTCTTGCTGCATTTTCTTTTATTTCTCCATTTCATGGATGCCATTTCAAAGTGTAATATTATCACTCCGATCTTCTTTTGGGGCTCCTACAATGATTGAGGCAACTGAAGTGACTTTTGGAGGAGAGATTTCCATCTGGGTTCGATGCCTAAATTGAGAAAATGCGTTTAGCATAGGAACAATGTTCCTTCTTGAAGGAGTTTAATTTGCCGAAGTAGCTTTTTCATTTCAATAGTCTGGTCTTCCAAATAATGATGGGAAATATATTTACTCAATTCCATCTACTGCAATTTCTTCTAGAACGTTTCAAGCAGTTTGTTTGTGACCAAAGCTGTTTGATCAACTTTCTAATCGACATGATCAAGGCGGGCTTGGACAGTTGAAAATTTTGTATCAATTGTCTTGAGAATATTATTTTGTGCTAGAGCATTTTCTGACTGCCAATTCAAAACAACTTCGGCAATAGTAGCTTTCTTTTGTCTCCCATGATCATCGACATCCGTAGAATTTGGAATCTTTAGCATGTGTCGAAAACGATGGTAAGCATTCATAAATTCTTCAAATGTTGGAAAGGGAGCACTAGAATTGGTCATTTCCAAGGGTGGAAAGTCTGAGGGTTGAAACATACATATAGTTGGGAGTACTGGTGGTGGTTTAGGCTTTGAAACGCATGAGGGCTAGGGTGCTTTGGGTAATTGCAAAGGATAAGAATTTTTTCTAACCCATTTTTGAATGGATTTATAAAATGGTGAAACAATTAACTTTTGTGGGGGAGTTTTTCTGGGTATTGATTGTGGTGGTGAAGGAGGTTTACAAGGTTTAGGAACTAGAGGATGAGTTTGTGGCGGGGGTGGTCCATATGAAATCATAAATTGGTATCTTCCTCCATCCACACCAAGGGATCTCATGACACGATCCCCATCAAGATATCTCTGGTAGAGACTATCTTTGAACCGTTTCTTTTTCTTTTTGGATGGTATGTTATGTTATTCAATACAAACATCAATATGACACGGTTGCATCATAAAAATAGTAAGAAAAATAGTAGAAGGGGCTTCTTCCTTTTCCTTACGAAATTTAATAACATTTGTACCATCTTTTTTTTTGTGAACTAAGATTTCATGGATTGGATAGGCCTCAAATTCTGATGGAGTTTTTCATAGTTAGTTATCCAAGTATCAGGGAATAACTTAACTAATTAATCTCGAGAAATTTGTCTTGATACATAGACACAGAAACTTTGATCGTTATCCACTGAGATAAAAAGAGCATCCTCAGTGCCAGGAAAATTAAGATCAATATCATGGTTTTGGACCCGATATACCATTTGGTAGTGTAAAGGAACAACTATAGAATCAAGAGTATGAGCAACTCCGATGAGCTGTAACTGAAAATTAAGAGCAGAAAGGAGTCTTGGGTCCGTAAGGACCATGTTGAAATTTGGAAACAGTGTAACAAATATTGTTCCAACATTGAGGTTGGTTTAGATTGTATCAATACAAGCATGCTGGTAATCCAAGAAATGAGTACCCAGAAGAGTAATTTTAGCAATAACAGGTAATCCTTTGCTACCATAGAAGGATAGTACAAGACGGATGGCACCAAAGTGAAGATGCATATACCCTTACTGTACCCATTGACATGGAAAATCAGAATGTATTTGAAGGGTAACAGAATGTTCTTGCTGGGTAGCAAGAATAGGATATTGATCAAATTGGGATGACTGGACATATTCCATAACTTCTCAGGGTGTATGTTTGATGGAACATAGCGGAGAAAAAGATGGAGGTTTTACGAAAGCAGAATACAGATTTATAAGTGGAAGATGGCTGTATGAAAATTTACTATCTTCATTAAGGTATGAGACCTCATAAAAATAGTCATTTTTGAAACATTTGAAGTGCGAAGATCTAAAGAGGCATTTACACTAACTGGTGGATTGAAATTAGTAGAATCACTCATGGTGGAACAAGTCTTCCTTTTCTACTCGGTAATTCATCTAAAAACAAGCAGGTATGTTGAATAGGGCGCTGGCTCTAATACTAGGAAAGGGACGCTAAGATGCCAATAAGGGAAAATGAAGACAAGGCTTGTGGCAGGTATATTATCCCCCACACGAACGGCTCTCTGCATGTCACGCCTCGTACCCCACGTAGCGCAACATCCCGTCCACGGTCGATTTTTGACTGCGACATCCCAGGAAGCGTCGCCGACCCACACCCATACAGAGATCAAGCACAAGCGGAAGTATAAAATAAACAAACCCAGACAACTTTAATAGAACCCAGGGATAGCCATACATCAAACACATTTACAGAAAATAATTACACATTGATATTTCTATTAAAACCATTTGTACAATATTTGTAAGTACAGCAAAAGATACAACGGGTCAGCAGCCACCTGGTCAAAAAGGGATGAGTGGCTAGGGAGGTCAGACTAAACTAGGGGAGAGGGCGACCGCCCAAAAAGTAACGGCCCTCGTTGTTAACTAAGGACACTAGGCGGCCCTAAGGCTCCCAGTCAGGATCGGACGACTCGGTGGGGTCATCTAATAACTCCTCGGATGCGTTCTCGCTCGACCCCAACTCCTCTGAATCCATAGCTTGAGCTCGCTCGTCCTCGGAGTCCATCTCCAACTCTGGGTCAAGGTACAGCTCGAATCCCTCCTCATCCGATCCCAGTTCTGCCATCTCTCCGTCCTCCTCTCCGTCCTGCTCCATGGCCTCTGGTTCGCCATTCTGGTCCTCCTCCATCGGTTCCGGGTCCTCTGCTATTACCTCGGGCTCCTCGTCCATCTCCTCCTCCTCCCTCATCCACTCAGATGTGGCCTCTGGATTGATCACCTCACCACCCGCTATAATCGGCTGCAACAACCCAATACTATCGACCGGGATATCGAAGGTCCTGAGGGGCTCTCCCACATTTCCAACGGCATCCCGGTGGCACCATGCCACGTACTCCTGCTTCTGATGATAATACTCTCCTATATCTATAGTCACTTCCGATCGATATCTCACAAAAGCCTCCCCATTTCCTGAGGGGTAGGTACTGGTAAACTGCTCGATCTGTAAAGGGATCCCAAAAAGAGGCGGTGGTCTCTCCATCCTCACGACCGGGGATCTGAAATGTTTCGGTTTACACAACCGTGAGATAAATCTCAGTGAGTTCAACCCCTAAACCTAGGCTAGGCTAACATGCAATCTCCTGACTGGAAACGAGTATTTAAAATCATAACCCAACCATAATCATACAATACTTTGACCCTGCAGGTTAGACAGTTCGATATATAAAAATCATGGCACATACGTGGCACACATATCCACACGTACGCCAAACACCTATTCATGTACCGATTCTCACCCACTTGCATGCTAATCAATGCATGTTTATGCATGCAAATGTTATTGACATGTCATGCGCATTTCTCTGTCCCATTGGCCCACACTGGCACACTTGCCCAATTCATTATTACTACGACTCGAGTCATTAATTTTTCACGGCCCGGTGCGTCTAGCCTGCTTCAAAGTGCATGAGGCGCAGCAACCGATCAGGCCCAGTGTCTCTAGCCTGCTTCAAAGTGCATGAGGCGCAACACTATTCTCCTTGCGAACTAGAGCCTGCTGCAAAGTGCAAGATGATGGTCGCCTTCCGGACGTACCGGGCGTCGTCCTGCTTCAAAGTGCATGAGGACGGTATCGACCCGAAGGTCATCAGGTGATCACACAATTCTTTATTATTATCTGAACCCAGCGTATAACGCTTCAGGGTATTTTAGGTGATCACACACTCATGACAGACACGCATTCTCGCACAATTTCACAACATGCCACACTCTAGGCATACATAATGCGTGTTTATGTTATGTAGTGCAATGCACCATGAGCACCACTGAAATCTAATCACAATTATGCACAATTTACGAACAATCAATTATTTCCGAGCACGCCCAGTAATTTTCCCACGAACATCTATATTGACCAACTAATCCAATTAATCACCGCAAATTATTCTTATTAGCCTACACAATTTTTTCCGATAACAATTCCTATCAATTAGTCCTCAACCCAATCGGAAATACACATCGATACTATCTAAGCCCATCCGAACGTACCGATAACACCTAAACCAGTCCAGAAAAATGCATTATCAATCCTAATCCGGGTTTAGGAATTTTCCTCACCTAATCAAGGGTCACGACGACGGGGAAAGGCGGCCGATCACTGGTGAACAGTGAAATCGGCGGCGAGTCCCGGTGACGGTACGGACTGGATGAACAGTGATTTCTGTACGGACGTGAACAGTGATTCTGTACGGGGGGACTGTACGGACAGATCGGAAACAGTCGCCAGCGAAGGCGCCGGTCACGGCAGCGACGATCCGTACGGACGCCGTGAACAGTGTCCGTACGGGGACGGTGAACAGTACCGTACGGACACTGTACGGCCTGGGTGTAACAGCGACGTATGAGTGAGCTGGACGCCCGGGTGTCGACGGAATGGCGATCGGAGCTCCGGCGAAGCTCCGGCGACTCTGTTTGTAAAACTGGAAAATGAGAAAAACAGAGAAAAACAGAGAAAAACAGGGCTGTTTTGGATCAAAACCTGGGCTGTGGTGGCTGCACAGAGGTGGAAAGGGTTGCTGGTGGTGCTGGCTTGGTGGGGACAGCTCCGGCCGGTACTGTTCCGGCGTGAACAGTACCGAAAATGCAGAAACGCAAAGAACAAAAACAGAAACGAAAGAGGAAAAAGGGAAAAAATGAGAAGAAAATTTTGCTGAAGCTGGTCTGGTCGTGAATGGCAAGAGAGGAGAGAGAGAAATGCTTATCTTAGTCAAAGACTAGAGCCTAGGGTGCCAAGTGTCAAAATCTTGGGCTAATGGACAATTTTACCCCTAATCTAATGGCCCAAAATTGATCTTATCCAAATAAGCAAGGGTAGAATGGTCATTTGCCCTTAACCATGGTTGACCAGACCTGGTTTAGCCCTAACTAACCTTGGTTAATCCCAAAATTAAATCCAAAATTCGGAATTAATCAAAAAGGGCCTAGGGGTATTTTCGTCATTTTTCGATCCCGAACCGAAATTTCAATTTTCATCCATACCGGTCCTATATATTCATGGTAGACATAATCCGGTGTCGGATCCTTAAAATTCATCCTTTAAGCCCTCGAAAATCGACTGCAAAGTTTCGGGAATAAAATAATATTATTTTTTCAATTTTTGTCGAAATTCCAGTTTTTGTCCGCAATGACTCCCGGTATGCGTGGCCACTCAAAAATGGCATCGGCTTCGAAAAATAACCCCGATTGACCTCTAAAAGCGACGCTGGCGTCCCGAGGGGCAAAATCGTCATTTTTCACCCCCAGACCAAAATTTCAATTTTTACACGTACTAACTCCAAACGTGTGTGGCCAGCGTAATATGACGTCAGATTTCCAAAAATAGTCCCTTAAGCCTTCGAAAATCAACATCGAAATCCGAGCTTAATTTCGCGAATAAACTCGCTAAACTTTCAATTTCAGGGTCTCTCACTAACGGGCGGCTGTTTAGAAATTACGCGTATCGACCTAGGGCTATCCATGTCGTGCTGGTCTCGATCATTGAGAGAATGAGAAATTATCACTAGTTCCAGAGGTCACGATCGTTCGGTTCAGGTTCAGGACGGGTTGGCCACGTGTACTTTCGGTCTTGCAGAATCACCTGCGTCCCTATTATACATCGTTGGCCTTGGCCAAACCCAATCTATTACCCTTTCCTACGATCGGCCCACGTTGACCCAAAATATTCCCTCAGCATCTCTCGTGATTGGTGTCCATTTCACGATAGGGTCCCCGGTCCACGTACTGTTTTCTAGTTAGCCATACCCCATTGGTTAGTATCCCGAGAGTGATCAGCTCTGGGCGAGACTTACTAAAATGAAATGCGAATTAATATCAGTTTTATTGATCCCGGAATTACATCAAAATTCGGGCTGTTACACTGCAAGTGGTAGAATAGCCAAGAAATATAGCTTCAGTTTTCTTCCTTTAAACAACTCATAGGGTGTTTTCTCCAATAATGGTCATAGAAACACTCTGTTGATGATATATCAAGATATTGCAATTGCTTGGGCCCAAAAATAAGCTAGGGTCCCGCTTTTAATCATCATCGTGCTTGCCATTTCCTACAGGTTTCTATTCTTTTTTTCTACTATACTGTTTTGTTGCGAAGTGTATGGAGGTGAGAAATTGTGTTCGATCCCATTTTCTTCACAGTAATCAGCAAAGTTTCTTGTTTTTGAATTTACCACCATCATCAATCCTAATGCCTGTAATAATGTATCCTTTCTTATTATGTATCTTCCATGCAATCTTCACAAAATATTTGTACTCTTCGTCCTTGTGAGTTAGAAACAATACCCAAGTGAATCTAAAGTAATCATCCAAAACAACAAGATAGTATCTACTTCCTCCAAGACTAGTATTTCTTGTAGGTCCGAAGATCCACGTGGAGAAGCTACACAACTCTATTGATAGCAATAGTGTTTATGGATTTGAATGTACTCTCCATTTGCTCACCTAACAAGCATTCATTGCATAGCTCATTCTTCTCATACCTCATTCTTGGAAGACCACATACCAAGTCCTTTGTTGCTAGCTTAAAAATCTTCTTCAAATTGA
Source organism: Syzygium jambos (assembly GCA_031216235.1). Taxonomy (NCBI): domain Eukaryota; kingdom Viridiplantae; phylum Streptophyta; class Magnoliopsida; order Myrtales; family Myrtaceae; genus Syzygium; species Syzygium jambos. Next base: position 16,902,154 of record CM062223.1, read on the forward strand.
TATGACCTAGCTTTATGTGCAGAAACTCTTTCTTTTCTTTACTAGATATTAAGTAACAGGCAGTATCACAGTTGATATTGAGTAGATAGATATTTTCATACCTCTAGCCAGATAAAACCTATGATAGATCATTGCCTTTACCTATGCATTCACCATCTTTAAAGCTGATCTTGCATCCTTTGTCACACAGTTGATAGATACTTATAAGGTTCCTTTGACTAACACTACATCTTCAATGATTAGCTCTCCAAACTTGATTTCGGCTTTGCCGATTATTCTTCCTTTGTCTTTTCCTCTAAAAGTGACAACTCCTCCATCAATTTGGGTTAAGGATAGGAATTTGTCAGTATCTCCAGTCATATGTTGCGGGCGTCAACTATTTAGCTACCATTTTTTGCTCAACCTTTTTATAGAGAAAGATTTCATTTTTTTTTGGTACCCTGACAAACTTGGGTCCTTTTACTTCTGGTGGATCTTCTTTGGCTTAGCTTGCTCATTTGGACGTTCATATTTGTGATGACCATCTCTATTGCAGCTAGAACAATGATTTTTAGCAAAATGATTTTTGTAGTCTTACATATGAGGCTTCTTCTTGATTCTATCCTTTGTGCTAGGAAAATGATTTATTTTGTCTTCATCTTCCTCATAATCCAAAATGGATTTATTATAATAAGAAATTTGAATTGAAAGAATGTGCTCGATTATCTTTGAACCAAGAGAAAATTTGGTGCAAATTTTGGACACATTCTCCTCAAGAGATACATGATCTTTCTTTGAAAGTTCAAATTCACCTTTGACGGTATTAAGTTCCTTTCTCAAATTGACGAGTTCCTCTTTGTGCTTTGTATCTTGGTTTGTGAGTTTTGAAACCTCTCTTTAAGTAAGGGCAAATGCCTTGTCATCTATTTCACATCACGTTTAATTGTGATGTAAGGGCACAATTCTTCTTTTATAATTAATGATTTGTCAAACCTTATTTCCTTTTTGTTTTTTTCCCTTCTTTTTTTGTTCTCAGTTTGGGCTGGTAGTGTCCGAAAATGGTAAGGAAAGAGAGGGAAAGAGAGAGGCGTAGCAGTGGTGGTGAAGCAGCGGCGCCGGTGGCTGTTCCGGCGGTGTCACGGTTGCTAGCGGTGGTTGGAACGGCTACTGGTCAGGCAAGGTGGTGGGGTGAAGCTCGGCCGAATGAGAGAAACAAAGGAGGAGAGAGAGAGAGAGAGAGAGAGAGAGAGAGAGAGAGAGAGAGAGAGAGAGAGAGAGAGAGAGAGAGAGAGAGAGAGAGAGAGAGAGAGAGAGAGAGAACATGATCTTGATTTTTACTAACCCCACTACCAACCCCACTACAAATCAATGGTCCACAATCTATTCTCTTCCCGAAGCCAAGATCCAATGGCCCATAATTTTTCTCCCAACAATTTTCCAAAATTACAAATGGTAACAAAAAATAAATAAGCAAGATGAGAAGGGACACAGACCAAAAACAAAATTGCACTACTTAACTATGGATTCATGAAGAAAATCTAGATGACATTCCTTCTACATAAAGGTCGAACATGTTCATTACCAAGTTCTCCATCATGAGATTTGCAACTTCTACGGCGCATTATGTGTTTGAGCTCTAATCCCCGCAGAAAACACACAAAAAAACCAGAAACCGCCTGTTATCTATAACTTTTGATAAATGGGATTAATCATAACTTACTTACATTCTAAACCTGCCAAGTGATACAGATATAGACCTACTGCTTATTTGTATAAAACATGCATCATCATAATTTAAACATGAAAAGCTAACCTTTCACACCTTCCCCTCCTGCTCATTCATGTGCGTTCGCTATCATTCTCCCTTCCCCGATACAGGTGCTTCGCGACATGATAATTCCCTCAATTGTTCAATTTGCAATTTCAAGATGTGTTTTTCATAAAGCTGCTTTTCGATTTTAATTGCTCGGCGGTAGAATTCTTCCTTTTGTCTATGAAAGATCATGAGTGTCAAAAAAGACTAACATGAAAAGATACGTATTTTGAACAAATATAAAAAGAATACCTTGTGTTCTTTAGCGAGTCTCAGAACCCTTTCAATCTATTGTAACTTTAAGGCAGCTAATTATTAACACCTAAATTTTGGAGACCCAATTAGTCATTCATTGCATAAAAATTAGGGATCGATCTCGGTCCCTAAAAAAAATAATTAGTTAAATTGCATATAAATATTAGGATCATTTCATTGATAGTTAATTAGGCCCATATAATTTGCATATTTATCGGACCAACGGCGGATAGACTTGAACGATGTGCTTAATCAAATTAATTGAACTAAGCCCATGGTGATGAAAATTTGGCCAAACCCATCATTCATATGCTTTGCACATGTGATACTTCAAGTTAAGAAATATAGAGAGCAATATTACCGCAATCTTGAGGATTCGGCCACAAAAGGGCAATATCCCGCGTATATATATTCAGCCAAGTGTAGCTTGCAATGAGTAGAATATATATTTACGCGGTTGAATGAAAAAAGGGAAAGGAATAAGGACATATCACTGGAGATGGGAAGTTAATTGCACTCATAGGAAAATATATCTTCGGCCATGTGAGTAGTATAAGAAGGGATATATTAATATTTTAAAAAAGGAAAGAGATATTGATTCTTTCCTTGAAGAGGTCCCATGGCTTTGCATATAAAAGGAGATACACATTCAGAGGAGGGGGGTCTTCATGATCATCATCGTGGCTTTTCTTATGTGAGTCCACATTTTTAGAAAAAAAAATCGTGAAGAGAGAGAGAGACAGAATTGAGCCACACGGCTACAATAAATAGAGAGAGAATTGTCTCCATTGGTGGGGGCTTTTCATGAAAAAGTCACACAAGACAGAGAAGGACAGAGGGAGAATTTCCTTCACTTTCTTCGTGCTTCATCTTGAATCACAACAAAGAAGCTCTGTCATTGCCGCTTCCTGACGTTGACGTTGCTGATCTGTGACGCTTTGCTGCTGTGGTGCTTTGTGACTGTTCCTTCGCTCATCCCTATACCACCTGACTAAGACGGCGTTAATATGTGACAACATTGCTGCTGCCACGTCTAGCTCCATGTCCCCGCTGTGTGCACGAGCTACTGCGTCCCTGCTGCCTTCACGAGCCGAGGAGCTATCGCGGACCCCTTTTTTGCTCGAGACGACGAGACCGCTGCCTTTCTGAGTCAGCGATCTTCCTGTGTTTCTATTTTGCAGGCAAGCCAAAGTTGTCCTGTAGATTATCAAACCAAGTTGAATACCGCCGCAAGCACACCACAGACGGCCAAGCTCTGTGACTGCGAGTCATTGTCGCTTTGACACCACCACCGCGTGAACCGTCGATCACCCACCTTCGGTCCTCTAATCTGCGCTCCCGATCCGCCGACGATTCGAATTTGGAAAGTTATTTGCGCATTTAGGTAAATATCTCATCCGAGTCAATTTGAATATTTTGTTGCCTAATTCGTGCTTATTGATATCTAACTTTGCATATTTGAACTATAGGCATTATTTCAATTAGGATTTATTTATTTTTTTGAAATCTTCGATATCTATTACTCGTTAAATTTGGATAGAATTTAAAATTTTAAAATCTTTTGAATATATCCAAGATATTTAATATATCAAAATTTTTTCAAGATGTGATCGATTAGGAAAATTTCCTAATCCGCAACCGCACACATGAAAATAAATCTATCTATCAGGCTTTAGATAGAGTTATTTCCATAGCGGATATTTCGAATTTTAGGATCGATCTGTCAGGCTTCAGATCGAAACTTAATTCGAAAGATTTAGCGGTTATATTTTTTTTAATAAAACATTTGTAATTTGAATTTAAATTCGAAAATACAAAAAAATTTCATAAAAGAAAATCAAAAAATTTTCTGCACCTTTGAACTCTAAGTTAGGATTTATCAAAATTATCAAATTGAGTATTTTTCTTGAGATTAGTACCGAAAGGGCGTTAGGGTAATATAGCGTAACCAAGTCCCCGGATTTATAATCTCTGGTTCGCAGAAGTAAAATAGTACTCCCGCTATTTTATTTAAGTTTCTAATCAACCTACCTTAAATGATTAATGGCGACTCCCATTGAAAATATTTGCATGCTCACAATTGGACCTAAGTTGCGATTTGGTAGAGTTTGGGAGAACTTGAGCTAGGTTGGTTAATTTAATTGATCTAGTAATCCATTAGCCTAAGATCGAAAACCCGATTTTTTTAAGTCGCGACACTAATTAGAGTGCACGATTCTCCGGGGCGTTCTGGTGATCTCTTTTCATTCTTTAGGTATCCGAAAAATCAAAATTGCTAAACCAGATTCAACTTGATCAATATGTATATTATGACAACTAAAACCAATAAATAGAACTGAAAACACCAAAGGGAAAAATCGTGAAAGAGAAAAGTGAGAAAACGAAAACACCATCCTTTCTATCCTCTAATGGAGAGAAAGAAGTGGGGTTTTCTTTTGTCTATGATTGTCCGAGGCAGAAGCCCTCCTATTTTTGATTGAATTGAATAAGGGTGATGCCATCATTTTTTTGGCCGTTGAAGGCCCTCCGCATCTCTCTCGCTAAGTCCAGATACACACAGAGAGCGAGAAGGAGAAACAGCCACGTGGCAGATTGCGACAGGGACCAAATCCTCCCTCACTTCCTTCTTCGTCGCACAAACCCTCTCTTCTCCATCCTCTGTCCCCCCGAGAGTGGCGGGCGGGCGGGGGGAAGTTGGAGAGTTTAGTGGTAATGGAGGCGTTCAGCGCCCAGAATCCGGAGAAGATATTGATCATTTAGATGATTAGTTTTAACGTACACCCCACATTTATCTTGAAATCTATCTCACTAATCTATTAATTATAGCTAAATACCAAACTGGATATAATTCTTGAATAATTAATTTATTTGTTAAGAGAAATGATCGGAAATATTTTAAATATAACTTTCCCTAAACAAAAAGTTCATTTCCAATGGGCTTGAAAAATACTATTTTACTAACCAATGCAAACAGACAACAAGCAACAAGGATGCGTTCCTTATTTTTACGTGCCGGTGCCCACACACTTCGTACTCTCAAATTCGCACTATATCTTTTTCTTCCCGATAGAAGGGAATAAAAAAAAATCCTCTAAGAGTTTTATATCCCAAGGACCCCGAGATTCAGACGAGGTATTGAATGTAGCCTTTTAAGGACTTGATTAAGTCCGAACTTAGCTACTTTAAGCGGGTGCACATTTAAGTCAAAGTCCCTTTCTTCTTTAAATGAGCTTTCTAGATGTCAAAGCATTCTTAAGCTCACCCATATTCCCCAGCTTGATGCATGTTGGTTGATGAATAATTTGCTATGAATCTACCGGATGCAGTTTATATTTTTTTACATTCAGCATTTAATTTGGGCCAATTTTCAGCATATATTTTCTAATGGATAGTTTTCTACTGGAACTTCAGCTTAAGTGAATGTTACTATACATTGTTCATCGCTAGCTATATCTAAAGAAGCGCCCTTAGATTGAGATAGTCGATGAAGGGTTGGTTGCTCCAGAGAAGTTATCGTAGTCCGTCAATTTCTAAGTAGTGTATTTATCAACGATCATCAATTGACAAAAAAATTGATGATCATATTATAAATATCCTGATTTTGAATAATTTAATCATTATAATTATCAATTATAATGTGCATTTCCAATATACTCTTTAACAAGATCAACTTTATTATAATTCTAAGACATTCGTTTGCTTGAAATTGCTAATACAATAAATAGGGATTGTGAAAGTTTTGAATTTTCTATTTATTTGTTATTATGATGTCTCAAGCAAACTAGAAGTTGGACATGACTACCATTACCCATAGCCTCTCTCCTGACAATTACGATGGTCGACAAGATTTCTCCTTCTAGATATTTATGAAATGTTGATACACATTTGGAGGGTTCACCAATGGACAATCAATACTAGTACCACTTGAAAAAGTCAAGATTTTCCCACAAAGGCAATTATAAAGAGGTACTAGTATATTTATAATAAAATGGTGAGATTAATATCTTCATTATTCTTAAAAGGCAGATGGATGAAAAAGTCAGAATTTTCCCACAAAGGGTTGAGACATTTAAGGGCAAATTCTAAATGAGATTCTAGACATGCACTAAGAAGCATTTGCATGATAGGATCTAGTATATTCATTTGGATGGCAAAAAATCGTTGGATGTCCACAAACTTTTTTATTTGTCTATTGAACCGGAGTCCATTAGCCAAAATTCTAAGTTTGGGAATCTGGGTTAGGATGTCTCATCCAATGATGATATCTTTATCTAGTGAGCTAGAACCAAGAATTTTAGTGGTGAGAGAACATCGTGGAAAGAACTGAAAGGTAACGGGTTTGCTTCGAACTCTTGTGGAAAAAATCTCCAGAAGCAGAATTAAAATACCAGGTGTATGAATTTTAGTATTCTTCTAGAAGAATTTTGGTGTCAAGCTTCGAAGTGCTGGCTCTAGTATTTATAAGGACTATAAGAGAAATAGGTTTGCATATTTAGAAAGATAGATTTTGATGGGAAAATGTGGAAGGATGGAAGGAATGTAGATACAAAGATCTTGGATTGAAGGAGGTTTTGGATTTTTGGAAGAAAATGAGTAAACTCCATTTTCTATTTCTTCATATGAGTCTTCAGTATCACTGGATGGGGATCACATCTGTATAGCATATGGTGTGCATTATTGGTTCATCTTCTAAAGAGAAGACGAATTCAACATCATCATCTTGAAGATAAATTTCAGTTTCTTTTTCAAGCTCCTAGATTTAATGAGAGTTTCTTTCCTAGGTCTTCGGACAATTCTTTGCAAAGTGGCCTTTTTTGTTACAAATGTAATATATGTCGAATTTCTTACGTCTTCTAGGCTGGTTGCGTTTGGATCGTCTTTTTATCAAGAAACACCATTTATGTCTTCTTCCTAGATTGAGGGAGAATCATTTGAAGTGCTTTTCATTTTATGCCGATCTCTGCAAGAAGGATCATCACAGGATGCTTTCTTTGGACATTTGATTATCAACTCTGGCCTTCAACAAGCTCCATCAAGCTCTTTATTGCTCTTAAGATAACTTTTGAATGCCTTTCGGCGAATAAAGAGGTCATCAAGAGCCAAATGTATCTCCTGCTGCAATTCTTCTTTCGGGACATCAACAATTCTTCGCTGCTTATTTTGAAGGGATCTTTTGACAACTTGACCAATTTCTTTTGGAATAGAAGATATAAATACCTGCTTCAGGTATGGATCGGCTCCAAGAGCATAAAACAATTTAAGCATTTCCATGAAATGCTTATTAAGGTGTTTTCAACGTAAAGAGCAATATTTTCTATTTAAAAACTCTCATTTTTAGTTTAAGAATGTCTTCTGGTTTGCCAAATAAGAACTGGTGGATGACGCGGATCACATAATGAAAATCTGTTTGGAGTAAGAACGTCATCTGATTTTGAACATAAATGGTTTTCCACCAATCTTTGAGGCTACTAGTAAATCTGCTAATGAACTTCGCCTGTATGTCATGCCAACTTTCAACAAAGAGCTCTAGTGCCGAGCCAAGCATGGAACTCCTGTTATCTTTCTGACAATTTAGGGTATGGAATATCATTAAGAGTAAAATAGTGTTTGGAGGTCGAAGCTCTAGAATGAGAGTTCTAATTGTGAATGTTTACTATTTCTGGCTCAAATGAGTTTGATTCCATATCTGCCTCAGGGGGATCGACCATGAGATTAGCAGTTTTGGGGAATTTTGGTATCTTAGGGTCAGAAGGCGAGGTTTCTTACGGAGAAAAGAAGGATGTTTCAAAGTTGAAAAAGGTATTTTACTTGGATGGATCAATTGTAGTAATAACTGGCAGCTTCTATTGGCATTGATTTCGCAAAAAAGCCTCTCATAGATTTGAAACCATGCTATGCGAGGGAGCAATTTCCTTGGTCATGCTCGCTATCATGCGAGGAAAGCTGCTCGAAGCAAAGCGCATCCTCGCTAAGATCTCCGTCTCCAAGGAGGAAGCTAAACTCTAATTTTAAAAATATCAAGGCGGCTGCCGGCATCCCTCCAGAGTGGAATGATGACATTGTCATTGTGGGGAGGATGTGTGGTAGGATCTCTTTCGCCATCCAAGCCCACCTATCTGCTACACGCTCCTCTGCGCCATTATGATCCAATTATTCCAAAAGACCTTTGGAATTAGCATTATCCTCCTTTACATTACTCGTTTCATAGAGAAGGCTGGCTTCATGTCCTCCGACGAAGAGACCTTATTGACTATCCTAGTTGAAGTTGCAAAGACCATATGCATCCTCGTGGCCACTTTGCTCATTGGCAAGCTCGGGCGACGACGGTTGCTATTGAGCAGCATAAGTGGGATGATTGTGTCTCTTGTCATCCTTAGAACAAGTCTTGTGAAGATCGACCAAATCGACACAAAGCATATCAATGACCCAAATGACATGAAGCAAATGTGGGTGGCAAAAATGTGCATCACCTCATTGTTCCTTTACATGGCCTCTTTCTTCGTAGGGATGGGTCCGGTCACTTCGATTTTCAACTCTGAGGTATTCCCACTTAAGCTGCGAGCACATGGATGCGCAATCGCCTTTGCTGTGAACCAAGGGGCAAGTGTACTGATATCATCCATATTCTTAGTGCTGAACAAGCCTATGCCCCTCAGCGGGGTTGCCTTCTCATTTGCTGTGGTCTCCATCATAGCGTGGGTGGTCTTCTTCATCACAATGCCAGAAACTAAGGGCTGGTCTTCTTCATGATTAGGAGAATGGAACAATTATTTTTGGGATTACATAATTCGGGACGATCCAAATTATATTTGATTAAGTATCTAGGGTTTATGATTGATTATATATGACTTTCTTGACTGCATTGATATGCTGTCTGAAATTAGACGGATCAATGAAAATACCAAGATATGCATTATGCATGCATGACAAGTTCACATTTAAATTAAAGAAATATCATTTTTGAAAAACATTTTTCTACTTTTAAGATATGTTCATGAAGCTTTGCAAATAGATGGCAGTAGCCTTGAGGAATATAGCTTCGGATGAGCAATGGTGATTGTATAAGAATTGTCAACTATGGGTTGAGAGTATGATAAGAATTGTCAATTATGCAAGAATACCTAAATTTTTTAAAACGTTATATGAGATATTCTATATGCCACTGATTGACTTACATAAGGTGTCAACTGACTTTGCAGGTATCAACACCCACAGCTAGAGATTCTAATCTGAACAGGACCATTCAATCGGAGTTGATTGAGAACTCCAATCCTCCTACATAGGCACAGCAGAAGTACGCCTTAAGATGCACCCCGGTGGCCTCTGTCACCACATTTATGCTGGGCTTTGGTAAATCCCCCCCTTTCTCTCTCTCTCTCTCTTATGGGAAGACTTACCCTATGGTCGTCCATGAAGCTTTGAAGTATATACCTGTGAATTAATTTTCCATACGGTGAATCGGTCTTTGTAGAAAACAAAAAAAGTTAGTTATATCTTAGTCATTATTTTTTTTGTCTAGCTTTATTATCGATACAACTGATAGATCTATCACCAAAAGTCATATTTTAATGAATAGGAAAAAAAACGAAAAAAAATATTACTTAATATTGGATAACATCATCGATGTTTTCTTTTTCCTTTTTGAGCCAATCAAGTTAATTTCGGATAAACTCCGTCGCATTTATTAATTCTCATAATTCTTATTTTATAATCACATGTAGTAGGAAAATAAATTCAAATAAAATGGATAAAATAGGGAACTTAATATTTTTTTTTCAATTTCTTGTATATGGTTGTAATTTACGTGATAATGTTATGATGATAAATAAGATTTTATTGTTTTTTTTTATTTTGGCAAAAATAGGAGTGCAGAGCAAGACGTTAACTACCTTCAAGAAGGACCAGGAGCTAGCCGACAAGCATTTTGACTGACTGACTCTGATCCTCCACATATTTACACTTCTTGGGTCGATGTTTGCAGGGTGGACCGTCGATAGGATCGGTTGCCGGTTGACCATCTTCTTGGGGGGATTCATCTACTTCCTTGGGCCTTGATTCTGGGCTTTGCTACCAATAACTTCATCATCTTGTTGGGCCACATCATCGCTCATGTCAACATCGGCTACGCCCTTACAGTCACCCCCACCTACGTAGCTAAAGTCTCCCCCGCCTCTTACTGTGGGTGCTTGACCTCCTTCCCCGAGATACTCACTCATTTTCCTTTTTTTTTTTCTAATTTTGAGCATCTTTTCCACTTTTTTATATGTTATCATTTTTTGTCTTATTCATTATATGTTTCGATGGTTTAGGTGTTCATTAATGCCGGCATCACTCTAGGCTACCCCTGCAATTATATCTTCTCCGAGATCAATTTAAACGGTTGGCGTCTCATGCTATGCGAGGGAGCAATCTCCTTGGTCCTACTCACCATCATGGTCCTCACCATGCTGGAATCCTCCCGATAGCTCATCATGCGAGGAAAGCTGCTCAAAGCGAAGCGCATCCTCGCAAAGATCTCCACCTCAAAGGAGGAAGCTCAACTCCAATTTTAAAAATATCAAGGCGGCTACTGGCATCCCTCCAAAGTGGAATGATGACGTTGTCATTGTGCCAAGCATCGAGGAGGGCGTGTGGCAGGATCTCCTCTGCCACCCGAGCCCATCTTGCCGCTACACGCTCCTCTGCGCCATTATGATCCGATTATTCCAAAAGGCCTCTGGAATTGACATTATCCTCCTTTACATTGCTCGTTTCTTAGAGAAGGCTGGCTTCATGTCCTCTGACAAGAAGTTCTTATTGACCATCCTAGTCAAAGTTGCAAAGACGATATGTATCCTCGTGGCCACTTTGCTTCTTGATAAGCTCGGCCGACGGCTGTTGCCGTTGAGCAGCATAGGTGGGATGTTTGTGTCTCTTGTCATCCTCAGAACATGTCTTGTGAAGATCGACCAAATCGACACAAAGCATATCGACCACCCAAATGACATGAAGCAAATGTGGGTGGTAAAAATGTGCATCACCTCATCATTCCTTTACATGGCCTCCTTCTCTATAAGGATGGGGCCTTTCACTTCGGTTTTCAACTCTGAGGTATTCCCACTTAAGCTGCAAGCATAGGGATGCGCAATCGCCTTTGCTGCGAACGAAGGGGCGAGTGCACTGATATCATCTATATTCTAAGCATTGGACAAGCTGATGTTCCTCGGCGGGGCTGCCTTCTCATTCGCAGTGGTGTCCATCATAACATGGGTAGTCTTCTTCATCACAATGCCGGAGACCGAGGGCTGTTCTCTGGACGAGACGGGCTGCTTTTTTGGTGAACAGATCCAGCAAAGGTTTACCATTAGCGAAATTGAAATACAGGGGAACAACGGGAGGACGCGATCGAGGTAACGACAATTAAGGGGAATACTGATAGGATAGAGGTGTCTAGCAAACATAAATGTGGTTGTTAAGGTATTTCTTTTTGAAAGATCAGACACACATCATGCATAGCTCTTCTTCGTATCATCACCAATTTGACCGAACATTGGAGTTAGTTTTAAATTCTCATCCTGCTCCATTTGACCAAATCCATGTCCATCTTTTATTGCTAACTCCCGGAGTACCGTTGGTTCTCTACTTGACCATCCATGATGAATTATTGGGAGCCATGCTAGCCCAAAAGAGATCAAGAGATGGAAGGGAGTGTGCGATATATTATCATATGATGATATAAGCTCCCAACTTTTTTTATATGCATTTGTATTTTCGACCAAAAACTGAAAAAAATAATAAATAAAATTATCCTTTTTGATAAATACTGAAATTATCCAAGCAATAATTTTCGTGGCACAAAATTTCTTTAAATAAGAATATAAGCTTTTATAGGATTCATAATTAAGTTCCTTTATATTTAGTAATATTTTAATAAAAAATAAGGATTGATGGTGTGTATATTTCACTTAAACCTTTCGTTTTTTTTATTACAACAAGTTCTTCTTAAATCCAAGACGGCTATTTTTTTTCAATTAAATATTCGAGATACGAGCTTTTATGAAGAAGAAAAATAACGTGAATAAAAATTGATAGATTGTGTATAAAATTTAGTTAATTACTGACTATAAGCTATAGATGACATCATATAATGAATAAAAAATTCAATGATCATCTACTATCGAGTCTAATATATATTTTTGACATTGTAAACTAAGGACTACCTAGAAATATTTGAAAGAAATAAGGCTCATTTAATTTATTATGTGTTAAAATGAATGGAATGTGAATAGTCAATGGGTGATGTGGGCCTCTTGTATGAATTTTCAATGGTGTTAACCTTTTTTCAATCCAGTACTTTATTCTTACTTTTTACGATACTTTTAGGGATCCACAAGTACCTATTTGAGATTGCAAATGAAATAGTTAGGGCAAAAGTGAGTGAGGGCAAGAGAGATGAGTTGATTTTAAATAAATTATAAACCCATTTATAACCCATTTACGACCTATTTAATACCCATATTATATATATACCCATTTATGATCAATTTACTAATATATGGATTAAGAAATAGGCTTATGACTCATTTTGAAAGGTCTAATTACCGATGTTGGCGATGGAGAGAGATACGGTTTCTGTTGCTCATTGTGACGCAACATCTCTCGCGCTCATTTCAAGCCATGACTGAAACTCGTTCGAACTTGGATTCTTCACTTCAAGCTTTTCATCATTCGATTACTGCAACCACATTGAAGCTAAGTTATTTGTTGTTCTCTAGTTTTCATTTTTGGATTCAGTCTAAATCATTTAACCAACATTTACAGCGGCTTTCTTCATCCATTTCAGGCAGCCATAGCCATCGTCAACCGTCACCACTTGCCATTCTCGTGCTATGTGGAAACTCCTCTGTTTAACTCTATTTCCATATATAAGTGCTTGAAGAATTGGATTGCTGATCCATCCACCTTCACCGGATCTTCATCGCTGACGCGTCTAACACCTCTGCTCTCCAACACTCGCTAGTTGAAGCTAAAAAGTCAGTTTCTCAACAGAGACCAAGCAATCTTTAGCTGCCGATTCATTGAAGATTGTCTGCCATTGAGTTCCTATTAGTGATTTGAATATGTTTCACTGCGTTTGTGATGATTAAAATATGAATTATGGATTTACATCTTCATTTGAGTTCTTTATCCCATATGTCCATCACCTATTTGATGAAATTCATGAACCAGGTCAGTAGATATGTAAGTTGCGATAAAAGAAACTTTAGAGCCATTTTTCATTATGCTTCCTCTCGTGTTGAAGTACTTTTGTGTTTGGCTATAATCGAGAAGACTTTAGGCATGTTTGTGTGATTGTTGTTGAAAAATTTCTTATTGGCTGATCTATGCATATTGTTCAACTTGATCCTTGCCTATCTGTATGTACACTTCATGGCTTTGATTCATGTCTGTTCTCATTACTCTCCGCCACATGTAGATTCGCATCAGTAAAAGTTTCATTGGTGAACAAAGCATTTGAACCTCTGCCATTTAGTTTTATCACGTGATTCACTTGATTGAATTTCTTGCTCGCTGGCCATGGCTTTTTCTCTTTTGATTGATGATGCTTGGATTGATATCAAATTACTTCCTAACCTGGCTATGGACTTAGAAGTTAATGAACCCTTGCATGAACTTGTTTGCTCAGGATTGGAATAATTCTCATTCAAAAAATTGTATTAGGTGACTGGAATTAATGAGTTAATGAGATGTTTGATGGTGTTAATTTTTTGAAGGTAAAACAACAACGAACAAAACTAAGTGAATGATGAACATAGCAAAGAGTTGATCATGTCTCTGTAGGAGCAATTGTAGAATGTTGGAAAAAACGAATAAATGAAAGAGGCAAAGGGAAACTTAGCAAAGCAGGAATCCGTGTTCTGGATATGATGGACAAGGAAAGGGACTGTAAAAGAAATAGTGGAAATAAAAGAAATACAAATATAAAAACAAATAAATGAAAGAGGCAAAGGGAAACTTAGCAAAGCAGGAATCTGTGTTCTGGATATGATGGACTAGGAAAGGGACTGTAAAAGAAATAGTCGAAATAAAAGAAATAAAAATATAAAAACGAAAGCTAAATGATAAGGAACTTCAAGTCTTAGTTAGGTAGTAGAATCTTCGAAATAATTTTAATTGACTTCCAATTAGTTTAGGTTCACACTGTTTGGGAAATTCTATTTCTTGATTTTTAGGACAATTTGATTTTTAGATAGCTTTTCCTTGGGAAAAAAGAAATATTGAAATATAGAAAATGTCAAAAAAAGGAAACTCAAAAAAGTAATATGTTATTAATGGTTGTGGTTAGGAGGTTGATCGGCTTTATTGATTATATGCATCAATCTTTTCAAAGGATCCCCTCGATTTGTCTAAGTTCCTTGTTGGTCATTTCTTTTATGTGAACATTCTAATGCTTTTCATTGATTGTGATGCGCGAATGAATGACATGAGATGATGGAAGAACCAAACCATGGAAGGATTGAAGAAGGTTGGAGATCTTCATGAGTTCCTACTAGGATTAGGGTAAATTTATGATTTGGACTTTAGATGAATCCTGACATCATTTAAACTCTCACTTTCTTCCTTGCAAAATTTATATTTAATGCCAAACGAATCTAATGTGTTATGTTTTTATGTATATCACACTATGGTTTTGATAGTTCCACCACCAGAGCAATGCACATGCAGTAAGCTAATATATATGTATAGTGTATACAAATAATTTTTTTCTAACATGCATATTTATTCATAAATCTAACCCCATAATTAAAGCTCAAGTTAGATGGCATCACATTGTATCAGTTCATATTTGCAGACGAGCGCATATGGCTTCTCCAGGACGCAAGGATGCAAGCCGCTTGTTGAAAGAGATTCGACCAGTATTTTGTTTATAATTTCTGCTAGTTCCTCATTAATGTTTTATATGACGGTAGATCGATTTTTTTTAATCAAATTGCATTATGCGAGTGAATTGAATGTTGCATTCATGATTAGGATAATGGAACGATTATTTTTGGGATTAAATAATTGGAGACGATCCAAATTATGTTTGATTAAGTATCTAGGGTTTATGATAGATTATATATGACTTTCTTGACTGCATTGATATGCTGTCTGAAATTAGACGGATCAATGAAGATACCAAGATATGCATTATGCATGCATGACAAGTTCACATTTAAATTAAAGAAATATCGTTTTTGGAAAACATTTTTCTACTTTTAAGATATGTTCATCCAGCTTCGTAAATAGAATGGCAGTAGCCTTAAGGAATATAGCTTCGAATGAGCAATGGTGATTGTATAAGAATTGTCAACTATGGGTTGAGAGTATGATAAGAATTATCGATTATGCAAGAATACCTAAATTTTTTAAAACATTATATGAGATATTTTATATGCCAATGATTGACTTACAAAAGGTGCCAACTGACTTTGTAGGTATCAGCACCCATAGCTAGAGATTCTAATGTGAACAAGACCATTCAACCGGAGTTGATTGAGAACTCCGATCCTCCTACATGGGCACAACTGAAGTACGGCTTAAGATGCACCTTGGTGGCCTCCCTCACCTCATTTATGCTCGGCTTTGGTAAGTCCTCCCCCCTCTCTCTCTCTCATGAAAAGACTTACCCAGTGGTCGTCCATGAAGTTCTGAATTATATATCTGTGAATTAATTTTCCATACAGTGAATTGGTCTTTGTTGAAAACAAAAAAAAACTTAGTTATATCTTAGTCATTTTTTTTTGTCTAGCTTTATTATCGATACAAATGATAGATCTATCACCAAAAGTCATATTTTAATTAATAGGAAATAAAAAAAGAAAAAAAATTACTTAATATTGGATAACATCATGCATGTTTTTTTTCCTTTTTGAGCCAAGAAAGTTAATTTCTGATAAACTTCGTCGCATTTATTGATTCTTATAATTCTTATTTTATAATCACATGTATTAGGAAAATAAATTCAAAAAAATGGAGAAAATAGGGAACTTAATATTTTTTTATTTTTTCAATTTCCTGTATATGGTTATAATTTACGTGATAATGTTATGACGATAAATAATATTTTCTTATGTTTTTTTTTATTTTGGCAAATATAGGAGTGCAGAGCGAGACGTTAACTACCATAAAGAAGGACCAAGAGCTAGCCGACAAGCATATTGATCGACTGACTCTAAACCTCCACATATTTACACTTCTTGGGTTGGTGTTTGTAGGGTGTACCGCCTATAGGATTAGTCGCCAGTTAACCATCTTCTTGGTGGGATTCATCTTCTTCATTAGGCCCTTATTCATGGGCTTTGCTTCCAATAACTTCATCATCTTGTTAGGCCGCATCATCGCTCACGTCGGAGTCGACTATGCCCTTACAATGACCCCCATCTACGTGGCTGAGGTCTCCCCTGCCTCTTACCGTGGGTGCTTCACCTCTTTCCCTGAGGTACTCATTTTCCTCTTTATTTTTTCTAATTTTGAGCATCTTTTTCACTTTTTTATATGTTATCATTTTTGTCTTTTTCATTATATGTTTCAATGGTTTAGGTGTTCATTAATGTAGGCATCGCTCTCGGCTACGCCTGCAATTATATGTTCTCCATGATCAATTTCAACGGTTGGTGTCTCATGCTATGCGAGGGAGCAATCTCCTTGGTCCTACTCGCCATATCATGGTACTCGCCATGCCAGAATCCCCCCAATGGCTCATCATGCCAATGGCTCATCATGCGAGGAAAGCTGCTCAAAGCGAAGCGCATCCTCGCAAAGATCTCCGCCTCCAAGGAGGAAACTAAACTCCAATTTTAAAAATATCAAGGCGGCTGCTGGCATCCCTCCAGAGTGGAATGATGACGTTGTCATTGTGCCAAGCATCGGGGAGGGCGTGTGGCAGGATCTCCTCCACCACCCGAGCCCATCTTGCCGCTACACGCTCCTCTGCGCCATTATGATCTGATTATTCCAAAAGGCCTCTGGAATTGACATTATCCTCCTTTACATTGATCGTTTCTTAGAGAAGGCTGGCTTCATGTCCTCTAACAAGAAGTTCTTATTGAACATCCTAGTCGAAGTTGCAAAGACGATATGTATCCTCGTGGCCACTTTGCTTCTTGATAAGCTCGGGCGACAGCTGTTGCCGTTGAGCAGCATAGGTGGGATGTTTGTGTCTCTTGTCATCCTCAAAACATGTCTTGTGAAGATCGACCAAATCGACACAAAGCATATCGACCACCCAAATGACATGAAGCAAATGTGGGTGGTAAAAATGTGCATCACCTCATCATTCCTTTACGTGGCCTCCTTCTTCGTAGGGATGGGGCCTTTCACTTCGGTTTTCAACTCTGAGGTATTCCCACTTAAGCTGCAAGCATAGGGATGCGCAATCGCCTTTGTTGCGAACGAAGGGGCGAGTGCACTGATATCATCTATATTCTAAGCGCTGGACAAGCTGATGTTCCTCGGCGGGCTGCCTTCTCATTCGCAGTGGTGTCCATCATAACATGGGTAGTCTTCTTCATCACAATGCCGGAGACCGAGGGCTGTTCTTTGGAGGAGACGGGCTGCTTTTTTGGTGAACAGATCCAGCAAAGGTTTACCATTAGCAAAATTGAAATGCAGGGGAACAACGGGAGGACGCGATCGAGGTAACGACAATTAAGGGAATAGTTATAGGATAGAGGTGTCTAGCAAACATAAATGTGGTTGTTAGGGTATTTCTTTTTGAAAGATCAGACACACATCATGCATAGCTCTTCTTCGTATCATCACCCATTTACCGAACGTTGGAGTTAGTTTTAAATTCTCATCCTGCTCCATTTGACCAAGTCCATGTCCATCTTTTATTGCCAACTCCCGGAGTACCGTTGGTTCTCTACTTGATCATCCATGATGAATTATTGGGAGCCATGCTAGCCCAAAAGAGATCAAGAGATGGAAGGGAGTGTGCGATATATTATCATTTGACCGATGTATGAGTATTACATCACTCATACATCAGTTACGTCAATATACACTTCGCTATCAAGTCTTGCTAGTGACTGAGAATGACTCAATCGAGTATCTCTTAGAGAACCTTGCTTTCATTGGAAAATTAGCCAAGTGGCAAATTCTCATATCCGAGTTTGATGTGTAAACTATGGCACAAAAATCCGTCAAAGGTCGAGCCATAGTTGATATGCTAGCCGAAAGTTCAAAGCAATTAGAAGGCCCTAATGGAATGGATCTTGCAGATGAACGCATTCTCTTGATTTCACATGACAAATGGATTATGTATTGTGATGGTGCCATTAACTTATCCGGTTCGGGCACTGGGCTAGTATTTATCTCCCCAATGGGTCAACATTATCCCATAGCCGCAAAGCTAGTTTTTCCATGTACCAACATCTCGAAATATGAAGCTTGTATCCTTGACTTACAACTTGCCATTGATATGAAGGTTAAGAGACTATAAGTCTAAGGTGATTCCGCACTCATCATTCTTCAAACTGAAGGTGAATGGAAAACACACGCTTGAAAATTGATACCATGTCACAAATTTCTTGGAGAATTAATTGAAGAATTTGAAGAGATATCTTTCGAGTAGCTACCAAGGTCTGAAAATCAATTTGCCGATACTTTGGCAACCTTGTCATCAATGTTACAAGTTGTGGATGGATTAGACATTAATCCCCTCAAAATTGAAATCCTTGAACGCCTAGCTTATTGCATGACAATTGAAGAAAAATCTGATGGCGAGCTATCTCCAAAAAGGAACATTTCCCGAAGGGAGTCAAACAGCTGATAGAAAGTATTTGATGAAATTAGCATCAAAATTCTTTGTGAGTGGAGATGCTCTTTATGAAAGATCCTTCGATTCGGTTTTGCTAAGGTGCGTGGATGCCAAAGGAGCCAATCAGTTGATGTAGGAAATACATGAAGGAGAGTGTGGCCCACACATGAATGGTCACCTCTTAGCAAAGAAAATCATGAGACTCGGATATTGTTGATTGACAATGGAGACGGATTGCATTCAACACGTGCGATAATATCATTAATGCCAAGTTTATGGGGACAAGATCAATGCTCCTCCAAGAGAGTTACATCAAATGTCCGAAGCATGGCCCTCTTCTATGTGGAGGATTGATTTTATTGGACCCATCAATCCTAAAGCTTCAAATGGGCATCGCTTTATTTTGGTGGCCATTGACTATTTCTCCAAATGGATTGAAGCAAATTCATACGCCAATGTCACCACAAAGAATGTGGCAAAATTCTTCCGTCGTGATATAATTACTCGATATGGAGTTCCCGAAGAAATCATCACCGACAATGGATCCAATTTAAACAAGACAGTGGACGAATTGCTTAATGAATTTTACGTTCGTCACTTGAATTCTTCACCATGCCACCCACAAATGAATGGAGCTGTGGAAGCTGTAAACAAAAACATACAGAAAATTATATCGAAGACTGTTGAGAATTATCGTGATTGGCACAAACGATTGCCATATGCACTAATGACATATCGAACTTCAATCCGTACTTCAACTGGGGCAACTCCGTTCTCACTTGTATATGGAATGGAGGTTGTTCTACCTGTGGAAGTAGAGATTCCTTCACTAAGGGTATTCTCACATTTGAAGCTTTCCGAAACCAAATGGGTTCAACAAAGATATGAACAATTTAACACGATTGACGAAAAGAGATTAAAATCTTTATGTCATGGGCAAAGTTATTAAAAGCGAGTGGCAAAGTCCTTCTATTGCAAAGTTCGACCGAGGCACTTTGAGGTTAATGATCTTGTGCTGAAGAAGGTTATGTCCAACACATTGGATCCTCGCAAAAAGTTCAACCCGAATTATGAGGGCCCATACGCTGTAAAGAAGGTATTATCCTGTGGAGCCTTACTTCTTACCGAAATGAATGATCAAGAATTGCCAAATTTTATAAAAGCAGATGCTGTCAAGAAATATTTTCCATGAATGAAAGGACGTGAAGCTATTTTTCGAGCAAGACTAAGTCACTTTTAGGTCACTTGCATCATGCATATCATGCATACATTGCATAAATAGATTTGTTCATTTTGTAGGTATGAAAACATTCACAATAAAATTGGAGGTGTTTTCTGATATGGAATCAAACAGAAGAGCAAATTGTATAATTCCAATTTATTTCTTTCCAATATAATTCTCTGACATCGTTTCCTTCCTTTTTTTAGGAAACAACACTCTTGCCGAGACCAAACTCAAAGGCGATAATGTGTCAAGAATTATACATCGACATAATCTCCTTGCTGTCAACTACCCATTGTGGAGTAAGTGAACAAAACCTTGGAAAAAATGTTCTTTGTCAACGTTTTTCAAAAACACCTTCCAAAGTTTTTCAAAAGTTGGAAAAACAATTCCAAGTTTGAAACAAGTTTGAAAATATGATTTTGAAGAATTTAAATGGCATTCTTCAAATTATTTATTCATACATTGGAAAACACATCATGCATAGAAAATCCTCACGGGAGATAATTTAAACAAATGATTTTTTGGCAAAGCAAAAGTGAATGCTAGTCATGTCAAGTCAAAGCACTTAAAATGACAAAAGGCAAGGTTAATCCAAACACATCCCTATTCATTTTTTAGAGTTGAGCGAAAAAACTAAACCTTTGTCTTAGGACATAGGATTTATTCACATTGAATACATGGATTGAAGTGATAAAAGGTATTTCATTTCTTTATCCTAAACACTTAGGATAAAGTATCCTTGTCAAGAACCACTCCATATTGAGACAAATTAGGAGGTTATGGTTGATCATTTTTGGAATAAAAAGATTAAAAGAGATTTTATTGCTTTCACTAGCGTCAACCTTCTTATGGTAACTACAGGTGAATTTTTATGGAAGCTCAAAGCATCCCAAAGTAAAGAAAAGCATTATTTCCTCTACCTAAGCACTTATATCCTTTGCTTAACCAAGTGGATCTTTAAGTATGTTCATTTTAAAGCCCAAGTGGTGATTATTTCTCCATATTGGGGCAATGCATATGATTTATCAAGAAAATTTGAAAAAATTGGTGAAATTGCAAAGAGTGTCTCGAGAGTCCTAAAAGCTCAAAAGATAATACTATGGGACATGAAAAAGCAGTGTGCTTGGTAAAAACAAGGTAGATGTCCATGAAAACGAAAATGCATCAAAAGCAACATGCTTATAATGAGAACAAAATTTTAATTGCAAAAGATGTTTAGAAAAGAGCAAAGCTTTTGTGTTGCAAAAAAAAATGGACTCTCGAAACAATTTTCAACAGTCAAATCACATCAAGATTCGATGATTTGATAGTAATGCCAAGATAATCACCGTCTTTTTAAAATCCCTTCTACAAAATTTTAAGCCTTTTGAGCCTCATCTGAACCGACATTACAACCCTCTCAAAATCTCCCTTGATTGGAATGGTTCAAGTGAACATGAAGATTTCACAAAGAAGCTACCGCTTGAAGGAGTGGAAGCAATCTTGTCTTATCTTATCTTCAAAGTCCTTGACTTGTAAACCCAATGAAGATATTGATAACACTTCTTTCTTGGCCTCAAAGTGACAATCCTTTGTGTAAACCCATGACCAAACCTACATTACAGTCCTTCAAAAGACCTTTTTGATTGATCATATTGTATTTACTGGCATAAGTTATATGAGATATCCCCAGTGATCAAAGTTGGAATCCCATATTAATGGATGGGAATAAAAGCCTTCGTGAGAGCCATGATACGAAGACCTTTTTGATTAAGGTGCTTCAACTTGGCATTTTTAACCAACCCTTTTTGAAGATATCAAAATCATTTTGTTCGAAGTTTTCCTTTAAAGGAATTTTGACAAATCGATGGCATTTACCAAGAGATTGATTAACAATTATTTGAATGACATTGAAAGTTTTCATTTGATTAAATTTCTTAGTTGATTGGTTATGCAATCTTGAATGATTCCTTTTCAATAGTTTTTCCAAGTGGATGCAGGTTAGCAGCGTCAGATCTTTAATATCCAAGTAATTGCAGCTTGCAGTCATTCTCAAATCAAAATTCCCTAAGTGCAGCAGATCTTCATTATCCTCTTCCTTTCTCAAGTCCTCAAGTCGACATGGTGAGTTTTCGCGCCAGTGACCTTTTCAAATTGGCATGATGTGCTCTCACAATCATGACCATCCCTTTTTCAATTTAGGCATGATGAGCTTTCGCACCCGTGACATTTTCAAATCGGCACGATGTGCTCTTGCACTTATTACCATCCCCTTTTCAAAATTAGGCATAGTGAGCTTTCGCACATGCGACCTCTTCAAATCGGCATGATGTGCTCTCGCACTCACGGCCATTCCCTTTTCGAATCGACATGATGAATGTTAGTAACTGTGACCAATTCATTCCCTTTTAGTCGAAATCTGTTGTTACGTGGTAAGAACACTCCTTTTAGTCGAAACCCATTTCGCACAATGGTAAGACTATTCCTTCTAGTCGAAACCCCTTTCTTATAATGGAAAGACTACTCCTCCTTTCTTTTCCTTCCTTTCATCTCCATCCTTTCTTTCCTTACCATTTACACTACATGGCCAAGAGAAAGAGAGATGAGAACATCAATGGTGAGATCAATACCAAGGCTCGAGGTAAGTTTCAATAGTACGTCTTCTAATCAAATGTCATTCATTTTGTTATTTTCCTTTTATCTCCAGTGGAGTCGACCAAATATCGCAGGTATCATTTGATCTTGGAGATGGACCTCTTTGAACTCCCTCTTAAAGAGGATTAGCTGTTGACATCTAATTTTTAGCTGATGCATCTTGAAAGGTAAAAGCTTGAGATTAGAGTTTCCGATCACGACAGAACCCAATCTTCAATCAAAAAGAGTCATTTATCATCTGAATTAGCATTAACCATTCACTTTCTAGCTTTTTGCATTTCAATTTTAAAAAGTTAAAAAATTGACTTTTGAGTTGAATTTTTTGTCAAACTTTGACCAAAAGTCAACCCAAAGTCAAATTTTAGTTTTTTGCATGAAAAACTCCAAAATAGTGTTAATTTCACTTTTGCACAATCAATTTTCAAAACATTCAAAGTTTGACCCATTAATTAGCATTTTAGTATATAAGAACTAAAATATTGACTTTTGATCAACACTTTATCCAAAAAAAATTGAAAAAAATTCAAAACAACCTAAATCAATTTCTTTTTAGCTTTTCACTTTGGCATCATCAATTTTATAAAAAATCGGTTTAGAATCAACTTTTCCCCAATTGCTAAATTTGGTTCAAATCGACCAAAAATAAAATTAATTCATTTCTATGCATTTTTTAGAATAATTTCCTTCACGACATTTTATCTAGAGGTCGTATTGCATTCAATTTTCAAATCAATTTTAAAATTCCAAGCCAAGGTTGAAAACCCCCAATTTTAGCCCTAATTAGAGATTCCGATCAGTTCTTCATGATTTGTGTAATTAAGACGGATAAACCTAATTTCTTATATGAAACTCAAATTCGAAATCAATTTTGGAAGATTCACATTAATTTGAGTCAATTTGACCAATTTAGTGATCTAATGATTGAGAAATCCAAGACTAATTGGTCTAATTAATACAATTCAACTTGACCCACTCTAGACTAACATACAATTTGATGAATTGAAGTTCAATTTGGCTAATTAGACTTCAATCAAATTCATTAGTCTAATTTGGCAATGCAATTTAACTCAAATTGAAGAGCAATTGAGCCAAACAAGTTAAGATTGGTGAATTCGTACTTGTATTTCAAATTGGTTCAATCCAATCAATCACAATAAGGATGAAATTGCCTAAAATTGGAACCAAATTGAGCCAAGAACCGAACCGGTTCTGCCCAGTCGAACCCCGATCAAACCGGTTCAACCCGGTTTGATCGGAAGTGAACCAGTCGATCGGGCCGACTGATTCTCGGCCACAATTCCGACGGGCAAAGGCCACCCCTCTCTCTCTCTCTCTCTCTCTCTCTCTCTCTCTCTCTCTCTCATATGCTGGAAATTACAAAAATGCCCTATTACCAAAATACCATTACTTAAAGGTTAAAAAAAATTACTTAGGGGTTAAGCAAATAAGTCATGGCCGTTCATTTAAAATTGCATCATGGCCATCCATAGTACCATGTGACTTATCCTTAGCCTCTAAGGAATATTCTTAATCACTAAGGGAAGATTTTAGGCCATTGGATCAATCAAATTACTAGAATTCAAACTTGGGGGAGGTATATAAGGATTTTCCCACCAAAAATTAAAGGGGACTCATTTTTCAGATTATTTTCTTTCATTCACAGATGTGTGCTTAACATTCTGAGCAATGGCGTGTATCCCAATTCTTACTACGAAGGTATTGAGCAACCTAATCAAATAATTAAACCCACATAAGAGAATGAGAATCATAAGGTGCAAAAAACATTAGCACTTCTTGAAAAACTAATATCACAGCTGTAAGAAATGAAAATATTATTACTATTTTATGGGACATATCATACTTTAAGGATCTTATTTAACTACTCGCCAAACCTTCACCTAGCCTAGCACTTCCTGAAATCGTTATCATTATAGCACACGTGAATAGCATCTGTCAAGCACCATTTACGGCCAAAACCCTAGCACAGGGCAGCCTCAGACACTGCAGCATCACAAGCTAATAATACCAAACAAACATTGTTTCTGCACCAAAAGGAGAGCCCCTATCTGGACATCTTCGTTCTTTCTTGTTTTCAATGAAATTTATGTCGCAGAAGTCCCATCATTTTACTTTCAAAATACAGCGATATTCATGCACTTCCCTACTCTGCACATTAGCTTCGGCACTACCTCAAAGAGCAATATCGAACAGCACGATTTAAAAGAGCTATTCCAAAAACTTGTCATCATGCCCATATGAAATTTCTAATGCAGAATGCCAGCTAACAGCAGCGAGACATATCTTCCGCCACGATTAGATTAGAGGAGCTGTCCCAATGGCATTGCAGAGAAAATAAAAATACCTTCATTAAGAGAGAGGCCAAGTCCCGGGGATGCATGCGACTTGGCCATATCTCCAATCTGGCGAGCCGCGGCGAACCTCGTGGACTGAGTCGAACCAGCTAGAAACACAATTTCGTTAAGGGAAAAAAAGGGCAAAAATTCACCCAATCGACAGCCACCAACCGACCAAGCACCAGATCCAAACAAGCAAGAGACGAAAGGGATACTGTCGAGAAGAGTGAGCAGCCGATTGAGTCGCGACGACTGCTGAGCCATAGCCGCCGCACCAGACACCACCACCGCAACAATGCCTTCAATCCGAAAGCCGCGGCTGCATCCTCAATCATCCAATCACCCCCTGATTCGCGGGATTCCCAGCAACGGCAACGGCTGCGGCGCTCGGTATCAAGACGGCGGCTCCGCGCCAACCGCGCGGGCACTTCGCATCGGCGGGGCCGCGGCGCCGGCGAAAGCGCGACCGGGTCCCTCTGAAACGGAGGGGCCAAATTCGGATCGGGGAGGAACTCGGGGAGAGGAGGGGGAAGCACGACGGGGCGGCTGGGATGCGGGGGGGGTCTTCTTCAACGGAGGAGGGAAGCGGCGGAAGGAGGAGAGAAGAGGGAATTAGGGATTCGGGATGAACCTCTGAAAATGGCGACGGTTAGGGCAAAAGGGAATACGGAAGCTCCCTTCTTCTCCTCTCCTCTGTCTCTCTTCTTCGTCGTCGTCGTCGAAGCGTTCTCTCTCTATCTCTCTCCCCCTCGCGTACCTGATAATATAAGCTCCCGAATTTTCTTGTGCGTGTGCATTTTCCAACCCAAAAAAACGCAAAAGAAAAATTCAATGAATGAAATTATTATTGTGCTTCTTTTTTTTTTTTCAATTCGTGAAATTATCCCGAGCAAATATTTTCGTGGCACGAAATGTCTTTGCATCCGAATATAATCTTTGTATAGGATTCGTACTTAGGTTCCTTTATAATTAGTAATATTTTAATAAATGATGAGGATTAATGGTATGTATTTCATTTGGACTTTTTTGTTTTTTTTATTGTGATGGCAAATTCTTCTTGAATCCAAGACGGCTATTTTTTTAAATTAAATATTGGAGAAACGGGTTATTAATGAAGACGAAATATAATATAGTATAAGGAATAAAAATCGACGGATTGTGTATACGATATAGTTAACAACCGATTATCTGCTATAAATAACATCATATAAGGAATAAATAATGATAGATTGTGTACAAGATATAATTAATAACCGACTACCTGCTATGGGGTCAAATATTATTTTTGCATTGTTAAACTAAGGTTCATCAAGAAATTTTTGCAAGAAATTGAACGAATTTAGGAATAATGATACAAATGGTCCTGAATTTTGGCCAAATATGCAATGTGCTCCCTAAACTTTTAATTTGTTCAGTTTGGTCCTTGAATTTTACTTCAATGTGTAATGTAGTCCTTGAATTTTTAAATTACTTAATATGGTCTATAAACTTTTGGTATATGTTTAATTTAATCTCTAAACTATATGAAAATATTAAATATTGTCCTTCTATTAATTAAGCTTAGGGACAAATTTGATCATTTTTATATAATTCAAAGATCACATTAAATAATTTAAAAGTTAATGGACCATATTACATATTAGGCTAAAGTTAGGGATCACATTGAACATATTAAAAATTTAGGAACTATATTGCACCTTAGGTCAAGCATCAGAAACCATTTATGCCATTTTCCCTTAAAATTTATTGGGGTTAATACCACGAGAGACTCCAAACTGATACACCTATGATAAATTTAATAAAAACTATTTTTTTACCATATAAAATCCCAAATTGATACACTTATGATAATTTTACCCCGAACTATTTTTTTGACCATAAAAATACCAAACTAGTACATATGTGATAATTTTATCCCGAACTAATTTTTTGACCATTAAAAATCCCAAATTGGTATACTTGTGATAAATTTATCCTCCATTAATTTTCGTTAAATTTTATTATCAAATTGCTAGGTTTGATGGTATGTAGTAGTTGACGGGTGTACCAATTTGGGGTTTTACCCCTCTATTTATCACAAGTTTACCAATTTATGATTTTTCGTAATATTAATCCAATTTAATGGATACTAACGAAGGGTAAATTCGTCACAAATATACCACTTTTGAATTTTTAATGGTCAAAAAATTAGTTTGGGGTAAAATTATCGCATGTACACCAGTTTGGGATTTTTGGTGGTCAAAAAATTAGTTCGAGGTAAAATTGTCACAAGTGTATTAGTATATGGTTTTTGATGATAAAAAAAATAATTCAAGATAAATTTATCACAGGTGTAACATTTTGAGGTTTTTGGTGATCATAAAATTAGTTCGAGGTAAAATTATCATAGATATATCAGCTTGGAGTTTTTCGTAGTTTTTCGTAGTATTAACTCAATTTTATTATATGTTAAAATGAATGGATTGTGAGCAGTCAATGGACATCTTGGCCTCTTAGATGAATTTTCAATGGTTTTAACCTTTTTCAATCGACTACTTTATTCTTACTTTTTACCTTGCCTATAGGAATTCGCAAGCAACTACAGAGACTACAACGGATAGGGCAAACAATGAAGCTCACTCTCTCCTCTTGTTCTTCGTAGTCGTCAAAGCACTCTCTCCCTCTCTTGCATATGATGATATAAGCTCCCAATTTTTTTATATGCAATTGTATTTTCAACCAAAAATGGAAAAAAATAACAAATAAAATTATCCTTTTTGATAAATACTGAAATTATCCAAGCAATAATTTTCATGGCACAAAATTTGTTTAAATCCGAATATAAGCTTTTATAGGATTCATAATTAAGTTCCCTTATATTTAGTAATATTTTATTAAAAAAATAAGGATTAATGGTGTGTATATTTCACCTAGACCTTTTTTTTTTATTTCACATCAAATTCTTCTTAAATCCAAGACGGCTATTTTTTTCAATTAAATATTTGAGACATGAGCTTTTATGAAGACGAAAAATAACATGAATAAAAAATGGATAGATTGTGTATAAAATTTAGTTAATAACTGACTATAAGCTATAGATGACATCATATAATGAATAAAAAATTCACTCGATCATCTAATATAGAGCTAAATATTTTCTTTTACACTGTAAACTAAGGATTATCTAGAAGTTTTTGAAAGAAATAAGGCTCGTTTATTTTATTATGTGTTAAAATGAATGGAACGTGAATAGTCAATGGGTGATATGGCCCTCTTGGATGAATTTTCAATGGTGGTAACCTTTTTTCAATCTAGTACTTTATTCTTACATTTTACCATACTTTTAGGGATCCACAAATACCTATTTGAGATTGAAAATGGAATAGTTAGGGCAAAAGTGAGTGAGAGCAAGAGAGATAAGTTGAGTTTAAATAAATTGTAAACTCATTTATGACCTATTTACTATCCATTTAATACCCATAATGTATATACCAATTTATGATCCATTTATTAAATATAACTAACCCATTTATGATCAATTTACTAATATATGGGTTAAGAAATGGATTTATGATCATTTTGACAAGTCTAATTATTGGTGCTGGCGATCGAGAGAGATATGGTTTCTATTGCTCACTGTGACGCAACATCTCTTGCGCTCATTTCGAGCCATGACTGAAACTTGATCAAACTTGGATTCTTCACTTCAAGCTTTTCATCATTCAATTACTGCAACCACATTGAAGCCAAGTTATTTGTCGTTCTCTATTTTTCATTTTTGGATTCAATCTAAATCATTTAGCCAACATTTCTAGCGGCTTTCTTCATCAATTTCAGGCAGCTACAGCCATCGTTGATTGTCACCACTTGCCATTCTTGAGCTGTGTGGAAACTCCTCTGTTTAACTCTATTTCCTGATAGAAGTGCTCAAAGAACTCGATTGTTGATCCATCCACTTTCACCGGATCTTCATCACTGACGCATCTAACACCTATGCTCTCCAACACTCACTAGTTGAAGCTAAAAAGTCAGTTTCGCTAAGCTAAGAACATATTTTTCTATTTCGATCCTTTTACATGCTGAACAGAGACCAAGAAATCTTTAGCTGCCGATTCATTGAAGATTGTTTGCCATTAAGTTCCTGTTAGTGATTTGAATATGTTTCACTGCGTTTGTGATGATTAAAATATGGATCATGGATTTACATCTTCATCTGAGTTCTTTGGCCCATATGTCCACCACCTGTTTGATGAAATTCATGAACCAGATCAGTAAATATGCAAGTTGTCATAAAAGAAATTTCACAGCCATTTTTCATTATGCTTCCTCTCGTGTTGAAGTACTTTCGTGTTTGGCTATAATTGAGAAGACTTTAGGCATGTTTGCATGATTGTTGTTGAAAAATTTCTTATTGGCTAAGACCTATCTATGCATATTGTTCAACTTGATCCTTGCCTATCTGTATGTACACTTGATGGCTTTGATTCATGTCTGTTCTCATTACTCTCCGCCACATGTAGATTCGTGTTAGTAAAAGTTTCATTGGTGAACAAAGCATTTGAACCTTTGCCATTTAGTTTTATCACGTGATTCATTGGACTGAATTTCTTGCTCACCGGCCATGCCTTTTTCTTTTTTGATTGATGATGCTTGGATTGATATCAAATTACCTCCTGACTTGACTGTGGACTTAGAAGTTAATGAACCCTTGCACGAACTTGTTTGCTCAGGATTGGAATAATTCTCGTTCAAAAAATTGTGCTAGGTGACTGGAATTAATGAGTTCCCTGGTTGATGAGATGTTTGATGGTGTTAATTTTTTGAAGCTAAAAATACAACGAACAAAGCTAAGTGAATGATGAACACAGCAAAGACTTGATCATGTCTCTGTATGAGTAATTGCAAAATGTCGGAAAAAATGAATAAATGAAAGAGGCAAAGGGAAAGTTAGCAAAGCAAGAATCCGTGTTTCGGATATGATGGACTGGGAAAGGGACTGTAAAAGAAATAGATGAAATAAAAGAAATAAAAATCTAAAAACGAAAGCTATAAAATATTAATTTAAAAATATAAAAATGATAAGGAACTTCAAGTCTTAGTTAGGTAGTAGAATCTTAGAAATAATTTTTATTGAATTCCAATTAGTTTAGTTTTACACTGTTTGGGAAATTCCATTTCTTGATTTTGGACAATTTGATTTTTAGATAGCTTTTCCTTGGGGAAAAAAAGAAATATAGAGATATAGAAAATGTCAAAAAAAGGAAACTCAAAAAAGTAATGTGTTATTAATGGTTGCGGTTAGGAGGTTGATTGGCTTTATCGATTATATGCATCAATCTTTTCAAAGGATCTCCTCAATTTGTCTAAGTTCCTTGTTGGTCATTTCTTTTATGTGAACATTCTAATGCTTTTCATTGATTGTGATGCGCGAATGAATGACATGAGATGATGGAAGAACCAAACCATGGAAGGATTGAAGAACGTTCGAGATCTTCACGTGTTCCTATTAGGATTAGGGTAAATTTTATGATTTGGACTCTAGATGAAGCTTGACCATAGACTTTTATTCTTAGTTGAATAACTGATATAATTAGCTTAATATTATTTCCTGCATGAGTGTTCCTGCAAAAAATTCAAAGTGTACAAGTGATTGTGCTCTCTTTGTGATTTCTTTAGGGATTGATGCCTCTTGTGAATGCCTTCAATTGGAAGGCTTGCCACTGATTATCAAAGGACACCAGGATGCTTGGACTGTATAGTTTACAGTGAAGGGACACCAAGGACATGCTGGCGAGTGTCTAGATTACGGTGGAAGATTGGATGGCCGAGAAGATCTGAGGAACATTGGGCTATGATTGGCTCGCTCGGATAGAGAACTTCCTTAGGATGATGTGGCCGCAAATTGATGGATGCCAAGAGAAAAAACACTAGAACACGTCCTTAAGATCAACGCCAGGAGGAGGGGCCACCGTGAAGAACATCGCAAAGGGAATGCGGGAGGGAGACTAAACGAGAAAACCTCCATCGCAAGAAGATTTCGCCAAGAGGGAACCTGTGGGAGAGCCAAAAAATAAGAACATTAGTGAGCGAGTGATGAGCAAATTCTCGAGTTCCTGTCTCAGTCGCACCTGGGCGGTGGCTCAAACTGGCTTACACCACGAGCTGGATTCTGTCTTGGTATGGTGCGTGGTTATCAGACGTCAGATGAAGGCCCAGAATCGGAGCTGCAATGGTTCATAGTGTTGATCGCGGAAGGGGCCACCTACAGTGGACCGCCTGATAGAATGATACCCTCTTAGAGTATAATATTTTAGTGAGTTTATAGATTGAGAGAGGGTGAGAGTCCTTGCTTTCTGGTTTACGTTAAACATTAGGTTACTATAAAAAGGCTTCATTTCCTGACTTATCCACTTCGTTCTGATGTTGGGTTCTTGATATTGGCTATGTCGGTTACAAGCAAACACGTGGCTTTAGAAAGCATGAGATTTGCTTTAATGAGTCGGACATCTAGTTGCTAAGTGTTTGGTCATCTATGGATATAATTCAGTTGGATTTAAGAAAGGTAAAACATGAACATGGCACAGAAGGCATCTCATCATTAAGTAGGTTTATTTATAAAGAAATTGAAAGTCCAGTTCTCTTTCTCTACACTGAAATGATGTCGATCCTATGTTTTGTGACTTCATAATTAATTTTTCGTTTCTTTTTCTTCTTTGTTTTTTTTTTCTCAATTAAAGGAAGGGGGCAGGTAGCTTTTAGAATAAGTCGAATAGAAGCGGGAAATACCTAATAAATTGGTGCATTAGGTTAAAATCTTCCGGTCCCAGTCTTTCTACTTTGCAAATCTAAAATGTGTTGATGGTGTCAATTAAATAATTCAGAGTTGCATACTTTCAGCTCTATGGAGGTTACCATTGATAATTCTGCACCTTCTTCTGGCCCCATTTTTGCTTACATCTGGGCTAATACACCATTGCTAGACAATGATGACGATTACAGACTAAGAGGGTCTTTTATTAATCTGTTAGCGAGATACTTGTGCTTTGACATGAATCTGCATGTGTAATTTTATAGTAAAACTTTCATCTTCGTATGTTTTCAGTACCTACATAAAGTACTTGTTTTGTTGCAAAACAATTTGTACCCGTCAAGGGACTGGCCCCAGCATCCTTTCTGGAGACACGCAAGAGTAATAATTACATTGATTGTTGTTACGTGTATTTTTGTCCAGTTGCGGCCGCTAAAAACAATCTTCTTCTTCTTCTTCCAAGAATGAAATATTAAAAAATTGCCTGAAAACTACAAAATATTATTAATAAAAAGAGAAAAGAGAAAGAAATATTAAAAAATTCAAAATATTATTAATAAAAAGAAATTTTGTGCAGTGATCAAATGCATTTATATTCTTTTTCTATTCTAAGTATAGAAATTTTGGGGAGTTACCAAAAGCTTTCAAATGCTTAGAAATTGTTCTCGGGTACAGAATTAAAAAGAATCATTTCTGAGTAGAATCAGCTTCCGGAAACATAATAGTTGTCAAATGCGCCCTTAGTGCATAAATATGACTTCAAATCAATTGCAAATAGGTTCTAATATGCCTCGAGAGCTTACCTACCAAATGACGCCCAGTCAAATAATTGAAAACAATGAGGAAATTGCATGAAAACTTTCTTGAAATAGAACAGATGGATTACATTATTAGATGTCATGCTAGTTCGATAACTGAAATTGAATATAAAATTCTTAATGGAGATAAGTGAAGTACATGAAAAAGCTTATAATGACTAGAAAGCTTTTTATACAAAAAAAAAGAGAAAGTATTGGATTATGAAATTAAAATAATTTGACCACCGCCCTCAGCGGCTGCGCTGGCTTGCACTTTGGTCTCCCCACGAAGGGACCAGAGTTCAAACCCCAGCGTAGGCGTTAGGGATTCTGAAGTGTGGCGCCGTGGTGGTGGGTCCTACGCTAGCGTCGCCCCAGGTTTACTCCTCCGGCTGTCGGCCGTGCGGGGGGTTCCTGGATTATCAAAAAAAAAAAAAGAAATTAAAATAATTTGAATATGGAATTTAAACTTAGATAAAATCCAATCGCAATCAATATGTTATGGATAATTTTCTTCTCTTCAAAATCTAATGAACTATTCGTGATTTCTGATGTCTTCATTGATGTCTTGTGCTCATTGACGATAGTGTGTTGTCTGTGTTGAGCGTGCATATGCTTTACTTTGAATCTTGTTATATCTTTAAAGTCATTTCATTATGCGTGTAGATCTTACCCTCAACAATTTCTAATTGCCTCGTGATTTATGCGCTACTTTGGGGATGATTTGCAACTGCCCTAGATCCTTCGCTACAGTTATTCCCCAACCAATGGCTCCTTTTTGAGTCAGTCTTCAACTTTTGTTTTGAGTCTATCGATCGTAAGCATGTGTAATGAACTTCACTTAAACTCTATCCATCGGAAACTCATGATCGCCACATGTTACATTGGCGCGCTTTGCTGGCCACTGGCATTGTTATGATCTTATGAATGATAAGCTTGTTAGCCAATTTTTCAATTGAGCATCATAGGTTAAGCGTATTGTCGTGGCTTATTTTGGGCCATTAACTTCATTATGTTTGAGGTCAATTTCTGGCCCCGTGTTAACAATTGTATAATTTTTAATCATATTATGAGATGAAACACTAACTACTAATTTTCTTAGTTTGCAGTGACTAAAATTCATTTGGAGGACCTAAGCCTTACAAAAACTTACATATGTTCATTACATTCGTACATTATAATATATAGATTGATGATTGAATTTTTCTTTTTTTTGATAGATTATGGATAGCATTAGTAGATACGATTGATTAAGCAATTTCGACAAATTTTTTCTTTAAGTGTGGTTGTTTGATAAATAAATAGTTTATCAATCAAGCGGCTGGATGAGTAGCAAGCATGGTTTGGTGGTGTGAGGGTAGGTACAAGAGGTAAGCTTCACTGTTACAATATATTTATAAGCTTTTCGCAGGAAAAACTTACATTTTATTTTGTATCACACTTGTAATTTGAAAACTTTGCTCAATCACTATTTTTTCTTAGTCGAGGAATGTCTTCTTTGTTGAATTTTTATTGATATTAAGATTAAAAAGATAATATTCGTCCTTTTTATATTATGTGTTTGGTTATAATTTCATAGTATTGTCAAATCCTTGCCCTAAATTTGTTTTCAAGGGAATAAGATTGATCCGGAAAAATATAATTTACATATAGTTGAAATTGAGTTTAATTTTAAAAGACTAATAATAATGAAAACTCAAAATGAAAAAGCAAAACCAACAGCTACATCAATAGATTGACTGCAAATTACAAAAAGAAAAGGTACTGTTACATTAGAAAAGCAAGAATATCTATGATTGATTTGAAAGAAAAAAGAAACGGAAGAAAAAAAATACAACTTTTAAAAAATTATACGCTTTATATAAACTTATGGGGAAAATAAACATACAAAGAAAAGAAAAATTTTGAAAAAATGGAAAAGTTTAAAAGAAATTAAGGCTCCGTTCGTTTCGCGAAAAATGTGATGTTTTTAAAAAATATTTTTCAGGAAGCCATTTTTCAGGAAAATAATAATATTTTTCGGTATTCGCCAGAAACTTGAAAATGATTTTCCCTCTAACGATGCTCGAGCTTGCCTGTGGCCGGTCGCTGGCCTTTGTCGTGGCGAGCAACCAGCCGAAGAAGAAAGTAAATAAAAAAAATAAAAGAAAAAAGATAATTAAAAAATAGTTTTGAAAAATAAAAAATTATTAAAAGTAGTGTATGGAGGAAAATTTGATTTGATTTTCCATACCAAAAGGAAAAATATATTTTTTGGGTCTTTTTCAGATTTCAGTCGAATACTGGAAAATTGTGTCACTTTCCTAAAATATGATTTTTGAAAAACATTTTCCAGAAATTTTACGTTTTCCGCGAAATCAACTAAGGCTGATATTTTATAGGGAAGAACAGTATAGCTTTAAAGAGTAGACGAATTGGTAATTCAAAATGAACAAAGACCCCATGTTATATGGGAGATAAAAATACAACCAGAAGATTATTGAGAATAACAACACATGTCCTACAAAATAATTTTGGCCGAACAAGGTACATAACCAAGGCATGTGATCTTACCTCCGTCGCCACCACATGCGTCCACAAATGTGATCAATGTTATCAGAAAGCTAAAGAGAAAAGATAACTAAGGGACAAGGGATCAAAGCTCAAGCATACTTCTCATTAGAAGCTCCCAGTTTTAGGCTTCACCCGGCTACTTCTCAAAGGATAACTTTACAAATAGTCATAACTCAAATTATATTCCATTCCATCAACATTTAGTAATCAGAAGTCGTGTTCAAATGAAAATCGAGATTCCTGCACCAAAGAAGGGAAGAAAAGGAAACAAATGGGACAGCCGAGGTTGAGAGATAGCTATATCTAGACACATTGTTGAGGTTTACCATTGGTTGTCAGATACCGGTGGTGTGATGGCACGTCTATGCATTGGTTTCGTCCAAAAATGAAAGACTTGCATTCCTTCAACGGTGGTTATATTTAGATGACAATCCACTGCCAACGCTCCCCCGTCTCTTTTTATACATGGAAGATCCTGGATAGTCTGTCTCCCATGTCAAAAAATTTAAAAACTTCACTCACCTAGGGATGAGAATTTGGATGTAGGCTAAGGTAGTGCGCAACCAACTCGAAAGCAATCTGGACACCTTCTTTTAAGAACTCTTTAAGCCTTGGAACCATCACTTTGTACAAATTTCTTTTCCTTCCTAGATGCGGCCAACAAGGTTATGTCGACCAGATGGTCAATTTTCGTCTATGAATCTCATTACGGTTAGAAGTTCCAAAAGTGTCATGTCAAAACCATAGAAATTACTCTCGATTGTGAGGCGCCCTAAAACTATTATATGCCCAGTAACTAGACAGGAATACTTTAAATAAGTACTAGTTTGGCCCTATTTATATATAAATAAATCCATGAAGTACCTCGCCAAATGTCGCAGCCACCACTAGCAATAAAAAACAGGTACTTGACGTCAAAGGCTGAAACAATAACTTGGTATGGTATATGTAACATTCTGAATTTTCGATCCTTTTCCCGCGATTTATGAAATGAATATTTGACCAATGCACTTATAGTGAGATCTCACTCGGAACCGCGCATTCTCGAGATGCTAACCTTAGGGGTAAGGCCATTACGGGATTGAGTTCGCACGACCAAAGAACCCGACCTTGGCTCGACCTTTGACCATAAGGATTGACGAGGGAATGTTTTGGGCCAACAGAGACCGATCTATTTGATTGATCATATCCGAAGGGAACTAGCGACAGACCCTCGCAATTACATGACAATCGAGGTCGTCTTGGTTCGAACAAGCTTAAACGTGATTTGACTTAGTGTCGGTCATGGGTCGAGAGTGCGTAATCCCAATGAGCCACCCGTTAGCCAGAGATAAGCTAAAGTCGCGATTGTTCGATTCTAGTCATTTCTTAGAATTCGAGCCAGAGAATCGAGAATTTTGAAAGTAACAATTTTTAGTGGCCGATGACGTTTTTGGTGTGACCAACCTTAAGGCCACCCATTTCTGTAAAAAAATGGATTTCGGGTCGGGATCGAAAAAATGACCATTTTGCCCCTGGGACCGCGAATGAATTTTGAGGACTGGATTAAGTCGGGGGACTGAAAATAATCCTATTTGGCCTAAAATGAGAGGACAAGAATGCCTCTTTCTTGCCTTGGGTAATTACTCTTTTGCCCTTTGAATTATTAAATAAGGTTAAACGTGGGCCGTTGGATTTCGGATAAGATTAAATCTTGGCCATTGGATCGGAAGAGTAATTGAGGGGTATTTTGGTAATTTTCGGTGGGGTTTTGAGATCAATTATTGGGGGGTACCATTTAAATATTCATTTCCTTTCTTTCTCTCTAATAATTCTTTCTCTTTCTCTCTCCTCACCCCCCATCGATTGGCTCTCTCTCTCTCTCCTCTCCCTTGTGCGTGAGCCCAGCTAGGCCGGCCACCAGCTCCCCGCCGCTTGGTCGCCGGCCCTCCGCCGTTCACCGCCGCCGCTTCTTCTTCCTTGGCCACGCCTCACCCACCGTCTGCCTGCCTCTCTCTCTCGTTTTGCTGTTCTGTTTGGCCCTACCACCGCCGAGCCACCCCTGGCAGCCCTCCCCTGGTCTGTACGACCTGATCGCCGCCCCTTGCAGCCCGATCGCTGCCGCTAGCCGCCCGTCCACGGCAGCTCAGCCGCTCGCCCGCCTGACCGTCGACGCCGTTGCTACTGCTGCTTCTACTTCTGATCCGGCTGTTCCGGCTACCATCCAGTCTTGTTGTCACTCCTTTCTAGGGTAAGTGACTTCTCCAAACTCTCTTTAGGACCTCGGGTATTATTAGACACGTTTAGGGCTCGGTTTAGGTGGTTTATGCGGCTGTTTTGGTGCGTAGATTAAGGCTGAATATTAGGTTGTTGTGGATTGATTTGGGGGCTAAAAAGTTGTGGTTTAGTAGGCCCGTATGAGCTGAGGTGATGTGGAATGATCGCGGCTGAATTGTGTGATTAATTGGTAATTTTATGGCTTGAATGAACTCATTGAGTGATTGAATGAATTGTGGTTGTTGGCTGGTTCTGGATTGTGTCTTGGGCCGATTGTGGTTTGGCCGTGTGTCGTGTGAGTGTGGCCGTGAGGTATGGTGGTGTGATTGTATAATGAATTTGCGTGCTAAGCGTGTGTGGCCTTACGGTGTGTTTGTGCGACGAGGATGTGCTTTTGCGAAGTGTATGTGAGGTATGAGATTGTGTGTGGCCGTGTGTTTGTGTGGCCATGTGATACGTGAGGAAAGTGTGGAACGAAGGTATGGAAATGTAGGATTGATTGGAAAAGTGGGTCCGTCCTGAGGGGTGTTCGTTTACGCGGGACGATGCCGTCCTTGACGAGATGACGATGGCCGGCCCGACGGGATGACGATGCTTGACGAGGTCAAAAGACCGTTGGCCTGATGCGTATTACGCGGACGCAGTAGAGAAGGAAATTTGAGAATGTAGGATTCCGTCTTGAGGCGTGTTCGTTTACGCGGGACGATGTCGTCCTTGACGAGGTGATGATGCCCGGCCCAATGAGATGACGATGCCTGACAAGGACAGAAGACCGTTGGCCTGATGCGTTTTACGCGGGCGCGATAGTGGTGTAAAGGTTGGGAATGAGCTGGACTAGACTTGATGTGTGAGGATTGCGAAAGTTGACGCATGGTGTGAGTCTGTGCGCGAGTGTATTTGTATCACATGTTGTAGTGTTCGATGATGGGGTAAAAACTGCTAGGCATGGTATGGGACGTGTCCAAGTAGGTTTTGCTTTATAATCGAGACACGCGTGCGACTGTGATTCATTGTTGTGGCATGTTGGTTGTATTATTATCTAACATGCAGGGACGTGCATGATGGATTCCAGGTAGGATCGTATGTGTTTGTTAGTATGGTTGATTGTTGTGTGTTATGTGTGTTTTCGTCTGCTGGTATGTGAGAGTCTATGTGGGGTTTGGAATTGTGCACTTATTGAGATTCGTCTCATAGTTGTATAACTACAATTTCAGACCCCCAGCCTTAAACCCAGGAGGCCCGCCTCCTCTTTTTGAAGTATGAAGATCCACCCATGGTGCCTTAGTGGAGTTGCAGGCGTTGTCCAAGTGATCTTCCGGGTGCGTTAACCAGAGGACTCAGGAGCAGATTGGGAGAAGGACGACTAATAGGTTTTCCCTAGGGTATTTTAGGGATTGTTTAGACTAGGTCAACCTATAGTGAAGTTAAGTTAACCAGACCGCCGATCCTTTTGTTAAGTCGGTGGCTGTGAATGCTTATTTGTTATATATGTCTATAATATGATGTTTGTTTATTCAGTGCGATGGTATTGTATGAAAATGTTGTTGTTGTTGTTGTTCTTTGACTGTTCTGATGATCTATCGGTCGTCATTTTTTTAGTCTGGGGTTTTGTATTTCCGCTTCCGCATGTGTCTATGATGTTTGGGTTTGGTCGGCGATGTTCCTGGGACGTTGCAACAATTCGACCGGTGAGGGGATGTCGCGAGCTTAATGGGGTTTGGGCGTGACAGTATATATATATATATATATATATATCGACGTGATCCACCCTAGAATCTCCTACAAATCAGAAGACACATATATACAAAGACTTTAAATAGAAAAAAATATATAGAGATCTTAAATAGAAAAAAAAACTCTCCTATTTAGACCCTAATTGACAGCTCATGTTAACGGGTTATACTAGCTTAGAACTCCGCACGTTGCCGCAGAAAGAGAGCTATTAATATTGATCATGAAATTATCAAAGCAATTAGTGGAATAAAAGTGTACTAAAGCCCAAATTATGATATTATCGGCAATTCCAAAGTACAATAATGTGTCTCTTGTCATCATAATATACGTCATTCATGGCTTCAGCAAGGTGGTAATTCAAAGCATGACAGACATGAACCTAACTAATTAATCTGCAATTCTGGTTGATGCCGGTTCTTAGAAATTTTCAAGTCAAAATAATCTAGATTTGGATATCATAGTGAATGCTTTTTAATGCATTACCTTCACTGAAATTATAGGGACACGTGTAGATAAGAAAAAAAAAGATAGAAATTTAGACTCTTAATCGATATACTTATAAGATAAATCAACCTTCTTTTAATAATTTCAAAGTTAAATTTGCTAGTCATAAATGATAAACAGCAAAGTATAATAAGAAAACACAAATATCATGATGTAATGCATGTTGACCTAAAGTGCTTAAAACAAAGAACAAATAATACCTTCTATGGATCTACGTTTTTCGGTAATTATCTTGTGCGTGTAGGTAGGACAAATATCACGTTAGGGTGGGTTAGTTTCACAAAAAAATGAATAATTTAGAAAATAATATTGTTAAAGTTATCTCTTATATCGCCTACATATTCTTATCGTCCACAAAAGTGTGCAGACATAAATTGTTTGTCGATAATGAAAATACTATTCATTGACCAATTACTTCAAATGATACAAGCGATCATTTTCAATAAAATATTTTTTATATCATTCATCTTCCGCAAAATAGCCGTGGAAATTAACTGGCTGCTCGAAGAAACCTACATACTCTACTCTGAATCAAGAACCCATTGAAGCACAAAAAATTATATAAGGAAAAAACTTTAATTGTGAATTAGTGTTACGCTAATTATTGGTTGTGCATCCTATCCCAAAGTACCAAAGACAAAAAATAAAAGAAAGAAACTAAAACAAAAAATAAATTCACTTGTTAGCAATGCATGAGTCATCAAAGCGGAAAACTAGAGTTAGACTATAAATCCACAATAACAAGCTATACATAAAGTTGAGAGAAATGATTACGTATCCTTAATACACTGTTAACTGTGAGTTTAATAATTTATTTTGGGACATAAAAAATAAATAAGAAATAATTATAAATTATTATGGGGTAAAAAAAATCAGAAATAAGAAACACCCAACTTTGCTTCTTTTGGGGTTTTTAATGGTCTTATGGTCTACATTTACTTAATAACTTCAAACTTTCAAATTGGACATGTTTGGACATGAGAGGGTATATTAAAGTATTGAACACCACTTGTTTACGTGCTTATAATAACTGTAGTTTAAAGTAGCCACTAATAGCAATATGTGAGAATGAAATTCACACCAATAGCAGCCTCTATGGTCCCTATTTTGGTTATAATAACATAGCAGTGATTCGGTACCCCACAATTTACTCCTTGCTGGCCGTGATCTATTTATTGTTCGTGTGCCATTTTTTGGGAAGCCGATTGGGTGCTTCTCTCCAAAAGTCAAAGGGTTTCTACGTATCAATATGAAATATTTATCTGCCTTCCAAAGATTCCACCGTAATCTCAGACTCCCTTACCACGCAATAAACTTTTTTTTTTAAAGGAATGCGGACTCCATAAATTCCATTGTGAGTTTGGAGATATTGAACATCACCCGGGAGTGGAGCTTGACCACGTGGAGGCCGCTGGATGACACCATTGAAGCTTGGTTTTCGAATCGCTTTTCAAAAGAAAAAAAAAATCTCTCTGTGAACGAAAAGATGACCGTTCCCCCTTCATGTATCTGAATCTGGAGTCAGTCACCTTGAGTTTTTATAATTAATATTTGGATAAAATTTTGATTTGGTTGAAAAATTCAAAAAGGATTTTGTTTATTAGGAGAGAGAGAGAGAGAGAGAGAGAGAGAGAGAGAGAGAGAGAGAGAGAGAGAGAGAGAGAGAGAGAGAGAGAGAGAGAGTTTGGGGTTAGCAATGGCTAATGAGAGAGGTCCAAGTGGACTATGTTCACGGTCTATTGGTCAACTATAAAGTTATAGTTATTAGCAAAAGCAATCCTCTAGAAAATTGTAACTTGGGTAGCCAAAATAGGAAAATTTGATGGAATACTCGAACTTTGTACCCAATTTCTTGCTTACATAGTGAAATGCGACGACATGTTCAATTTTTTGAATCCAATTCTCTTTTATCATACTAATATTTTTCTAGTCCATAGACCCTTTTAGTGTGTCGCGGATTTATGTAGGATCGGGCTCAAAGAAAGAGTTAAACTGCTGTATCAAGATAGCTGCCTTTACTAGAAAAATAAAAGACCCAAAAATAATAGATGATTTTCCATTCAAATGCTCAGGGATGCAGAGCCGTTTACAACATATTCACTATTTGTCCTTGTCCTATTGCTAAAATTTCTATCGTATCTTTTTTGTTTTTTTCTCTTTATCCCTATTTTGCTATAAGATTAGAGCTCTTAGGGAAGCCCTCAAGCTCCTTCACCACCCAAACCATCTTCCCCCTCATCAGTCTTTGTGGCAAAGCCGAGTTACCACCATCCTCTTTGAGCTACAGAACACGTCGAGAAAGCGGATTCATTTGTGTGTCTTGGTATAATCTGCAGGTTTCTCAGTTCTTAATATATGTTAAGTTTCAATAAGAGAATTATGGTTGTTGGTGATAAATTCTCATTCCTAATCGCAATTGTGTTTAAGAATTGATTGAGATTTACTTGTATGTGGCTTCTGGGTATGATTTGGTCCAGCTTGCCATATTCTGTTGGATACAATTTCGTGGTGTGAGGAAGTGATTGCTTGCGTGGAGTTCCTACTCGAGTATTAAACAATTAGACTTCATGTAGTTGGGTGCAACTTTACATGTGTGCTTGATTTTTCATGAATATTCTTAATATGTGACCTTTTTTGGGATATTCTATTTCTCCTACCATGCCATTTGATATCAAGTTGGGTGTAAACCATTATCTTTTTAATGAGTCTTTATATGTCGAATTCCACATTGTACTTATTTAGGATTGAGTATGCTCTGATTATTGCCATGCTCTAGTATAACTTTGCCCTTGTTTTCTTTTCTTGCATCAATCAAGACATATTACGGGGTCAGCCTATAGGTCGGTTCCTTAGTATTGTCTCATACATTACATGTGTTTTATAATATATGATTTTATGCATGATTTATTAATTAAGTTTTGTATACATCAAAATTATGTAACATTGGACTGTATTGGTAAATCTTGATGCCTCATGAAATTTATTAATAATCATCTTGTATATGTCAAACTACATTCCTTGTGCAAGGTTCGTCCATTGGCATTTACCATGTACAACATTAATAAATATTGATTGATTAAGATGCCCGCTCTATGCTCTTCTCTGGGCAGTTCGAAGAGTTCTCCTGAGATAGATGTAACTTTGTCAAAGAAATTGAACTTTCTTTTAAGTAAATCAAGGGCCTTCGATGGAAATCCCATCAATTATATGATCCTTCACAACTGGTAACATGGCTTGAAAACTATTATTCTAAAACTGTTAATTGAGTTATTGCACTTACTACATTAGGATTGTAGATTTATAATCACATAAAAACCAGTGGTCCGTGTGCATGC
This sequence comes from Syzygium jambos, assembly GCA_031216235.1. Taxonomy (NCBI): domain Eukaryota; kingdom Viridiplantae; phylum Streptophyta; class Magnoliopsida; order Myrtales; family Myrtaceae; genus Syzygium; species Syzygium jambos. The sequence continues at coordinate 16,945,163 of CM062223.1, forward strand.
GATAAATAAACGAGTTTACTTCTTACTTGTTATAAGTGACCTTTTCATTTTACATTTATTCTTGGGTAAGGTTATGAGACAGCTTGGCTTGCTGACTTTTTGTTTTTTGGGTCAGAGGCTTGCTGAAATTTGGTTAGGGAAAAATAAAGGGTGCGAGGCATAAACCAATAAATAAAGTTCGGATATCTCTTGAAATTTCGTCTTTTGACAGCAAAAATTGGTCAATTCAAATCGCTTTGTTTGGTTTGTTATCATTTAAACTCTCACTTTCTTCCTTGCAAAATTTATATTTAATGCCAAACGAATCTAATGTGTCATGTTTTTATGTATATCACACTATGGTTTTGATAGTTCCAGCATCAGAGCAATGCGCAGGCAGTAAGCTAATATATATGTATAGTGTAGACAAATATATATTTTTTTAATAGGAATATGTAATCATAAATCGAACAACCACAGAATTAAAGCTCAAGTTAGATGGCATCACATTGTGTGAGTTCATATTTGCAGACAGGCGCATATGGCTTCTCCATGATGCGAGGATGCAAGCCACTTGTTGGGAGAGATTCGATCGATATTTTGTTTATAATTTCTGCTAGTTTCTCGAAAATGTTTTATTTGATGGTAGACCGATTTTTTTTAATCAAATTGCATTATGGGAGTGAATTGAATGTTGCGTTCATGATTAGGAGAATGGAACAATTATTTTTGGGATCACATAATTGGAGACGATCCAAATTATGTTTGATTAAGTATCTAGGGTTTATGATAGATTATATATGTCTTTCTTGACTACATTGATATGCTGTCTGAAATTAGATGGATCAATGAAGAAACCAAGATGTGCATTATGCATGCATGACAAGTTCACATTTAAATTAAAAAAATATTGTTTTTGGAAAATATTTTTCTACTTTTAAGATATGTTCATCCAGCTTCGCAAATAGAATGGTGATAGCCCTGAGCAATATAGCTTTGGATGAGTAATGGTGATTGTATAAGAATTGTCAACTATGGGTTGAGAGTCTGATAAGAATTGTCAATTATGCAAGAATACCTAAATTTTTTAAAACGTTATATGAGATATTCTATATGCCACTGATTGACTTACATAAGGTGCCAACTGACTTTGCAAGTATCAGCACCCATAGCTAGAGATTTCAATGTGAACAGGACCATTCAACCGGAGTTGATTGAGAACTCCAATCCTCCTACATGGGCACAGTTGAAGTACAGCTTAAGATGCACCTTGGTGGCCTCCCTCACCTCATTTATGCTGGGCTTTGGTAAGTCCTCCCCCCTCTCTCTCTCTCATGAAAAGACTTACCCAGTGGTCGTCCATGAAGCTTTGAATTATATATCTGCGAATTAATTTTCCATACAGTGAATCGGTCTTTGTTGAAAACAAAAAAAAAATTAGTTATATCTTAGTCATTATTTTTTTTTGTCTAGCTTTATTATCGATACAAATTATAGATCTATCACCAAAAGTCATATTTTAATGAATAGGAAATAAAAAAATAAAAAAATTACTCAATATTGGATAACATCATCCATGTTTTTTTTTTTCCTTTTTGAGCCAATCAAGTTAATTTTGGATAAACTCTGTCGCATTTATTAATTCTCATAATTCTTATTTTATAATCACATGTATTAGGAAAATAAATTCAAATAAAATGGAGAAAATAGGGAACTTAATATTTTTTTTTATTTTTTCAATTTCTTGCATATGGTTATAATTTACATGATAATGTTATGACGATAAATAAGATTTTCTTGTGTTTTTTTTTTAATTTTGGCCAAAATAGGAGTGCAAAGCGAGATTACAACTACCATAAAGAAGGACCAGGAGCTAGCCGACAAGCATGTTCATTGACTGACTCTGATCCTCTACATATTTACACTTCTTGGGTCGGTGTTTGTAGGGTGGACCACCGATAGGATCGATCGCCCATTAACCATCTTCTTGGTGGGATTCAACTTCTTCCCTAGGCCCTTATTCATGGGCTTCGCTTCCAATAACTTCATTATCTTGTTGGGCCGCATCATTGCTCACATTTGGCGTCAGCTACGCCCTTACAATCTCCCCCATCTATGTGGCTGAGGTCTCCCCCGCCTCTTACCATGGGTGCTTCACCTCCTTCCTCGAGGCAATCACTCATTTTCCATTTTTTTTTCTAATTTGGAGCATGCTTTCCACTTTTTTATATGTTATCATTTTTTGTGTTTTTCATTATATGTTTCGGTGGTTTAGGTGCTCATTAACGTCGGCATTGCTCTCGGCTATGCCTGCAATTATATCTTCTCCAAGATCAATTTCAACAGTTGGCATCGGACAGCCATCAAATTATCATCGAACCTAACATTGATAGACTCTTTTTTTTTTTTGGTAAGGAAAAAAAATTTTTGGTAAGGAGACTCTATTACTTCATGCGTAATCCTATTAAAAACGGCAAAAGTACACCACAAGTGCCATAACTTGTGTACGGCGATCACTTTGGTGCCATAACTTTTTTTCGGATCACTTTGGTGCCAACTTTTTTAAAAAACGATAATTTTAGTGCCAATACTGACGTGGCTCGCCGGAAATCCGATGTGGCGCTGACACGGCTCGCCGGAGAGATCCACGGCTTGCCGGAGAGGTCCAGTCAGCATTAAAAACCAAAAACGACGCCGTTTTAGCTTGCTGACGTGTATTTTTTAAAAATATTATATTATATTATATTAAAAAAAAAACCCTTCAACCGGGAAGGGTCGGTGGTGGTGGGCGCAGTGGCCGGCGAGGGTCGCCGGCCCCTGGTCGGGGCCCGGCGACCCTCGCCTCGCCCGGATCCGGCGAGGCAAGACCTCGCCATCGCAACCGAGGCGACGGCGAGGTCGGCCTCGCCTTCGCTGGGCGAGGCGGGACCTCGCCGGATCCAGGCGAGGCCGACCTCGCCGTCGCCTGGGTCGCGACGGCGAGGCTCGGCCTCGCCCAGCGAAGGCGAGGCCGCGCCTCGCCGTCGCGACCCAGGCGACGGCGAGGTCGGCCTCGCCTTCGCTGGGCGAGGCGGGACCTCGCCGTCGCGACCCAGGCGACGGCGAGGTCGGCCTCGCCTGGATCCGGCGAGGCGAGACCTCGCCGTCGCCTGGGTCGCGACGGCGAGGTCCCGCCTCGCCCAGCGAAGGCGAGGCCGACCTCGCCGTCGCCTGGGTCGCGACGGCGAGGCGCGGCCTCGCCTTCGCTGGGCAAGGCGGAGCCTCGCCGGGCCCCGGCCAGGGGCCGGCGACCCTCGCCGGCCACTGCGCCCACCACCGCCGGCCCTTCCCAGCGGTGGTGGCTACCTAGGCAGCAGCGGCGAGGGCTCCCTCGCCGCTGCTGCAGGTTTTTTTTTTTTTCTAAAAATTAAAAATTCAAAAAAAAAACCACGTAATTTCCACGTGTACAAGTCATATTATTTTTTTTAATATAAATGCCAAGTCAGCATTTTGGCCGAAATTTTGGCCGGAGTCACTAAAGTGATCTATTTTCCTCCAACTTGGCACTAAAGTGATCCGAAAAAAAGTTATGGCACCAAAGTGATCGCCGTACACAAGTTATGACACTTGTAGTGTACTTTTGCCTATTAAAAACACAAGATACCAATCAGGGAAAAAGAAGACAAAGCTTGTGGCAGGTATACCATCCCTCACACAAACGACTCTCCAGGCCTTTATAAAAAGGACTATCTTTTTGCCGCCAAGCTCTCCTTCGAATTTTGATTAGCACCTTAGAACTATTTTACACTAGTAGAATTTTGATGCACGGGTTCTAAATTATGACAAGTGTAGAGCATACTACCAGGATTAATCAACGCACATACGTTTGTTTAAAAAATCATACCATGTAGAAAGGCAGAAGTGAAGATTTAGGGACTCATAATGCACATATGTTTTATTTCTCAAGACTTTTCTAGGGAGCAGATCCTACCTTCGAATATTACAAAGATTACCTTATATAGGCATACATGACTACACAAACAATTAATTATTGATAAAGTTCTAGAAATCACCAGCAATAATCAACAGACTTATTATACATACAAATGACTGTTGACTTAGATGATTGACAGACTCATTACTAATAGATAAAATTCGAACAGATTATTGACAGGTTCATTAAGACACTGACCAATGATTTTTTAACTTGCTACAATGCTGCTACAATGATGAATAGTAGCTGCTACAGTGATGAATAGTGTTTGCTATAGTACCTTGCTATAGTACTTTATTATAGTGCATTGCTACAGTATATTTGGTACGGCACTTTCCCAACAACGGACTACTTATTTCCAACACACTTTCCTACACCTTCAAAAATCATACTTGTGGATGGGTTCTTCAATATTGTCATCATTGGATCTGTCCGAATCGTCACTGTCCATTTGTCTTATGTAATCTCTAAGGATCCGTTCAACTTCCGCAATTTTCAAGGCCACATCTTCATGAAGTTCTGATTTTTGTCTTTTTTTTTGTGGAGACTCATAATTGGATGGAACGTTCGCGGAACTCAAGGCAACATCAGCAAAATATGATGGAATACCTAGCTAGGAAAAGTTCCCTAATTGCAATGACTCACTGTTTTTGTTAAGACCTAAACTGAGTGCAAGCTGTAGCTCACTGTAATCATATGGGTCTTGTGATAATAGTCCTCCCTGTGGATATTATGACTAAGGGGCTTGGGATGAGGATGAGGTAGTAATATCCATATCAGCTTGTATATCTATACCATAATATTATCCCAACGCTATATTAATCGCTGTCTGATACCTGTGATCAGTTGGATGATCCCAAAATGTGTTGGTAGAACTTGTTGGCCATGCCTCTAGTGGTATCACTTGATTGTATTGGCATAGAAGTCTCTTGAGCTCTCTATATTCTTGAAAAAGTGCCGAGATTTTGCATGGAAGAGTTTTGAAGAACTTCTCTAGAATCGGCCGAGGCTTTTATGTAGTTACTCTTACATCAGCTAGAGTTTTGCTCATGTCTTTATTTTGATGAATAAAAAATCATGGCCTATGAAATAAGACTGTTGTATGCAACTTCGGATTGGGTCAACAAGCTTTAAGTTGTTCCTGAAACATACATTTTCATGCTCCCAATTGTTTGAACCAATTAAATATATCACCTAAATGCTTGAATTTGTCTTCTCCCTAGAGAATTCTACCAAGAATGAAAATGATCTTGGTTGTCGGAAATTCAATGGCTATGGTATAAAGATTGAACAAATACCATTAAAATCGTTTGAATTCTTCTGCAAACTCGTCTTCAAGATTGAGGGAGATAGGATGGATGAAAGGATATTTGGGATAATATTCATTGGGTTGGAGACTTAATCCTCTGTACCTGCTGAAAATCAGTAGTTGATATTTCCACATTAGTGATGGCAGATTTTCAAAAAGGGTATTGTCTTGGATGTATGCAGGAACTTCTGGCAGGTATTGTCTGCTAGGCTAAGGAGGTTTCATCTTGATGGGTTTAAATCCACCGAATGGATTTCGAAACACATACATATTTATGAATGTAATTGGTGCAGCAAATTCTTTTAGCCGTGATAAGAAATTACCAAGCAAATTCTTCTTTCCTGCTATATGCTTGGTTTCAAAGGAATACTTTGAAAATCATTCTGCCCATATGAGGAGTTGAGGATGATGAATTTGCTTTATTTGAACTTCAGCATTTCGGAGAAATATGACATATCTAGTTCAACTAGAAAATGATGTCCAAGAAGATGAAATTCAAACTTCTTGATGCCATTCCTTACTACCAAGATTTCCTTGAAAATAGAATGATAATGCATCGCGCTTTGTGTAAATCTTCCCCTGTTATGTCCACAAATTTTACGCTTTCCATTAATTTCTTCGAAAAGATTAGCAACCCAATATTCATCACTAGCATCTGTCTATAAAATTCTCTTCATAGTAGAAGGGATTTGTAGAGAAGGAAGATGTTGTAAAACTTCTTTAAGGCATCTAATTGATTTAGTCTGTTGAAGTCCCCATAGAGGAGCATCTTTTTTTAGCCTCTACTGTAGTGGACTCACCAATTTGGTGATTTTGAGAACGAAGTCTCTGATATAATTGACTATCTCAAGAAACTGTTGAACCTGTTTGAGAGAAAGATTATCATCAGGAAATTTTTGCAATTCTGAGGCAATATGGGGACTAGGATAATATGACCCATTCTTAAGATGCATTCCGAGAAATTCAATTTCTCGTTTGGCAATAATCATCTTTTTCTGAGATAGCATAATATAATATTTTTGGATCAATTCAGCAAATTGGCCAAATAGTTTACAATGAGAATCCTCATCATGAATGTAGAGGAGGATATCATAGCTTTTTGGAATAACGAAGGAACAGTTTTAAGACCAAAGGGGAGCACTATCCACTGAAATTGTTGATTGGGGATGCAAAATCCAATTTTGTGCCTATCATATAGATGAATTCCCAATTGCCAGAATCTAGCTTTAAGGTCAAATTTAGAATAGACCTTAGCTTGAGTTAAACTGGTAAATAATGAATTTCGATGGGATAATGGAAACTTATCATCTTGAAGGATTTGATTGAGAGGTTGGTAATTGATGACTAGCCTCATCTTTCCTCTGTTCTGCTCAGAACGCTTATTCACGTAGAATGCTTCACGGCACCATTAAGAGTCAGATGGCTGATTAATCCTTAATGGAGTAAGTCTGAACATTCCTTTTGTGCCAAAATCAAATGATCAGGATTCATCCCTTAATGAGTTGCTTTGGTGGGATTAATATCTTCATTTTTCTTAAAAGGTAGATGGATGGAAAAGTCAGGATTTTCCTATAAAGGGTTGAGACATTTAAGGACAAATTCTGAATGAGATTCTACACAAGCACTAAGAAGCATTTGCATGATAGGATCTAGTATATTCATTTGGATGGCAAAAAATCGTTGGATGTCCACAAACTTTTTGAATTGTCTATTGAACCGGAGTCCATTAGCCAAAATTCTAAGTTTGGGAATCTGGGTTAGGATGTCTCATCCAATGATGATATCTTTATCTAGTGAGCTAGAACCAAGGATTTTAGTGGTGAAAGAACATTGTGGGAAGAACTGAAAGGTAATGGGTTTGCTTCGAACTCTTGTGGAAAAAATCTCCAGAAGCAGAATTAAAATACCAGGTGTATGAATTTTAGTATTCTTCTAGAAGAATTTTGGTGTCAAGCTTCGAAGCGCTGGCTCTAGTATTTATAAGGATTATAAGAGAAATAGGTTTGCATATTTAGAAAGATAGATTTTGATGGGAAAATGTGGAAGGATGGAAGGAATGTAGATACAAAGATCTTGGATTGAAGGAGGTTTTGGATTTTTGGAAGAAAATGAGTAAACTACATTTTCTATTTCTTCATATGAGTCTTCAGTATCACTGGATGGGGATCACATCTGTATAGCATATGGTGTGCATTATTGGTTCATCTTCTAAAGAGAAGATGTCACGCCCCGTACCCTACGAAGCATGAACATCCGCACGTCGGTCGACTAGAGGTGTGACGCTCCCAGGATTGCGTCACTGACCCGAAACCCGAATCAGAGCAAATGCACGTCACATGCGGAAGCAACATATATATATATATACACCCAGACATGCAATTATAACCATGAATAGTAAAAGAAATTAACATACTAAAATATACTGACATATATACACCTCTTTACAAGACTTATACAAACTATTTATTCACAAACAAAAAGGAATACAACAAAAGGCCACTAAACAAAAAGGATCGGTGGCCTAGGGTATCAGCTAACTACCCAGGGAGAGGTTACACAACAAAAAGAGGGGTTAGTCCTAACTCTAAACCCTATAGTCTGTTCTACGGCTCCCTGCCTGGGTTGGATGGCGCTGCTGACTCCTCAGACGAGTCTTCCTCAGATCTAACCTCCTCGTCCGACCCAATTTCTTCCACTTCTCCAGCTGCCTCCGCATTCTGACCTTCCACTTCCACATTTTCTTCTTCTTCTTCTTCCTCTTCGATCAAATCATCAGCTATAACTTGCTCACCACCTTGCACTTCGTCCAGCGGTATCGGTCCATCCACTGTATCGCCCACGCTGCTTACACTAAGGGAGGCGGGAGGATCAGAGACTTCTCCACTCACCATTTGGGGAATCATGACGCCATTAACATCTACTGGAACATCAAAAGTCCTCATCGGAGGTCCAGTAACCCCATTAGCTCCCCTATAACACCAGGCTACATACTCTTGTGTTTGGGGGTACTCCTCTCCCACGTCTATAAGCACCACTGATTGACACCTAATGTATGCTGATCCGTCCCCGCAAGGATGTACACTAACATCTCGCTGAATCCGGTACGGGTATCCAAAAAGAGGACCTTTCCTCGGCATTCTACTGACGGGGGTCTGAAAATCCGGTTTTACCACAACCGTGAGATAAACTCAGCAAGCAAAATCTCTAATCCTAAACTAGGCTAACGTGCACCTCCAGAGATAAATAAATGAAATACATACAGCATTGAACCAGTAATAAAATCATTAATTCACACGGGTTCACAGCCCAATCTCAATCATTTCAGCCCTGCAGGTTAGTCTCATAATAGTTCCATAATTCATGAACAGTTAAATCGACCCGCAGGCCATGACCCAATGGTCATCAATCAATCGACCCGAAGGCCCGACCCGAAGGCCCACAATTGTGTAAATCGACCCGAAGGCCATGACCCAATGGTCATCATATTTAAATCGACCCGAAGGCCATGACGCAGAGGTCATCACAGTTCAAATCGACCCGAAGGCCATGACCCAATGGTCATCAATCATTCTCGACCCGTAGGCCTGACCCGTCGGTCACAGTTATATTCGACCCGTAGGCCTGACCCGTCGGTCACAGTACATTCTTAAATCATATCACAATCAATGTGGAATTTCACAATCAGAGTTCCATTTTATTCCCAACGGGCTTAAGACAATTTCAATTTATTTCATATCAAGGCCCGTTCAATTTCCAATTGGGCTCAATTCAGTCCAAGCCAATCCACATTCAAAGGCCCAATTTAATATTCTAATGGACTCAATCAATTCAAGACAATTTACATTCAAGGCCCAAATTCAAATTCAATCGAGGCCCATTTGATTTCTACTTGGGCTCAATCTAATTCAAATCAATTTCCAAACAAAGGCCCAATTTAATACTAATGGGCTCAACCATTCAATTTGGATTCAACAACAAGGCCCATTTAATATTTCCAATCGGGCCATAAAAATTAAATTCGGAGCCCATAATGCCCTCCTCAATTCAGCCACCAAATCCACTCCTAATTACCATTAACCCAATATAATTAATCCTAATTACGTCCACTAATCATCCAAGGCACAAAACACACTTAATTAGGCCCTAATTAGCATAATTAATCCCCTAATTAAGCACAACTTAGACTAATTTAGCAATTAGTGATTTTACTCGCCTAATGACGACGCGAGACGACGGGAGCGAGCGGCCGATGACCGGCGAGCGGTACGATCGACGGCGGCGCTCCAAGGCAAGCCGGCGGCCTACGGCGGTCCGGCGAAGCTCACGGCCTCCTCACGGCCAGAACAGGGAAAGCTTCGGTGGGGTTTGGCTGAGGATGCAGAAGAGAGAGAGGGTGAGGGTGAGGCCGGTCAGTGGGGCGGTTCACGGCGGCGCGGCCAGGCGGACGAGCCCAGCGACGGCGACGGCGTCCTTGTCGCGCCTCGACTGGAGCGGCTGCCACAGGCGGTCACGGGCGGCGGGAGAGGGAGGCAGGGTTGCGACTGGGCTGGGGACGGCACCAGGGGTCGGCACTCGGTGGTCGGCGGCCAGCAGCTCCGGCAAAACCTGCTGTTCCGGCGTGAACAGTGGACTGGCGGTGCTGATCGGTGGAAGAGGGAGCGGCCGAGAGGATTTCGGGAGAGGAGAGAGAGAATTGCGGGGAGAGAGAAAGCTGAGGAGAGAGAGAGAAGGTCAAAGGTGGTCAAGGGAGGGGGTGAGTGGAGGACACTTGTCACCATCCTAGCCTAATTGCCCAAAATACCCTTGATCCAAGGGTTCTAATTCAATCCAATCCAATAATGCAAGGGTATTATGGTCATTTGCCCCTAACCATGGTTAATCAACTCTAGTTAACCTTACCCAACCTTGGTTAACCTCCAAAATTTAATTCAAAATTCGAAATAATCCAAAATTGGCCTAGGGGCATTTTCGTCCTTTTTCCGTCCCGGACCAAAATTCCAATTTTTGCACATACTGGTCCTATATATTCATGTGATACCTAATCCAGAGTCGGAATCGCGAAATTCGCTTTCTAAGCCCTCGAAAATCCTCTGCGAAGTTTCCGGGAATAAAATAACATTATTTTCCAATTTCTGTCGAAAATCCACTTTTTGTCCAGAATCACTCCAAACACACTTGGATACCCCAAAATGACGTTGGCCGCGAAAAATAACCTCAAACGGCCTCCGAATTCGGCCTCGGCGTTCTTAGGGGCAAAATAGTCTTTTTCTCACTTTCTGTCAAATCTTCAGTTTTCAACTGTTTTAATCCCAAACATGAATGGCCATTACAAATTGACGTCCGTCTTGCAAAATAGTCGTAATTACCCTTGAGATTTTGATATCGAAACTCGGGCCCAATATTGTAATCTCAATATGCTCGTTTTGCAGTTTTAGGGTCTCTCACTAACGAGCGGCTGTTTAGGTGTCACGCGTATCGACCTAAGATTGTCCGAATCGTGACGGTCTAAATTTCGAGAGAACGAGAGGAATTATCACTAGTACCAGGGTCGCGATCGTTTGGATTACAATCAGGTTTCATTCGTCAGATGTACTTTCGGTCGTGCGAAATCACTCGCGATCCGATCGTACGTTACTGACAAATTCAACCAGTCATTTTCCTAAGCTCGGCCTATATTGGCTCAAAATATTTCCTCAACGTTCTTCAAAATCAGCGTTCAGTCGCGATTGGGTTCTCGGTCCACGTACCTGTTCCTATTTAGCCTTTCTCATATGGTTAGTGTCCCGAGACTGATCAGGTTCAGGCGAGACTCACTAAAATTACACGAGAATGAATATACACTTTATTGGTCCCGATAACGGGTCAAAATTCAGGATGTTACAACTCTTCCCCCCTTACAAAAATTTCGTCCTCGAAATTTGAACTTCAACCCTGTTCTTCGAACAACTGGGGGTGTTGACGTCGCATAGTTTCCTCGCTTTCCCAAGTAGCGCCCTCTGTCCCGTGGTGTTCCCAAACTACCTTCACCATCGGGATTGTCTTGTTCCGAAGTACTCGATCCTTTCTGTCTTCGATTCTGACTGGTCTCTCCACGTACGACACCCTGTCGTCCACGTCTATTTCTTCGTATTTTAGAACGTGTGTCGGGTCCGGTTCATATTTTCTCAACATCGACACGTGAAAGACATTGTGTATCTGGGACAAATTCGGTGGCAGGGCCAGTCTGTACGCCATGTCGCCAATCTTTTCCAAAATCTCAAACGGCCCAACAAATCTCGGACTCAACTTTCCTTTCTTGCCAAATCGGGATAATCCCTTCATAGGCGACACCTTGAGAAACACATGATCCCCAACTTGAAATTCCAGATGTCGTCGTCTCCGATCGGCATAACTTTTCTGTCGACTCTGCGCTGTTCTTAACCTCTCTCGAATGATCTCAACAGCTTCCACTGTTTGCTGTACCAACTCTGGGCCTGTAATGCTCCGTTCTCCCACTTCATCCCAGCATACGGGAGTCCTACATGCTCTGCCATACAAAGCCTCAAACGGGGCCATCTGAATACTCTGTTGATAACTGTTATTATATGCAAACTCCACCAGATGCAGCTGTTCTTCCCATTTACCCTGAAAATCTACTACACAAGCCCTCAACATATCCTCAAGGGTCTGGATTGTTCTTTCTGATTGCCCATCAGTCTGTGGATGATAAGCTGTACTGAACTGCACCTTTGTCCCCAAAGCTGTCTGCAGACTTTTCCAGAAGTTTGCCGTAAACCTCGGATCACGATCTGAAGTAATCGTCACTGGCACACCATGCAGTCTCACGATCTGTCTTACATACAGCTCCGCATACTTTTCTAACTCTAAATCCTTGCGCACCGCCAGAAAATGCGCTGACTTGGTCAGTCTATCCACTATCACCCAAATGGAATCGTGCCCTCTCTGACTCCTTGGTAGTCCCGTTACAAAGTCCATGGTAATATGTTCCCATTTCCACTCGGGAATTTCTAATGGTCGCAGCAATCCTCCAGGTTTACAGTGTTGTGCCTTTACCTGTTGACACGTCAAACACTTAGCCACATGCTTGGCTACATCCGCTTTCAATCCATTCCACCAATAATGTTGCCTTAAATTCTGATACATTTTCGTACTGCCAGGGTGGATACTGTAATTGCTGCGATGAGCTTCTCTCAATATTTCTTCCTTAAGTTCCATATCATCCGGTACACACCATCGTCCCCTATACTTTAGGACTCCATCCTCTGATACCTGAAAATCTGGCTTTCTTGCCGAGGCATCCATTCCCACAATTTTCTGGATTTCCTGATCCGTGGGTTGTAGAGCCTTAATCTTAGTTTGAATCTCCGGCTCGATCCTCAAAGTAGCCAGTAGATTCGACACATGGCTTAATTCCAATCTAAATTCTGAGTCTCGGATCTTTTCCAATAACGCCCACTCCTTGATCATCATGTGTGCCATGCTAGACTTGCGACTCAATGCATCTGCAACTCGATTTGCCTTCCCAGGATGATACATGATGTCGCAGTCATAATCCTTTAGAAGCTCCATCCATCTACGCTGTCTCATATTCAACTCTTTTTGTGAGAACAGGTATTTGAGACTCTGATGATCCGTATAAATCTGAAACTTTTCCCCACACAGATAATGCCTCCAAATCTTAAGTGCAAAGACGATGGCAGCCAACTCTAAGTCATGCGTCGGATAATTCACTTCATGAGGTCTCAACTGACGCGACGCATACGCAACTACTTTTCCATGTTGCATTAACACACAACCCAGTCCTTTGAACGAAGCATCGCTATAAACCTCAAATCCACCAGGTCCAGAGGGAATAGTCAAAACTGGAGCTGTCGTCAATCTATGCTTAAGTTCCTGAAAACTTCGTTCGCACTTATCGTCCCATTCAAACTTACTTTCCTTTTTCAGTAATCGCGTCAATGGCATGGCTATCGACGAGAATCCTTCCACAAAGCGTCGATAATAGCCGGCCAATCCTAAGAAACTTCTGATTTCTGTCACTGACGTCGGCCTGGGCCACTTAAGCACTGCTTCAATCTTAGTCGGATCCACAGATATTCCTTCTCCCGACACTATATGTCCAAGAAAGGCTACCTTACTAAGCCAGAATTCACATTTGCTGAACTTCGCATAAAGCGCATGTTCCCTCAACGTCCGTAGAACTTCCGTCAAATGCACTTCATGCTCCTCTGAACTCTTCGAATACACTAGAATATCGTCAATGAACACTATGACGAACTGATCCAGAAATTCCTTAAAAACTCTGTTCATCATATCCATAAAAGCTGCAGGGGCATTCGTTAAACCAAAGGGCATGACTGTAAACTCATAATGCCCGTATCTCGTCCTAAATGCAGTCTTGGGTATATCCTCTTTCCGAATTCTCAACTGATGATACCCTGTCCGTAGATCAATCTTGGAGAACACTGACGCCCCTTGCAACTGATCGAACAAGTCGTCGATCCTTGGCAGTGGATACTTATTCTTTATAGTCACCTGATTCAACTGCCGATAATCTATGCATAACCTCAACGTCCCGTCCTTTTTCCTTACAAACAGGACTGGCGCTCCCCATGGAGATGCACTAGGACGGATGAATCCTTTGTCCAACAACTCCTGCATTTGGACCTTCAGTTCCTTCAATTCCGACAACGACATCCGATACGGGGCCTTAGAAATTGGTTCTGTACCTGGGGCCAATTCTATCACAAATTCCACTTCCCGTTCTGGCGGCAAACCCGGTAACTCTTGAGGAAAAACCTCGGGAAAATTGCACACTACAGGAATTTCTTCCAACTTAGGCTCCACTAACGTCGGATCCTTTACATTCACCAAGTACCCCTCACACCCTTCCTCGAGCATCTCTGTTGCCTCAACTGAGGAAATCCAAGGGATCGAGGTTCCTCCTCGATTTCCCTGAAATTTAAATCTAGGACGTCCAATCGGATTGAATTGGATCGTCCTGCTGCCGCAATCCATAACGGCTTTCTGTTTAGCCAACCAATCCATACCAACAATCACATCGAAATCATACATGGCTAACACAGCTAAATCAATCCTTTCCTCAACATCACCAATCACAAGTTTACAATCCAAGCACCCCAATGATACTAACACTCTATCATGCAATGGGGTCGTCACACATAACATAATTTCAAGCAAAACAGGCTCCAAACCAACCAGTCTAACAAACTGATCTGAAATAAACGAATGAGTTGCTCCGGGATCAAATAACGCATAAGCAGCATGATCACAGAGAGAAACTGTACCTGTGACCACGCCCGGCACGTCCTCAGCATCCTTTCGCGCTATCGCATAAACTCGCCCTTGCGCCGGTGGTCTACCCTGAATAGCCGGTGGGGGATTTCCGGCCTGATTCCCAATTCTAAGCGGCTGCTGCGGTTGTCCTGGGGGTCCTGAAAGTCGCTGTTGGGGACAATTCTTTATCTGATGACTTAAACTCCCACAACGAAAACACGCCCCACTTCTATTTAGCGCTTGACTGGGCTTCCCGATAATCCTTCTCGGGGGCGGAACAAACCGTCTATTACTAGCCATTGGTCTCCTCACAAAACGACGATTGTCCCTATTAGGAATAAACCTCGAACCCGATGCTGATGCCCTTTCAATCTGATCCCGTTCCATAGTCTGGGCTCGCTCATACAACTCTCTATAATCCCTGATATTCAACAAAAGCATCTGAGTGCGAAGTTCCGGTTTCAGTCCATCCCGGAACCTTCGAGCCTTGTCCAAGGGATTCTCAACCATTCTCGGGGAAAATTTGGACAATCTGATAAACTCTGCCTCATACTGCACCACAGTCATCGATCCCTGACGAAGCCTCATGAATTCCGCCATTTTCTTCTCCTGGGCACTCTCAGAGAAAAACTGCCCATAGAAGTGCTCGACGAATATCGCCCAGGTCAGTTCCATAAACTCTGGAAACACTCTATCCTTAACCGCCTTCCACCAGTCATGGGCATTGTCCTGCAGTTGATACGATGCCAATAAGATCTTCTCCCTCTCAGTACATTCTAACAGCTCAAATGCCTTTTCCAATTCCTCCACCCAACGCGGGGCGGCTTCGGGGTCACCTCTACCCGTAAACTTAGGCGGTTTCAGCTTAAGGAAATGCTCTACCAACTGGTGCATTGGTCTCGGTGCCACCATTGGTTGAGCCTGTACTGGCTGAGCTTGAGCTTGATTCTCATGGACGGCAGCAACGGCTGCGGCCTCAGCAGCCTGAGCGGTCGCATTCTCTCTTTCCTGCGCCTGTCTATCCATCACATTTCCGATTCGATCTAAAGCTCTGAGAACTCCTTCCATACGCGGATCTTCCGCCTGCCTAACATCAGCTCTGGGGTCTGCTGCAGCCCCAACACCCACTCTAGGGTTCTCTTCCTCTCTAGCACCCGCAACTATATTCTCTATCGCTCTGGCTCTACCACGACCTCTACCACGAGCTTCTCTGCCTGCGCCCCTCCTTGGGGGTCCTCTCACTCTTCCTCTTTCACTGCTCATCTAGACTCTGAGTGCTCAACTACCTGCTATAATTCCATCCGGGAATTAGAGACCTAAACCAACTAACCGGTCTAAGTCCTAGGCAGGTATAAACACAAAAACAATTAAGCACTCAGCATGCGGCTAACACAACAGCACATAAATTTCACCCAAGAATTCGCACACTAACCTTGGGTCCTGCCGCACCTGCACAATACTGGTTCAATCAACCACCACAATAGTCAAGCACAAACATTCTGGAGGTACACTTAGCACACTAAGTCACCCTAAAACTACCCATGGTCATTTCTCCTTATCACTCCAAGGCTCAACTAGATCAAACAGAGCTGTCCTTGCTCTGATACCAATTCGAACGGGGATGTCACGCCCCGTACCCTACGAAGCATGAACATCCGCACGTCGGTCGACTAGAGGTGTGACGCTCCCAGGATTGCGTCACTGACCCGAAACCCGAATCAGAGCAAATGCACGTCACATGCGGAAGCAACGTATATATATATATATACACCCAGACATGCAATTATAACCATGAATAGTAAAAGAAATTAACATACTAAAATATACTGACATATATACACCTCTTTACAAGACTTATACAAACTATTTATTCACAAACAAAAAGGAATACAACAAAAGGCCACTAAACAAAAAGGATCGGTGGCCTAGGGTATCAGCTAACTACCCAGGGAGAGGTTACACAACAAAAAGAGGGGTTAGTCCTAACTCTAAACCCTATAGTCTGTTCTACGGCTCCCTGCCTGGGTTGGATGGCGCTGCTGACTCCTCAGACGAGTCTTCCTCAGATCTAACCTCCTCGTCCGACCCAATTTCTTCCACTTCTCCAGCTGCCTCCGCATTCTGACCTTCCACTTCCACATTTTCTTCTTCTTCTTCCTCTTCGATCAAATCATCAGCTATAACTTGCTCACCACCTTGCACTTCGTCCAGCGGTATCGGTCCATCCACTGTATCGCCCACGCTGCTTACACTAAGGGAGGCGGGAGGATCAGAGACTTCTCCACTCACCATTTGGGGAATCATGACGCCATTAACATCTACTGGAACATCAAAAGTCCTCATCGGAGGTCCAGTAACCCCATTAGCTCCCCTATAACACCAGGCTACATACTCTTGTGTTTGGGGGTACTCCTCTCCCACGTCTATAAGCACCACTGATTGACGCCTAATGTATGCTGATCCGTCCCCGCAAGGATGTACACTAACATCTCGCTGAATTCGGTACGGGTATCCAAAAAGAGGACCTTTCCTCGGCATTCTACTGACGGGGGTCTGAAAATCCGGTTTTACCACAACCGTGAGATAAACTCAGCAAGTAAAATCTCTAATCCTAAACTAGGCTAACGTGCACCTCCAGAGATAAATAAATGAAATACATATAGCATTGAACCAGTAATAAAATCATTAATTCACACGGGTTCACAGCCCAATCTCAATCATTTCAGCCCTGCAGGTTAGTCTCATAATAGTTCCATAATTCATGAACAGTTAAATCGACCCGCAGGCCATGACCCAATGGTCATCAATCAATCGACCCGAAGGCCCGACCCGAAGGCCCACAATTGTGTAAATCGACCCGAAGGCCATGACCCAATGGTCATCATATTTAAATCGACCCGAAGGCCATGACGCAGAGGTCATCACAGTTCAAATCGACCCGAAGGCCATGACCCAATGGTCATCAATCATTCTCGACCCGTAGGCCTGACCCGTCGGTCACAGTTATATTCGACCCGTAGGCCTGACCCGTCGGTCACAGTACATTCTTAAATCATATCACAATCAATGTGGAATTTCACAATCAGAGTTCCATTTTATTCCCAACGGGCTTAAGACAATTTCAATTTATTTCATATCAAGGCCCGTTCAATTTCCAATTGGGCTCAATTCAGTCCAAGCCAATCCACATTCAAAGGCCCAATTTAATATTCTAATGGACTCAATCAATTCAAGACAATTTACATTCAAGGCCCAAATTCAAATTCAATCGAGGCCCATTTGATTTCTACTTGGGCTCAATCTAATTCAAATCAATTTCCAAACAAAGGCCCAATTTAATACTAATGGGCTCAACCATTCAATTTGGATTCAACAACAAGGCCCATTTAATATTTCCAATCGGGCCATAAAAATTAAATTCGGAGCCCATAATGCCCTCCTCAATTCAGCCACCAAATCCACTCCTAATTACCATTAACCCAATATAATTAATCCTAATTAAGTCCACTAATCATCCAAGGCACAAAACACACTTAATTAGGCCCTAATTAGCATAATTAATCCCCTAATTAAGCACAACTTAGACTAATTTAGCAATTAGTGATTTTACTCGCCTAATGACGACGCGAGACGACGGGAGCGAGCGGCCGATGACCGGCGAGCGGTACGATCGACGGCGGCGCTCCAAGGCAAGCCGGCGGCCTACGGCGGTCCGGCGAAGCTCACGGCCTCCTCACGGCCAGAACAGGGAAAGCTTCGGTGGGGTTTGGCTGAGGATGCAGGAGAGAGAGAGGGTGAGGGTGAGGCCGGTCAGTGGGGCGGTTCACGGCGGCGCGGCCAGGCGGACGAGCCCAGCGACGGCGACGGCGTCCTTGTCGCGCCTCGGCTGGAGCGGCTGCCACAGGCGATCACGGGCGGCGGGAGAGGGAGGCAGGGTTGCGACTGGGCTGGGGACGGCACCAGGGGTCGGCACTCGGCGGTCGGCGGCCAGCAGCTCCGGCAAAACCTGCTGTTCCGGCGTGAACAGTGGACTGGCGGTGCTGATCGGTGGAAGAGGGAGCGGCCGAGAGGATTTCGGGAGAGGAGAGAGAGAATTGCGGGGAGAGAGAAAGCTGAGGAGAGAGAGAGAAGGTCAAAGGTGGTCAAGGGAGGGGGTGAGTGGAGGACACTTGTCACCATCCTAGCCTAATTGCCCAAAATACCCTTGATCCAAGGGTTCTAATTCAATCCAATCCAATAATGCAAGGGTATTATGGTCATTTGCCCCTAACCATGGTTAATCAACTCTAGTTAACCTTACCCAACCTTGGTTAACCTCCAAAATTTAATTCAAAATTCGAAATAATCCAAAATTGGCCTAGGGGCATTTTCGTCCTTTTTCCGTCCCGGACCAAAATTTCAATTTTTGCACATACTGGTCCTATATATTCATGTGATACCTAATCCAGAGTCGGAATCGCGAAATTCGCTTTCTAAGCCCTCGAAAATCCTCTGCGAAGTTTCCGGGAATAAAATAACATTATTTTCCAATTTCTGTCGAAAATCCACTTTTTGTCCAGAATCACTCCAAACACACTTGGATACCCCAAAATGACGTTGGCCGCGAAAAATAACCTCAAACGGCCTCCGAATTCGGCCTCGGCGTTCTTAGGGGCAAAATAGTCTTTTTCTCACTTTCTGTCAAATCTTCAGTTTTCAACTGTTTTAATCCCAAACATGAATGGCCATTACAAATTGACGTCCGTCTTGCAAAATAGTCGTAATTACCCTTGAGATTTTGATATCGAAACTCGGGCCCAATATTGTAATCTCAATATGCTCGTTTTGCAGTTTTAGGGTCTCTCACTAACGAGCGGCTGTTTAGGTGTCACGCGTATCGACCTAAGATTGTCCGAATCGTGACGGTCTAAATTTCGAGAGAACGAGAGGAATTATCACTAGTACCAGGGTCGCGATCGTTTGGATTACAATCAGGTTTCATTCGTCAGATGTACTTTCGGTCGTGCGAAATCACTCGCGATCCGATCGTACGTTACTGACAAATTCAACCAGTCATTTTCCTAAGATCGGCCTATATTGGCTCAAAATATTTCCTCAACGTTCTTCAAAATCAGCGTTCAGTCGCGATTGGGTTCTCGATCCACGTACCTGTTCCTATTTAGCCTTTCTCATATGGTTAGTATCCCGAGACTAATCAGGTTCAGGCGAGACTCACTAAAATTACACAAGAATGAATATACACTTTATTGATCCCGATAACGGGTCAAAATTCAGGATGTTACAGAAGACGAATTCAACATCATCATCTTGAAGATAAATTTCAGTTTCTTTTTCAAGCTCCTAGATTTAATGAGAGTTTCTTTCCTAGGTCTTCGGACAATTCTTTGCAAAGTGGCCTTTTTTGTTACAAATGTAATATATGTCGAATTTCTTACGTCTTCTAGGCTGGTTGCGTTTGGATCGTCTTTTTATCAAGAAACACCATTTATGTCTTCTTCCTAGATTGAGGGAGAATCATTTGAAGTGCTTTTCATTTTATGCCGATCTCTGCAAGAAGGATCATCACAGGATGCTTTCTTTGGACATTTGATTATCAACTCTGGCCTTCAACAAGCTCCATCAAGCTCTTTATTGCTCTTAAGATAACTTTTGAATGCCTTTCGGTGAATAAAGAGGTCATCAAGAGCCAAATGTATCTCCTGCTGCAATTCTTATATCGGGACATCAACAATTCTTCACTGCTTATTCTGAAGAGATCTTTCTACAACTTAACCAATTTCTTTTGGAATAGAAGATAAAAATACTTGCTTCAGGTTTGGACTGGCTCCAAGAACATAAAACAATTCAAGCATTTCCATGAAATGCTTATTAAGGTGTTTTCGACGTAAAGAGCAATATTTTCTATTTAAAAACTCCCTCCTTTTTAGTTCAAGAAGATCTTCTGGTTTGCCAAATAAGAATTGGTGGATGACACGTATCACATAATGAAAATCTGTTTGGAGTAAGAACGTCATCTGATTTTGAACAGAAATGGTTTTCCACCAATCTTTGAGGCTACTAGTAAATCTGCTAACGAACTTAATCTGTACATCATGCCAACTTTCAACAAAGAGCTCCAGTGCTGAGCCAAGCATGGAACTCCTGTTATCTTTCTGACCATTTAGGGTATGGAATATCATTAAGAGTAAAATAGTGTTTGGAGGTCGAAGCTCTAGAGCGAGAGTTCAAATTATGAATGTTTACTATTTCTGACTCAAATGAGTTTGATTCCATATCTGCCTCAGGGGGATCGGCCATGAGATTAGCAGGTTTGGGAAAATTTGGTATCTCAGGGTCAGAAGGTGAGGTTTTTTATGAAGAAAAGGAGGATGTTTCAAAGTTAGAAAAGGTATTTTGTTGGGATGGATCAATTGTAGTAATAACTGGTAGCTTCTATTGGCATTGATCTCGCAAAATAGCCTCTCATGGATTTGAAACCATGTGGTAGGAAGGACGTTCTTAGGAAGATTAAGGAATGTCTGACTTCTTCTCTTGCTGCATTTTCTTTTATTTCTCCATTTCATGGATGCCATTTCAAAGTGTAATATTATCACTCCGATCTTCTTTTGGGGCTCCTACAATGATTGAGGCAACTGAAGTGACTTTTGGAGGAGAGATTTCCATCTGGGTTCGATGCCTAAATTGAGAAAATGGGTTTAGCATAGGAACAATGTTCCTTCTTGAAGGAGTTTAATTTGCCGAAGTAGCTTTTTCATTTCAATAGTCTAGTCTTCCAAATAATGATGGGAAATATATTTACTCAATTCCATCTACTGCAATTTCTTCTAGAACGTTTCAAGCAGTTTGTTTGTGACCAAAGCTGTTTGATCAACTTTCTAATCGACATGATCAAGGCGGGCTTGGATAGTTGAAAATTTTGTATCAATTGTCTTGAGAATATTATTTTGTGCTAGAGCATTTTCTGACTGCCAATTCAAAACAACTTCGGCAATAGTAGTTTTCTTTTGTCTCCCATGATCATCGACATCCGTAGAATTTGAAATCTTTAGCATGTGTCGAAAACGATGATAAGCGTTCATAAATTCTTCAAATGTTGGAAAGGGAGCACTAGAATTGGTCATTTCCAAGGGTGGAAAGTCTGACGGTTGAAACATACATATAGTTGGGAGTACTGGTGGTGGTTTAGGCTTTGAAACGCATGAGGGCTAGGGTGCTTTGGGTAATTGCAAAGGATAAGAATTTTTTTCTAACCCATTTTTGAATGGATTTATAAAATGGTGAAACAATTAACTTTTGTGGGGGAGTTTTTCTGGGTATTGATTGTGGTGGTGAAGGAGGTTTACAAGGTTCAGGAACTAGAGGATGAGTTTGTGGTGGGGGTGGTCCATATGAAATCATAAATTGGTATCTTCCTCCATCCACACCAAGGGATCCCATGACACGATCCCCATCAAGATATCTCTGGTAGAGACTATCTTTGAACCGTTTCTTTTTCTTTTTGGATGGTATGTTATGTTATTCAATACAAACATCAATATGACACGGTTGCATCATAAAAATAGTAAGAAAAATAGTAGAAGGGGCTTCTTCCTTTTCCTTACGAAATTTAATAACATTTGTACCATCTTTTTTTTTGTGAACTAAGATTTCATGGATTGGATAGGCCTTGAATTCTGATGGAGTTTTTCATAGTTAGTTATCCAAGTATCAGGGAATAACTTAACTAATTAATCTCGAGAAATTTGTCTTGATACATAGACACAGAAACTTTGATCGTTATCCACTGAGATAAAAAGAGCATCCTCAGTGCCAGGAAAATTAAGATCAATATCATGGTTTTGGACCCGATATACCATTTGGTAGTGTAAAGGAACAACTATAGAATCAAGAGTATGAGGAACTCCGATGAGCTGTAACTGAAAATTAAGAGCAGAAAGGAGTCTTGGGTCCGTAAGGACCATGTTGAAATTTGGAAACAGTGTAACAAATATTGTTCCAACATTGAGGTTGGTTTAGATTGTATCAATACAAGCATGCTGGTAATCCAAGAAATGAGTACCCAGAAGGGTAATTTTAGCAATAACAGGTAATCCTTTTCTACCATAGAAGGATAGTACAAGACGGATGGCACCAAAGTGAAGATGCATATACCCTTACTGTACCCATTGACATGGAAAATTAGAATGTATTTGAAGGGTAACAGAATGTTCTTGCTGGGTAGCAAGAATAGGATATTGATCAAATTGGGATGACTGGACATATTCCATAACTTCTCAGGGTGTATGTTTGATGGAACATAGCGGAGAAAAAGATGGAGGTTTTACGAAAGCAGAATACAGATTTATAAGTGGAAGATGACTTTATGAAAATTTACTATCTTCATTAAGGTATGAGACCTCATAAAAATAGTCATTTTTGAAACATTTGAAGTGCAAAGATCTAAAGAGGCATTTACACTAACTGGTGGATTGAAATTAGTAGAATCACTCATGGTGGAACAAGTCTTCCTTTTCTACTCGATAATTCATCTAAAAACAAGCAGGTATGTTGAATAGGGCGCTGGCTCTAATACTAGGAAAGGGACGCTAAGATGCCAATAAGGAAAAATGAAGACAAGGCTTGTGGCAGGTATATTATCCCTCACACAAACGGCTCTCTGCAAGTGGTAGAATAGCCAAGAAATATAGCTTCAGTTTTCTTCCTTTAAACAACTCATAGGGTGTTTTCTCCAATAATGGTCATAGAAACACTCTGTTGATGATATATCAAGATATTGCAATTGCTTGGGCCCAAAAATAAGCTAGGGTCCCGCTTTTAATCATCATCGTGCTTGCCATTTCCTACAGGTTTCTATTCTTTTTTTCTACTATACTGTTTTGTTGCGAAGTGTATGGAGGTGAGAAATTGTGTTCGATCCCATTTTCTTCACAGTAATCAGCAAAGTTTCTTGTTTTTGAATTTACCACCATCATCAATCCTAATGCCTGTAATAATGTATCCTTTCTTATTATGTATCTTCCATGCAATCTTCACAAAATATTTGTACTCTTCGTCCTTGTGAGTTAGAAACAATACCCAAGTGAATCTAAAGTAATCATCCAAAACAACAAGATAGTATCTACTTCCTCGAAGACTAGTATTTCTTGTAGGTCCGAAGATCCACGTGGAGAAGCTACACAACTCTATTGATAGCAATAGTGTTTATGGATTTGAATGTACTCTCCATTTGCTCACCTAACAAGCATTCATTGCATAGCTCATTCTTCTCATACCTCATTCTTGGAAGACCACATACCAAGTCCTTTGTTGCTAGCTTAAAAATCTTCTTCAAATTGATATGACCTAGCTTTATGTGCAGAAACTCTTTCTTTTCTTTACTAGATATTAAGTAACAGGCAGTATCACAGTTGATATTGAGTAGATAGATATTTTCATACCTCTAGCCAGATAAAACCTATGATAGATCATTGCCTTTACCTATGCATTCACCATCTTTAAAGCTGATCTTGTATCCTTTGTCACACAGTTGATAGATACTTATAAGGTTCCTTTGACTAACACTACATCTTCAATGATTAGCTCTCCAAACTTGATGTCGGCTTTGCCGATTATTCTTCCTTTGTCTTTTCCTCTAAAAGTGACAACTCCTCCATCAATTTGGGTTAAGGATAGGAATTTGTCAGTATCTCTAGTCATATGTTGCGGACGTCAACTATTTAGCTGCCATTTTTTGCTCAACCTTTTTATAGAGAAAGATTTCATTTTTTTTGGTACCCTGACAAACTTGGGTCCTTTTACTTCTGGTGGATCTTCTTTGGCTTAGCTTGCTCATTTGGAGATTCATATTTGTGATGGCCATCTCTATTGCAGCTAGAACAATGATTTTTAGCAAAATGATTTTGGTAGTCTTACATATGAGGCTTTTTTCTTGATTCTATCCTTTGTGCTAGGAAAATGATTTATTTTGTCTTCATCTTCCTCATAATCCAAAATGGATTTATTATAATAAGAAATTTGAATTGAAAGAATGTGCTCGATTATCTTTGAACCAAGAGAAAATTTGGTGCAAATTTTGGACACATTCTCCTCAAGAGATACATGATCTTTCTTTGAAAGTTCATATTCACCTTTGACGGTATTAAGTTCCTTTCTCAAATTGACGAGTTCCTCTTTGTGCTTTGTATCTTGGTTTGTGAGTTTTGAAACCTCTCTTTAAGTAAGGGCAAATGCCTTGTCATCTATTTCACATCACGTTTAATTGTGATGTAAGGGCACAATTCTTCTTTTATAATTAATGATTTGTCAAACCTTATTTCCTTTTTGTTTTTTTCCCTTCTTTTTTTGTTCTCAGTTTGGGCTGGTAGTGTCCGAAAATGGTGAGGAAAGAGAGGGAAAGAGAGAGGCGTAGCAGTGGTGGTGAAGCAGCGGCGCCGGTGGCTGTTCCGGCGGTGTCACGGTTGCTAGCGGTGGCTGGAACGGCTACTGGTCAGGCAAGGTGGTGGGGTGAAGCTCGGCCGAATGAGAGAAACAAGGGAGGGAGAGAGAGAGAGAGAGAGAGAGAGAGAGAGAGAGAGAGAGAGAGAGAGAGAGAGAGAGAGAGAGAGAGAGAGAGCATGATCTTGATTTTTACTAACCCCACTACCAACCCCACTACAAATCAATGGTCCACAATCTATTCTCTTCCCAAAGCCAAGATCCAATGGCCCATAATTTTTCTCCCAACAATTTTCCAAAATTACAAATGGTAACAAAAAATAAATAAGCAAGATGAGAAGGGACACAGACCAAAAAAAAAATTGCACTACTTAACTATGGATTCATGAAGAAAATCTAGATGACATTCCTTCTACATAAAGGTCGAACATGTTCATCACCAAGTTCTCCATCATGAGATTTGCAACTTCTACGGCGCATTATGTGTTTGAGCTCTAATCCCCGCAGAAAACACACAAAAAAACCAGAAACCGCCTGTTATCTATAACTTTTGATAAATGGGATTAATCATAACTTACTTACATTCTAAACCTGCCAAGTGATACAGATATAGACCTACTGCTTATTTGTATAAAACATGCATCATCATAATTTAAACATGAAAAGCTAACCTTTCACACCTTCCCCTCCTGCTCATTCATGTGCGTTCACTATCATTCTCCCTTCCCCGATAGAGGTGCTTCGCGACATTTGATAATTCCCTCAATTGTTCAATTTGCAATTTCAAGATGTGTTTTTCATAAAGCTGCTTTTCGATTTTAATTGCTCGGCGGTAGAATTCTTCCTTTTGTCTATGAAAGATCATGAGTGTCAAAAAAGACTAACATGAAAAGATACGTATTTTGAACAAATATAAAAAGAATACCTTGTGTTCTTTAGCGAGTCTCAGAACCCTTTCAATCTATTGTAACTTTAAGGCAGCTAATTATTAACACCTAAATTTTGGAGACCCAATTAGTCATTCATTGCATAAAAATTAGGGATCGATCTCGGTCCCTAAAAAAAAATTTAATTAGTTAAATTGCATATAAATATTAGGAGCATTTCATTGATAGTTAATTAGGCCCATATAATTTGCATATTTATCGGACCAATGGCGGATAGACTTGAACGATGTGCTTAATCAAATTAATTGAACTAAGCCCATGGTGATGAAAATTTGGCCAAACCCATCATTCATATGCTCTGCACATGTGATACTTCAAGTTAAGAAATATAGAGAGCAATATTACCGCAATCTTGAGGATTCGGCCACAAAAGGGCAATATCCCGCGTATATATATTCAGCCAAGTGTAGCTTGCAATGAGCAGAATATATATTTACGCGGTTGAATGAAAAAAGGGAAAGGAATAAGGACATATCACTGGAGATGGGAAGTTAATTGCACTCATAGGAAAATATATCTTCGGCCATGTGAGTAGTATAAGAAGGGATATATTAATATTTTAAAAGAGGAAAGAGATATTGATTCTTTCCTTGAAGAGGTCCCATGGCTTTGCATATAAAAGGAGATACACATTCAGAGGAGGGGGGTCTTCATGATCATCATCGTGGCTTTTCTTATGTGAGTCCACATTGAGAAAAAAAAATCGTGAAGAGAGAGAGACAGAATTGAGCCACACGGCTACAATATATATAGAGAGAGAATTGTCTCCATTGGTGGGGGCTTTTCATGAAAAAGTCACACAAGACAGAGAAGGACAGAGGGAGAATTTCCTTCACTTTCTTCGTGCTTCATCTTGAATCACAACAAAGAAGCTCTGTCATTGCCGCTTCCTGACGTTGACATTGCTGATCTGCGACGCTTTGCTGCTGTGGTGCTTTGTGACTGTTCCTTCGCTCATCCCTATACCACCTGACTAAGACGGCGTTAATATGTGACAATATTGCTGCTGCCACGTCTAGCTCCATGTCCCCACTGCGTGCACGAGCTACTGCGTCCCTGCTGCCTTCACGAGCCGAGGAGCTATCGCGGACCCCTTTTTTGTTCGAGACGACGAGACCGCTGCCTTTCTGAGTCAGCGATCTTCCTGTGTTTCTATTTTGCAGGCAAGCCAAAGTTGTCCTGTAGATTATCAAACCAAGCTGAATACCGCCGCTAGCACACCACGGACAGCCAAGCTCTGTGACTGCGAGTCATTGTCGCTTTGACACCACCACCGTGTGAACCGTCGATCACCCACCTTCGGTCCTCTGATCTGCGCTCCCGATCCGCCGACGATTCGAATTTGGAAAGTTATTTGCGCATTTAGGTAAATATCTCATCCGAATCAATTTGAATATTTTGTTGCCTAATTCGTGGTTATTGATATCTAACTTTGCATATTTGAACAATAGGCATTATTTCAATTAGGATTTATTTATTTTTTTGAAATCTTCGATATCTATTACTCGTTAAATTTGGATAGAATTTAAAATTTTCAAAATCTTTTGAATATATGCAAGATATTTAATATATCAAAATTTTTTCAAGATGTGATCGATTAGGAAAATTTCCTAATCCGCAACCGCACACATGAAAATAAATCTATCTATCAGGCTTTAGATAGAGTTATTTCCATAGCGGGTATTTCGAATTTTAGGATCGATCTATCAGGCTTCAGATTGAAACTTAATTCGAAAGATTTAGCGGTTATATTTTTTTTTACTAAAACATTTGTAATTTGAATTTAAATTCGAAAATACAAAAAAATTTCATAAAAGAAAATTAAAAAATTTTCTGCACCTTTGAACTCTAAGTTCGGATTTATCAAAATTATCAAATTGAGTATTTTTCTTGAGATTAGTACCGAAAGGGCGTTAGGGTAATCTAGCGTAACCAAGTCCCCGGATTTATAATCTCTGGTTCGCAGAAGTAAAATAGTATTCCCGCTATTTTATTTAAGTTTCTAATCAACCTACCTTAAATGATTAATGGCGACTCCCATTGAAAATATTTGCATGCTCACAATTAGACCTAAGTTGCGATTTGGTAGAGTTTGGGAGAACTTGAGCTAGGTTGGTTAATTTAATTGATCTAGTAATCCATTAGCCTAAGATCGAAAACCCGATTTTTTTAGGTCGCGACACTAATTAGAGTGCACGATTCTCCGGGGCGTTCTGGTGATCTCTTTTCATTCTTTAGGTATCCGAAAAATCAAAATTGCTAAACCAGATTCAACTTGATCAATATGTATATTATGGCAACTAAAACCAATAAATAGAACTGAAAACACCAAAGGGAAAAATCGTGAAAGAGAAAAGTGAGAAAACGAAAACACCATCCTTTCTATCCTCTAATGGAGAGAAAGAAGTGGGGTTTTCTTTTGTCTATGATTGTCCGAGGCAGAAGCCCTCCTATTTTTGATTGAATTGAATAAGGGTGATGCCATCATTTTTTTGGCCGTTGAAGGCCCTCCGCATCTCTCTCGCTAAGTCCAGATACACACAGAGAGCGAGAAGGAGAAACAGCCACGTGGCAGAAGTTGTTATTTGCGACAGGGACCAAATCCTCCCTCACTTCCTTCTTCGTCGCACAAACCCTCTCTTCTCCATCCTCTGTCCCCCCGAGAGTGGCGGGCGGGCGGGGGGAAGTTGGAGAGTTTAGTGGCAATGGAGGCGTTCAGCGCCCAGAATCCGGAGAAGATATTGATCATTTAGATGATTAGTTTTAACGTACACCCCACATTTATCTTGAAATCTATCTCACTAATCTGTTAATTATAGCTAAATACCAAACTGGACATAATTCTTGAATAATTAATTTATTTGTTAAGAGAAATGATCGGAAATATTTTAAATATAACTTTCCCTAAACAAAAAGTTCATTTCCAATGGGCTTGAAAAATACTATTTTACTAACCAATGCAAACAGACAACAGGCAACAAGGATGCGTTCCTTATTTTTACGTGCCGGTGCCCACACACTTCGTACTCTCAAATTCGCACTATATCTTTTTCTTCCCGATAGAAGGGAATAAAAAAAAAATCCTCTAAGAGTTTTATATCCCAAGGACCCCAAGATTCAGACGAGGTATTGAATGTAGCCTTTTAAGGACTTGATTAAGTCCGAACTCAGCTACTTTAAGCGGGTGCACATTTAAGTCAAAGTCCCTTCCTTCTTTAAATGAGCTTTCTAGATGTCAAAGCATTCTTAAGCTCACCCATATTCCCCAGCTTGATGCATGTTGGTTGATGAATAATTTGCTATGAATCTACCGGATGCAGTTTATATTTTTTTACATTCAGCATTTAATTTGGGCCAATTTTCAGCATATATTTTCTAATGGATAGTTTTCTACTGGAACTTCAGCTTAAGTGAATGTTACTATACATTGTTCATTGCTAGCTATATCTAAAGAAGCGCCCTCAGATTGAGATAGTCGATGAAGGGTTGGTTGCTCCAGAGAAGTTATTGTAGTCCGTCAATTTCTAAGTAGCGTATTTATCAACGATCATCAATTGACAAAAAAATTGATGATCATATTATAAATATCCTGATTTTGAATAATTTAATCATTATAATTATTAATTATAATGTGCATTTCCAATATACTCTTTAACAAGATCAACTTTATTATAATTCTAAGACATTCATTTGCTTGAAATTGCTAATACAATAAATAGGGATTGTGAAAGTTTTGAATTTTCTATTTATTTGTTATTATGATGTCTCAAGCAAACTAGAATTTGGACATGACTACCATTACCCATAGCCTCTCTCCTGACAATTACGATGGTCGACAAGATTTCTCCTTCTAGATATTTATGAAATGTTGATACACATTTGGAGGGTTCACTAATGGACAATCAATACTAGTACCACTTGAAAAAGTCAAGATTTTCCCACAAAGGCAATTATAAAGAGGTACTAGTATATTTATAATAAAATGGTAAGATTAATATCTTCATTATTCTTAAAAGACAGATGGATGAAAAAGTCAGAATTTTCCCACAAAGGGTTGAGACATTTAAGGGCAAATTCTAAATGAGATTCTAGACATGCACTAAGAAGCATTTGCATGATAGGATCTAGTATATTCATTTGGATGGCAAAAAATCGTTGGATGTCCACAAACTTTTTTATTTGTCTATTGAACCGGAGTCCATTAGCCAAAATTCTAAGTTTGGGAATCTGGGTTAGGATGTCTCATCCAATGATGATATCTTTATCTGGTGAGCTAGAACCAAGAATTTTAGTGGTGAGAGAACATCGTGGAAAGAACTAAAAGGTAATGGGTTTGCTTCGAACTCTTGTGGAAAAAATCTCCAGAAGCAGAATTAAAATACCAGGTGTATGAATTTCAGTATTCTTCTAGAAGAATTTTGGTGTCAAGCTTCGAAGCACTGGCTCTAGTATTTATAAGGACTATAAGAGAAATAGGTTTGCATATTTAGAAAGATAGATTTTGATGGGAAAATGTGGAAGGATGGAAGGAATGTAGATACAAAGATCTTGGATTGAAGGAGGTTTTGGATTTTTGGAAGAAAATGAGTAAACTCCATTTTCTATTTCTTCATATGAGTCTTCAGTATCACTGGATAGGGATCACATCTGTATAGCATATGGTGTGCATTATTGGTTCATCTTCTAAAGAGAAGACGAATTCAACATCATCATCTTGAAGATAAAGTTCAGTTTCTTTTTCAAGCTCCTAGATTTAATGAGAGTTTCTTCCTTAGGTCTTCAGACAATTCTTTGCAAAGTGGCCTTTTTTGTTACAAATGTAATATATGTCGAATTTCTTACGTCTTCTAGGCTGGTTGCGTTTGGATCGTCTTTTTATCAAGAAACACCATTTATGTCTTCTTCCTAGATTGAGGGAGAATCATTTGAAGTGCTTTTCTTTTTATGCCGATCTCTGCAAGAAGGATCATCACAGGATGCTTTCTTTGGACATTTGATTATCAACTCTGGCCTTCAACAAGCTCCATCAAGCTCTTTATTGCTCTTAAGATAACTTTTGAATGCCTTTCGGCGAATAAAGAGGTCATCAAGAGCCAAATGTATCTCCTGCTGCAATTCTTCTATCGGGACATCAACAATTCTTCGCTGCTTATTCTGAAGGGATCTTTTGACAACTTGACCAATTTCTTTTGGAATAGAAGATATAAATACCTGCTTCAGGTATAGATCGGCTCCAAGAGCATAAAACAATTTAAGCATTTCCATGAAATGCTTATTAAAGTGTTTTCAACGTAAAGAGCAATATTTTCCCTTACCAAAAAAAAAAGAGCAATATTTTCTATTTAAAAACTCTCATTTTTAGTTTAAGAATGTCTTCTGGTTTGCCAAATAAGAACTGGTGGATGACGCGGATCACATAATGAAAATCTGTTTGGAGTAAGAACGTCATCTAATTTTGAACATAAATGGTTTTCCACCAATCTTTGAGGCTACTAGTAAATCTGCTAATGAATTTCGCCTGTATGTCATGCCAACTTTCAATAAAGAGCTCTAGTGCCGAGCCAAGCATGGAACTCCTGTTATCTTTATGACAATTTAGGGTATGGAATATCATTAAGAGTAAAATAGTGTTTGGAGGTCGAAGCTCTAGAATGAGAGTTCTAATTGTGAATGTTTACTATTTCTGGCTCAAATGAGTTTGATTCCATATCTGCCTCAGGGGGATCGACCATGAGATTAGCAGTTTTGGGGAATTTTGGTATCTTAGGGTCAGAAGGTGAGGTTTCTTACGGAGAAAAGAAGGATGTTTCAAAGTTGAAAAAGGTATTTTACTTGGATGGATCAATTGTAGTAATAACTGGCAGCTTCTATTGGCATTGATTTTGCAAAAAAGCCTCTTATAGATTTGAAACCATGCTATGCGAGGGAGCAATTTCCTTGGTCATGCTCGCTATCATGTGAGGAAAGCTGCTCGAAGCAAAGCGCATCCTCGCTAAGATCTCCGTCTCCAAGGAGGAAGCTAAACTCTAATTTTAAAATTATCAAGGCGGCTGCCGGCATCCCTCCAGAGTGGAATGATGACATTGTCATTGTGGGGAGGGTGTGTGGTAGGATCTCTTTCGTCATCCAAGCCCACCTATCCGCTACACGCTCCTCTGCGCCATTATGATCCAATTATTCCAAAAGACCTTTGGAATTAGCATTATCCTCCTTTACATTACTCGTTTCATAGAGAAGGCTGGCTTCATGTCCTCCGACGAAGAGACCTTATTGACTATCCTAGTTGAAGTTGCAAAGACCATATGCATCCTCGTGGCCACTTTGCTCATTGGCAAGCTCGGGCGACGACGGTTGCTATTGAGCAGCATAAGTGGGATGATTGTGTCTCTTGTCATCCTTAGAACAAGTCTTGTGAAGATCGACCAAATCGACACAAAGCATATCAACGACCCAAATGACATGAAGCAAATGTGGGTGGCAAAAATGTGCATCACCTCATTGTTCCTTTACATGGCCTCTTTCTTCGTAGGGATGGGTCCTGTCACTTCGATTTTCAACTCTGAGGTATTCCCACTTAAGCTGCGAGCACATGGATGCGCAATCGCCTTTGCTGTGAACCAAGGGGCAAGTGCACTGATATCATCCATATTCTTAGTGCTGAACAAGCCTATGCGCCTCAGCGGGGTTGCCTTCTCATTTGCTGTGGTCTCCATCATAGCGTGGGTGGTCTTCTTCATCACAATGCCAGAAACTAAGGGCTGGTCTTCTTCATGATTAGGAGAATGGAACAATTATTTTTGGGATTACATAATTCGGGACGATCCAAATTATATTTGATTAAGTATCTAGGGTTTATGATTGATTATATATGACTTTCTTGACTGCATTGATATGCTGTCTGAAATTAGACGGATCAATGAAAATACCAAGATATGCATTATGCATGCATGACAAGTTCACATTTAAATTAAAGAAATATCATTTTTGAAAAACATTTTTCTACTTTTAAGATATGTTCATGAAGCTTTGCAAATAGATGGCAGTAGGCTTGAGGAATATAGCTTCGGATGAGCAATGGTGATTGTATAAGAATTGTCAACTATGGGTTGAGAGTATGATAAGAATTGTCAATTATGCAAGAATACCTAATTTTTTTAAAACGTTATATGAGATATTCTATATGCCACTGATTGACTTAGATAAGGTGTCAACTGACTTTGCAGGTATCAACACCCACAACTAGAGATTCTAATGTGAACAGGACCATTCAATCGGAGTTGATTGAGAACTCCAATCCTCCTACATAGGCACAGCAGAAGTACGCCTTAAGATGCACCCCTGTGGCCTCTGTCACCACATTTATGCTGGGCTTTGGTAAATCCCCCCCTTTCTCTCTCTCTCTCTCATGGGAAGACTTACCCTATGGTCGTCCATGAAGCTTTGAAGTATATACCTGTGAATTAATTTTCCATACGGTGAATCGGTCTTTGTAGAAAACAAAAAAAGTTAGTTATATCTTAGTCATTATTTTTTTTTGTCTAGCTTTATTATCGATACAACTTATATCACCAAAAGTCATATTTTAATGAATAGGAAAAAAAAACGAAAAAAAATATTACTTAATATTGGATAACATCATCGATGTTTTCTTTTTCCTTTTTGAGCCAATCAAGTTAATTTCGGATAAACTCCGTCACATTTATTAATTCTCATAATTCTTATTTTATAATCACATGTAGTAGGAAAATAAATTCAAATAAAATGGATAAAATAGGGAACTTAATATTTTTTGTTCAATTTCTTGTATATGGTTGTAATTTACGTGATAATGTTATGATGATAAATAAGATTTTATTGTTTTTTTTGTTTTGGCAAAAATAGGAGTGCAGAGCAAGACGTTAACTACCTTCAAGAAGGACCAGGAGCTAGCCGACAAGCATGTTGACTGACTGACTCTGAACCTCCACATATTTACACTTCTTGGGTCGATGTTTGCAGGGTGGACCGCCGATAGGATCGGTTGCCGGTTGACCATCTTCTTGGGGGGATTCATCTACTTCCTTGGGCCTTGATTCATGGGCTTTGCTACCAATAACTTCATCATCTTGTTGGGCCACATCATCGCTCATGTCAACATCGGCTACGCCCTTACAGTCACCCCCACCTACGTAGCTAAGGTCTCCCCCGCCTCTTACTGTGGGTGCTTCACCTCCTTCCCCGAGATACTCACTCATTTTCCTTTTTTTTTTTCTAATTTTGAGCATCTTTTTCACTTTTTTATATGTTATCATTTTTTGTCTTATTCATTATATGTTTCGATGGTTTAGGTGTTCATTAATGCTGGCATCACTCTAGGCTACGCCTGCAATTATATCTTCTCCGAGATCAATTTAAACGGTTGGCATCTCATGCTATGCGAGGGAGCAATCTCCTTGGTCCTACTTGCCATATCATGGTACTCGCCATGCCAGAATCCCCCCAATGGCTCATCATGCGAGGAAAGCTGCTCAAAGCGAAGCGCATCCTCGCAAAGATCTCCGCCTCCAAGGAGGAAACTAAACTCCAATTTTAAAAATATCAAGGCGGCTGCTGGCATCCCTCCAGAGTGGAATGATGACGTTGTCATTGTGCCAAGCATCGGGGAGGGCGTGTGGCAGGATCTCCTCTGCCACCCGAGCCCATCTCGTCGCTACACGCTTCTCTGCGCCATTATGATCCGATTATTCCAAAAGGCCTCTGGAATTGACATTATCCTCCTTTACATTGCTCGTTTCTTAGAGAAGGCTGGCTTCATGTCCTCTGACAAGAAGTTCTTATTGACCATCCTAGTCGAAGTCGCAAAGACGATATGTATCCTCGTGGCCACTTTGCTTCTTGATAAGCTCGGGCGACGGCTGTTGCCGTTGAGCAGCATAGGTGGGATGTTTGTGTCTCTTGTCATCCTCAGAACATGTCTTGTGAAGATCGACCAAATCGACACAAAGCATATCGACCACCCAAATGACATGAAGCAAATGTGGGTGGTAAAAATGTGCATCACCTCATCATTCCTTTACATGGCCTCCTTCTCTATAAGGATGGGGCCTTTCACTTCGGTTTTCAACTCTGAGGTATTCCCACTTAAGCTGCAAGCATAGGGATGCGCAATCGCCTTTGCTGCGAACCAAGGGGCGAGTGCACTGATATCACCTATATTCTAAGCGCTGGACAAGCTGATGTTCCTCGGCGGGCTGCCTTCTCATTCGCAGTGGTGTCCATCATAACATGGGTAGTCTTCTTCATCACAATGCCGGAGACCGAGGGCTGTTCTTTGGAGGAGACGGGCTGCTTTTTTGGTGAACAGATCCAGCGAAGGTTTACCATTAGCGAAATTGAAATGCAGGGGAACAACGGGAGGACGCGATCGAGGTAACGACAATTAAGGGGAATACTGATAGGATAGAGGTGTCTAGCAAACATAAATGTGGTTGTTAAGGTATTTCTTTTTGAAAGATCAGACACACATCATGCATAGCTCTTCTTCGTATCATCACCAATTTGACCGAACGTTGGAGTTAGTTTTAAATTCTCATCCTGCTCCATTTGACCAAATCCATGTCCATCTTTTATTGCCAACTCCCGGAGTACCGTTGGTTCTCTACTTGACCATCCATGATGAATTATTGGGAGCCATGCTAGCCCAAAAGAGATCAAGAGATGGAAGGGAGTGTGTGATATATTATCATATGATGATATAAGCTCCCAACTATTTTTATATGCATTTGTATTTTCGACCAAAAACTGAAAAAAATAATAAATAAAATTATCCTTTTTGATAAATACTGAAATTATCCAAGCAATAATTTTCGTGGCACAAAATTTCTTTAAATAAGAATATAAGCTTTTATAGGATTCATAATTAAGTTCCTTTATATTTAGTAATATTTTAATAAAAAATAAGGATTGATGGTGTGTATATTTTGTCACGCCCCGTACCCCACGAAGGCTGAACATCCGTACGTAGGTCGACTTAAGGTGCGACGCTCCCAGGATTACGTCACCGACCCGAAACCCGAATCAGAGCAAATGCACGTCACATGCGGAAGCAACGTATATATATATATATATATATATATATATATATATATATACACCCAGACATGCAATTATAACCATGAATAGCAATAGACAATAATATGCTAAGGAAATACTAACATATAAGCACCCTTTTAAAAGCTTATACAAACTATTTATTTACAACCAAAAAGAATACATCAAGAGGCCACTAAACAAAAAGGATCGGTGGCCTAGAGGTGTCAGCTTACTATCTGGGAGAGGATACAACAAAAAGGGGTTAGCCTAACTCCTAACACTGAAACCAGCTCTACGGCTCCTGGTTTGGATTGGATGGTGCTGCAGATTCCTCAGAAGAATCCTCCTCAGATAATATTTCTTCGTCCGATCCAACCTCTGCTATTTCTCCTGCTGCTTCAGCATTTTCTCCTACCATCTCCAAATTCTGTTCTTCATCTTCCTCCTCGATCGCATCATCAGCTATAACTTGCTCATCTCCTTGCACCTCATCCATGGGTATCGGTCCATCCACGGTATCACCTACACTGCTCACACTAAGGGAGGCTGGGGGATCAGAGACTTCACCACTCACCATCTGTGGAATCATAACGCCATTAACATCGACTGGAACATCAAAAGTCCTCATCGTGAGTCCTATTACACCGTCTGCACCCCTACGGCACCACGCCACATACTCTTAAATATGATTGAAATCTTCTCCCACGTCTACTAACACCACTGAATGAAACCTAACATAAGCTGTTCTATCCCCACACGGGTGTACACTAGACGATCTCTGAATGCGGTGTGGGTATCCAAAAAGAGGGCTGTTCCTCGGCATGCTATGGACGGGGGTCTGAAAATCGGTTTTACCACAACCGTGAGATAAACTCAGCAAGTAAAATCTCTAATCCTAAACTAGGCTAACGTGCACCTCCAGAAGTAAATGAAACACACAAAATACTGAACCAGTAAATTTGCCATTACAAAATTCATTAGGACACTCAGTCCAATTTTTCCACTCCAGCCCTACAGGTTAGGCTCTCACATCGTTATAATTCACAAACAGAACATCGACCCGAAGGCCATGACCCAATGGTCATCAATCATTCGACCCGAAGGCCCGACCCGAAGGCCCACAGTTGTATAAATCGACCCGAAGGCCATGACCCAATGGTCATCACAATTAATTCGACCCGAAGGCCCGACCCGTCGGTCACAATCATATTCGACCCGTAGGCCTGACCCGTCGGTCACAATTATACTCGACCCGAAGGCCTGACCCGTCGGTCACAATTATATTCGACCCGTAGGCCTGACCCGTCGGTCACAATTATACTCGACCCGAAGGCCTGACCCGTCGGTCACAATTATATTCAACCCGTAGGCCTGACCCGTCGGTCACAATTATACTCGACCCGAAGGCCTGACCCATCGGTCACAATTATATTCGACCCGTAGGCCTGACCCGTCGGTCACAGACATTCTTAAATCATATCAAAACCAACGTGGAATTTCACAATCAAAAACCCATTTAATTCCCAATGGGCTGCAAATAACTTCAAGTAAATCCACAATCAAAGGCCCAATTAATTCCCAAATGGGCTTCCACAATTCAAGTCAATTCACATCAAGGCCCATTCCATTTTCCAATTGGGCTTCAAACAATTTCAATTTAATTCCAACTTCATGGGCCCATTTCATTTCTAATGGGCTTCAACAATTCTAATTTAATTCCAACAATCAAGGCCCATTTAAAATTCTCCAATTTGGGCCCATTAAGACAAAATTCGGAGCCCATGAGGCCCATCCCAATTCAGCCCTCATTTCTTCTCTAAATTACCACTAAACCATTGTAATTAGTCCTAATTAAGTCCACTAATCATCCAATGCACAAAACACACTTAATTAGGCCCTAATTATCATAATTAAGCCTCTAATCTAGCACAATTAAGACTAATTTAGGGATTAGTAGTTTTACTCGCCTAATGACGACGCGAGACGACGGGAACGAGAGGCCGATGACCGGCGAGCGGTACAATCGGCGGCGGCGCTCCAAGGCAAGCCGGCGGCTCACGGCGGCCCGGCGAAGCTCACGGCCCAACTCGGCCAAGGACAGGGGAAGAGCCGGTGAGGGTGGGCTGAGGTTGACTGAAAGGGAGACGGTGAGGCGAGGCTGGACGGTTGGGGTGGTGCACGGCGGCGCGGCCAGGCGGACGAGCCCAGCGACGGCGACGGCGTCCTTGCACGCCCGGCTGGAGCGGTTGCGAACGGGCAGCGGAAGTGGGGGAAGATGGTGCGACTAGGCTAGGGACGGCACCAGGGGACGGTGCACGACGGCCTGAGGCCAGCAGCTCCGGCGAGGCTGCTGTTCCGGCGTGAACAGTGGGCTGGGCGCTGATCGGCGTGAGAGAGAGAGAGCGGTCGAGAGAGAATTTCGGGAGGAGAGAGAGAGAGACGCCGGAGGAGAGAGAGCTGAGGAGAGAGAGAGGGTCAAAGAGGTCAACATTATCCATGGGTGGGTTCCACATGTCAACAATCTAGCCCATATGCCCAAAATGCCCTTAATCCTAGGGCTCAAATTCAATCTAATCCAATAATGCAAGGGTAAAATGGTCATTTGCCCCTAACCATGGTTAATCAACTCTAGTTAACCTTAACCAACCTTGGTTAATCTCCAAAATTAATCCAAAATTCGAAATAAATCAAAAATGGCCTAGGGGCAATTCCGTCATTTTTCCGTCCCGGACCGAAATTCCAATTTTCGCTCATACCGGTCCTAAATATTCATGTGATACCTAATCCAGAGTCGGAATCGCGAAATTCACTTTCTAAGCCCTCGAAAATCGTCTGTGAAGTTTCCGGGAATAAAATAATATTATTTTCCAATTTTTGTCGAAAATCCACTTTTTGTCCAGAATCACTCCAAACACACTTGGCTACCCCAAAATGACGTTGGCCGCGAAAAATAACCTCAAACGGCCTCCGAAATCGGCCTCGGCGTTCCTAGGGGCAAAATGGTCTTTTTCTCACTTTCTGACAAATTTTCAGTTTTCAACCGTTTTAATCCCAAACATGAATGGCCATTCCAAATTGACGTCCGTCTTGCAAAATAGTCGTAATTACCCTTGAGATTTTGATATCGAAACTCGGGTCCAATATTGTAATCTCAATGTGCTCATTTTGCAGTTTTAGGGTCTCTCACTAACGAGCGGCTGTTTAGGCGTTACGCGTATCGACCTAAGATTGTCCGAATCGTGATGGTCTAAATTTTGAGAGAACGAGAGGAATTATCACTAGCACCAGGGTCGCGATCGTTTGGATTAAAATCAGATTTCATTCGCCAGGTGTACTTTCGGTCATGCGAAATCACTCGCGATCCGATCGTACGTTACTGACAAAATCAACCAGTCATTTTCCTAAGATCGGCCTATATTGGCTCACAATATTTCCTCAACGTTCTTCGAAATTAGCGTTCAGTCGCGATCGGGTTCTCGGTCCACGTACATGTTCCTATTTAGCCTTTCTCATATGGTTAGTGTCCCGAGACTGATCAGGTTCAGGCGAGACTAACTAAAATTACACGAGAATGAATATACACTTTATTGGTCCCGATAACGGGTCAAAATTCAGGATGTTACATATTTCACTTAAACCTTTCGTTTTTTTTATTACAACAAGTTCTTCTTAAATCCAAGACGGCTATTTTTTTTCAATTAAATATTCGAGACACGAGCTTTTATGAAGAAGAAAAATAACATGAATAAAAATTGATAGATTGTGTATAAAATTTAGTTAATTACTGACTATAAGCTATAGATGACATCATATAATGAATAAAAAATTCAATGATCATCT
This sequence comes from Syzygium jambos, assembly GCA_031216235.1. Lineage (NCBI taxonomy): Eukaryota > Viridiplantae > Streptophyta > Magnoliopsida > Myrtales > Myrtaceae > Syzygium > Syzygium jambos. The sequence goes on from CM062223.1 coordinate 16,985,013, forward strand.
ACTATCGAGTCTAATATATATTTTTTACATTGTAAACTAAGGACTACCTAGAAATATTTGAAAGAAATAAGGCTCATTTAATTTATTATGTGTTAAAATGAATGGAATGTGAATAGTCAATGGGTGATGTGGGCCTCTTGTATGAATTTTCAATGGTGTTAACCTTTTTTCAATCCAGTACTTTATTCTTACTTTTTACGATACTTTTAGGGATCCACAAGTACCTATTTGAGATTGCAAATGAAATAGTTATGGCAAAAGTGAGTGAGGGCAAGAGAGATGAGTTGATTTTAAATAAATTATAAACCCATTTATAACCCATTTACGATCTATTTAATACCCATATTATATATATACCCATTTATGATCAATTTACTAATATATGGATTAAGAAATAGGCTTATGACTCATTTTGAAAGGTCTAATTATCGATGTTGACGATGGAGAGAGATACGGTTTCTGTTGCTCATTGTGACGCAACATCTCTCGCGCTCATTTCAAGCCATGACTGAAACTCGTTCGAACTTGGATTCTTCACTTCAAGCTTTTCATCATTCGATTACTGCAACCACATTGAAGCTAAGTTATTTGTTGTTCTCTAGTTTTCATTTTTGGATTCAGTCTAAATCATTTAACCAACATTTACAGCGGCTTTCTTCATCCATTTCAGGCAGCCATAGCCATCGTCAACCGTCACCACTTGCCATTCTCGTGCTATGTGGAAACTCCTCTGTTTAACTCTATTTCCATATATAAGTGCTTGAAGAATTGGATTGCTGATCCATCCACCTTCACCGGATCTTCATCGCTGACGCGTCTAACACCTCTGCTCTCCAACACTCGCTAGTTGAAGCTAAAAAGTCAGTTTCTCAACAGAGACCAAGCAATCTTTAGCTGTCGATTCATTGAAGATTGTCTGCCATTGAGTTCCTATTAGTGATTTGAATATGTTTCACTGCGTTTGTGATGATTAAAATATGAATTATGGATTTACATCTTCATTTGAGTTCTTTGTCCCATATGTCCACCACCTATTTGATGAAATTCATGAACCAGGTCAGTAGATATGTAAGTTGCGATAAAAGAAACTTTAGAGCCATTTTTCATTATGCTTCCTCTCGTGTTGAAGTACTTTTGTGTTTGGCTATAATCGAGAAGACTTTAGGCATGTTTGTGTGATTGTTGTTGAAAAATTTCTTATTGGCTGATCTATGCATATTGTTCAACTTGATCCTTGCCTATCTGTATGTACACTTGATGGCTTTGATTCATGTCTGTTCTCATTACTCTCCGCCACATGTAGATTCGCATCAGTAAAAGTTTCATTGGTGAACAAAGCATTTGAACCTCTGCCATTTAGTTTTATCACGTGATTCACTTGATTGAATTTCTTGCTCGCTGGCCATGGCTTTTTCTCTTTTGATTGATGATGCTTGGATTGATATCAAATTACTTCCTAACCTGGCTTTGGACTTAGAAGTTAATGAACCCTCGCATGAACTTGTTTGCTCAGGATTGGAATAATTCTCATTCAAAAAATTGTATTAGGTGACTGGAATTAATGAGTTAATGAGATGTTTGATGGTGTTAATTTTTTGAAGGTAAAACAACAACGAACAAAACTAAGTGAATGGTGAACATAGCAAAGAGTTGATCATGTCTCTGTAGGAGTAATTGTAGAATGTTGGAAAAAACGAATAAATGAAAGAGGCAAAGGGAAACTTAGCAAAGCAGGAATCCGTGTTCTGGATATGATGGACAAGGAAAGGGACTGTAAAAGAAATAGTGGAAATAAAAGAAATAAAAATATAAAAACAAATAAATGAAAGAGGCAAAGGGAAACTTAGCAAAGCAGGAATCAGTGTTCTGGATATGATGGACTAGGAAAGGGACTGTAAAAGAAATAGTGGAAATAAAAGAAATAAAAATATAAAAACGAAAGCTAAATGATAAGGAACTTCAAGTCTTAGTTAGGTAGTAGAATCTTCGAAATAATTTTAATTGACTTCCAATTAGTTTAGGTTCACACTGTTTGGGAAATTCTATTTCTTGATTTTTAGGACAATTTGATTTTTAGATAGCTTTTCCTTGGGGAAAAAAGAAATATTGAAATATAGAAAATGTCAAAAAAAGAAACTCAAAAAAGTAATATGTTATTAATGGTTGTGGTTAGGAGGTTGATCGGCTTTATTGATTATATGCATCAATCTTTTCAAAGGATCCCCTCGATTTGTCTAAGTTCCTTGTTGGTCATTTCTTTTATGTGAACATTCTAATGCTTTTCATTGATTGTGATGCGCGAATGAATGACATGAGATGATGGAAGAACCAAACCATGGAAGGATTGAAGAAGGTTTGAGATCTTCATGAGTTCCTACTAGGATTAGGGTAAATTTATGATTTGGACTTTAGATGAATCCTGACATCATTTAAACTCTCACTTTCTTCCTTGCAAAATTTATATTTAATGCCAAACGAATCTAATGTGTTATGTTTTTATGTATATCACACCATGGTTTTGATAGTTCCACCACCAGAGCAATGCACATGCAGTAAGCTAATATATATGTATAGTGTATACAAATAATTTTTTTCTAACATGCATATTTATTCATAAATCTAACAACCCCAGAATTAAAGCTCAAGTTAGATGGCATCACATTGTATCAGTTCATATTTGCAGACGGGCGCATATGGCTTCTCCAGGACGCAAGGATGCAAGCCGCTTGTTGAAAGAGATTCGACCAGTATTTTGTTTATAATTTCTGCTAGTTCCTCATTAATGTTTTATATGACGGTAGACCGAGTTTTTTTAATCAAATTGCATTATGCGAGTGAATTGAATGTTGCATTCATGATTAGGATAATGGAACGATTATTTTTGGGATTAAATAATTGGAGACGATCCAAATTATGTTTGATTAAGTATCTAGGGTTTATGATAGATTATATATGACTTTCTTGACTGCATTGATATGCTGTCTGAAATTAGACGGATCAATGAAGATACCAAGATATGCATTATGCATGCATGACAAGTTCACATTTAAATTAAAGAAATATCGTTTTTGGAAAACATTTTTCTACTTTTAAGATATGTTCATCCAGCTTCGTAAATAGAATGGCAGTAGCCTTAAGGAATATAGCTTTGAATGAACAATGGTGATTGTATAAGAATTGTCAACTATGGGTTGAGAGTATGATAAGAATTATTGATTATGCAAGAATACCTAAATTTTTTAAAACATTATATGAGATATTTTATATGCCACTGATTGACTTACAAAAGGTGCCAACTGACTTTGTAGGTATCAGCACCCATAGCTAGAGATTCTAATGTGAACAGGACCATTCAACCGGAGTTGATTGAGAACTCCGATCCTCCTACATGGGCACAGCTGAAGTACGGCTTAAGATGCACCTTGGTGGCCTCCCTCACCTCATTTATGCTGGGCTTTGTTAAGTCCTCCCCCCTCTTTCTCTCTCATGAAAAGACTTACCCAGTGGTCGTCCATGAAGTTTTGAATTATATATCTGTGAATTAATTTTCCATATAGTGAATTGGTCTTTGTTGAAAACAAAAAAAAACTTAGTTATATCTTAGTCATTTTTTTTGTCTAGCTTTATTATCGATACAAATGATAGATCTATCACCAAAAGTCATATTTTAACGAATAAGAAATAAAAAAAGAAAAAAAATTACTTACTATTGGATAACATCATGCATGTTTTTTTTTCCTTTTTGAGCCAAGAAAGTTAATTTCTGATAAACTTCGTCGCATTTATTGATTCTTATAATTCTTATTTTATAATCACATGTATTAGGAAAATAAATTCAAAAAAATGGAGAAAATAGGGAACTTAATATTTTTTATTTTTTCAATTTCCTGTATATGGTTATAATTTACGTGATAATGTTATGACGATAAATAATATTTTCTTATGTTTTTTTATTTTGGCAAATATAGGAGTGCAGAGCGAGACGTTAACTACCATAAAGAAGGACCAAGAGCTAGCCGACAAGCATATTGATCGACTGACTCTAAACCTCCACATATTTACACTTCTTGGGTTGGTGTTTGTAGGGTGTACCGCCTATAGGATTAGTCGCCAGTTAACCATCTTCTTGGTGGGATTCATCTTCTTCATTAGGCCCTTATTCATGGGCTTTGCTTCCAATAACTTCATCATCTTGTTAGGCCGCATCATCGCTCACGTCGGAGTCGACTATGCCCTTACAATGACCCCCATCTACGTGGCTGAGGTCTCCCCTGCCTCTTACCGTGGGTGCTTCACCTTTTTCCCTGAGGTACTCATTTTCCTCTTTATTTTTTCTAATTTTGAGCATCTTTTTCACTTTTTTATATGTTATCATTTTTGTCTTTTTCATTATATGTTTCAATGGTTTAGGTGTTCATTAATGTAGGCATCGCTCTCGGCTACGCCTGCAATTATATGTTCTCCATGATCAATTTCAACGGTTGGTGTCTCATGCTATGCGAGGGAGCAATCTCCTTGGTCCTACTTGCCATATCATGGTACTCGCCATGCCAGAATCCCCCCAATGGCTCATCATGCGAGGAAAGCTGCTCAAAGCGAAGCGCATCCTCGCAAAGATCTCCGCCTCCAAGGAGGAAACTAAACTCCAATTTTAAAAATATCAAGGCGGCTGCTGGCATCCCCCCAGAATGGAATGATGACGTTGTCATTGTGCCAAGCATCGGGGAGGGCGTGTGGCAGGATCTCCTCCACCACCCGAGCCCATCTTGCCGCTACACGCTCCTCTGCGCCATTATGATCTGATTATTCCAAAAGGCCTCTGGAATTGACATTATCCTCCTTTACATTGCTCGTTTCTTAGAGAAGGCTGGCTTCATGTCCTCTAACAAGAAGTTCTTATTGAACATCTTAGTCGAAGTTGCAAAGACGATATGTATCCTCGTGGCCACTTTGCTTCTTGATAAGCTCGGGCGACAGCTGTTGCCGTTGAGCAGCATAGGTGGGATTTTTGTGTCTCTTGTCATCCTCAGAACATGTCTTGTGAAGATCGACCAAATCGACACAAAGCATATCGACCACCCAAATGACATGAAGCAAATGTGGGTGGTAAAAATGTGCATCACCTCATCATTCCTTTACGTGGCCTCCTTCTTCGTAGGGTTGGGGCCTTTCACTTCGGTTTTCAACTCTGAGGTATTCCCACTTAAGCTGCAAGCATAGGGATGCGCAATCGCCTTTGTTGCGAACCAAGGGGCGAGTGCACTGATATCATCTATATTCTAAGCGCTGGACAAGCTGATGTTCCTCGGCGGGGCTGCCTTCTCATTCGCTGTGGTGTCCATCATAACATGGGTAGTCTTCTTCATCACAATGCCGGAGACCGAGGGCTGTTCTTTGGAGGAGACAGGCTGCTTTTTTGGTGAACAGATCCAGCAAAGGTTTACCATTAGCGAAATTGAAACGCAGGGAACAACGGGAGGACGCGATCGAGGTAACGACAATTAAGGGAATACTTATAGGATAGAGGTGTCTAGCAAACATAAATGTGGTTGTTAGGGTATTTCTTTTTGAAAGATCAGACACACATCATGCATAGCTCTTCTTCGTATCATCACCCATTTACCGAACGTTGGAGTTAGTTTTAAATTCTCATCCTGCTCCATTTGACCAAGTCCATGTCCATCTTTTATTGCCAACTCCCAGAGTACCGTTGGTTCTCTACTTGATCATCCATGATGAATTATTGGGAGCCATGCTAGCACAAAAGAGATCAAGAGATGGAAGGGAGTGTGCGATATATTATCATTTGACCGATGTATGAGTATTACATCACTCATACATCAGTTACGTCAATATACACTTCGTTATCAAGTCTTGCTAGTGACTGAGAATGACTCAATCGAGTATATCTTAGAGAACCTTGCTTTCATTGGAAAATTAGCCAAGTGGCAAATTCTCATATCCAAGTTTGATGATTAAACTATGGCACAAAAATCCGTCAAAGGTCGAGCCATAGTTGATATGCTAGCCGAAAGTTCAAAGCAATTAGAAGGCCCTAATGGAATGGATCTTGCAGATGAACGCATTCTCTTGATTTCACATGACAAATGGATTATGTATTGTGATGGTGCCATTAACTTATCCGGTTCGGGCACTAGGCTAGTATTTATCTCCCCAATGGGTCAACATTATCCTGTGGCCGCAAAGCTAGTTTTTCCATGTACCAACATCTCGAAATATGAAGCTTGTATCCTTGACTTACAACTTGCCATTGATATGAAGGTTAAGAGACTACAAGTCTAAGGTGATTCCGCACTCATTATTCTTCAAACTGAAGGTGAATGGCAAACACGCGCTTGAAAATTGATATCATATCACAAATTTCTTGGAGAATTAATTGAAGAATTTAAAGAGATATCTTTCGAGTAGCTACCAAGGTCTGAAAATCAATTTGCCGATACTTTGGCAACCTTGTCATCAATGTTACAACTTGTGGATGGATTAGACATTAATCCCCTCAAAATTGAAATCCTTGAACGCCTAGCTTATTGCATGACAATTGAAGAAAAATCTGATGGCGAGCTATGGTATTATGATATCATGACCTATCTCCAAAAAGGCACATTTCCCGAAGGGAGTCAAACAGCTGATAGAAAGTATTTGATGAAATTAGCATCAAAATTCTTTGTGAGTGGAGATGCTCTTTATGAAAGATCCTTCTATTCGGTTTTGCTAAGGTGCGTGGATGCCAAAGGAGCCAATCAGTTGATGAAGGAAATACATGAAGGAGAGTGTGGCCCACACATGAATGGTCACCTCTTAGCAAAGAAAATCATGAGACTCGGATATTGTTGATTGACAAAGGAGACGGATTGCATTCAACACGTGCGATAATATCATTAATGCCAAGTTTATGGGGACAAGATCAATGCTCCTCCAAGAGAGTTACATCAAATGTCTGAAGCATGGCCCTCTTCTATGTGGAGGATTGATTTTATTGGACCCATCAATCCTAAAGCTTCAAATGGGCATCGCTTTATTTTGGTGGCCATTGACTATTTCTCCAAATGGATTAAAGCAAATTCATACGCCAATGTCACCACAAAGAATGTGGCAAAATTCTTCCGTCGTGATATAATTACTCGATATGGAGTTCCCGAAGAAATCATCACCGACAATGGATCCAATTTAAACAAGATAGTGGACGAATTGCTTAATGAATTTCACGTTCGTCACTTGAATTCTTCACCATGCCACCCACAAATGAATGGAGCTGTGGAAGCTGCAAACAAAAACATATAGAAAATTATATCGAAGACTGTTGAGAATTATCGTGATTGGCACAAACGATTGCCATATGCACTAATGACATATCGAACTTCAATCTGTACTTCAACTGGGGCAACTCCGTTCTCACTTGTATATGGAATGGAGGTTGTTCTACCTGTGGAAGTAGAGATTCCTTCACTAAGGGTATTCTCACATTTGAAGCTTTTCGAAACCAAATGGGTTCAACAAAGATATGAACAATTTAACACGATTGACGAAAAGAGATTAAAATCTTTATGTCATGGGCAAAGTTATTAAAAGCGAGTGGCAAAGTCCTTCTATTGCAAAGTTCGACCGAGGCACTTTGAGGTTAATGATCTTGTGCTGAAGAAGGTTATGTCCAACACATTGGATCCTCGCAAAAAGTTCAACCCGAATTATGAGGGCCCATACGCTGTAAAGAAGGTATTATCCTGTGGAGCCTTACTTCTTACCGAAATGAATGATCAAGAATTGCCAAATTTTATAAAAGCAGATGCTGTCAAGAAATATTTTCCATGAATGAAAGGACGTGAAGCTATTTTTCGAGCAAGACTAAGTCACTTTTAGGTCACTTGCATCATGCATATCATGCATACATTGCATAAATAGATTTGTTCATTTTGTAGGTATGAAAACATTCACAATAAAATTGGAGGTGTTTTCTGATATGGAATCAAGCAGAAGAGCAAATTGTATAATTCCAATTTATTTCTTTCCAATATAATTCTCTGACATCGTTTCCTTCCTTTTTTTAGGAAACAACACTCTTGCCGAGACCAAACTCAAAGGCGATAATGTGTCAAGAATTATACATCGACATAATCTCCTTGCTGTCAACTGCCCATTGTGGAGTAAGTGAACAAAACCTTGGAAAAAATGTTCTTTGTCAACGTTTTTCAAAAACACCTTCCAAAGTTTTTCAAAAGTTGGAAAAACAATTCCAAGTTTGAAACAAGTTTGAAAATATGATTTTGAAGAATTTAAATGGCATTCTTCAAATTATTTATTCATACATTGGAAAACACATCATGCATAGAAAATCCTCACGGGAGATAATTTAAACAAATGATTTTTTGGCAAAGCAAAAGTGAATGCTAGTCATGTCAAGTCAAAGCACTTAAAATGACAAAAGGCAAGCTTAATCCAAACACATCCCTATTCATTTTTTAGAGTTGAGCGAAAAAACTAAACCTTTATCTTAGGACATAGGATTTATTCACATTGAATACATGGATTGAAGTGATAAATGGTATTTCATTTCTTTATCCTAAACACTTAGGATAAAGTATCCTTGTCAAGAACCACTCCATATTGAGACAAATTAGGAGGTTATGGTTGATCATTTTTGGAATAAAAAGATTAAAAGAGATTTTATTACTTTCACTAGCGTCAACCTTCTTATGGTAACTACAGGTGAATTTTTATGAAAGCTCAAAGCATCCCAAAGTAAAGAAAAGCATTATTTCCTCTACCTAAGCACTTATATTCTTTGCTTAACCAAGTCGATCTTTAAGTATGTTCATTTTAAAGCCCAAGTGGTGATTATTTCTCCATATTGGGGCAATGCATATGATTTATCAAGAAAATTTGAAAAAATTGGTGAAATTGTAAAGAGTGTCTCGAGAGTCCTAAAAGCTCAAAAGATAAATACTATGAGACATGAAAAAGCAGTGTGCTTGGTAAAAACAAGGTAGATGTCCATGAAAAAGAAAATGCATCAAAAGCAACATGCTTATAATGAGAACAAAATTTCAATTGCAAAAGATGCTTAGAAAAGAGCAAAGCTTTTGTGTTGCAAAAAAAAATGGACTCTCGAAACAATTTTCAAGAGTCAAATCACATCAAGATTCGATGATTTGATAGTAATGCCAAGATAATCACCGTCTTTTTAAAATCCCTTCTACAAAATTTTAAGCCTTTTGAGCCTCATCGGAACCGACATTACAACCCTCTCAAAATCTCCCTTGATTGGAATGGTTCAAGTGAACATGAAGATTTCACAAAGAAGCTACCGCTTGAAGGAGTGGAAGCAATCTTGTCTTATCTTATCTTCAAAGTTCTTGACTTGTAAACCCAATGAAGATATTGATAACACTTCTTTCTTGGCCTCAAAGTGACAATCATTTGTGTAAACCCATGACCAAACCTACATTACAGTCCTTCAAAAGACCTTTTTGATTGATCATATTGTATTTACTGGCATAAGTTATATGAGATATCCCCAGTGATCAAAGTTGGAATCCCATATTAATGGATGGGAATAAAAGCCTTCGTGAGAGCCATGATACGAAGACCTTTTTGATTAAGGTGCTTCAACTTGGCATTTTTAACCAACCCTTTTTGAAGATATCAAAATCATTTTGTTCGAAGTTTTCCTTTAAAGGAATTTTGACAAATCGATGGCATTTACCAAGAGATTGCTTAACAATTATTTGAATGACATTGAAAGTTTTCATTTGATTAAATTTCTTAGTTGATTGGTTATGCAATCTTGAATGATTCCTTTTCAACAGTTTTTCCAAGTGGATGCAGGTTAGCAGCGTCGGATCTTTAATATCCAAGTAATTGCAGCTTGCAGTCATTCTCAAATCAAAATTCCCCAAGTGGAGCGGATCTTCATTATCCTCTTCCTTTCTCAAGTCGACATGGTGAGTTTTCGCGCCAGTGACCTTTTCAAAATGGCATGATGTGCTCTCACAATCACGACCATCCCCTTTTCAATTTAGGCATGATGAGCTTTCGCACCCGTGACATTTTCAAATCGGCACGATGTGCTCTTGCACTTATTACCATCCCCTTTTCAAAATTAGGCATAGTGAGCTTTCGCACATGCGACCTTTTCAAATCGGCATGATGTGCTCTCGCACTCACGGCCATTCCCTTTTCGAATCGACATGATGAATGTTAGTAACTATGACCAATTCATTCCCTTTTAGTCGAAATCTGTTGTTACGTGGTAAGAACACTCCTTTTAGTCGAAACCCATTTCGCACAATGGTAAGACTATTCCTTCTAGTCGAAACCCCTTTCTTATAATGGAAAGACTACTCCTCCTTTCTTTTCCTTCCTTTCATCTCCATCCTTTCTTTCCTTACCATTTACACTACATGGCCGAGAGAAAGAGAGATGAGAACATCAATGGTGAGATCAATACCAAGGCTTGAGGTAAGTTTCAATAGTACGTCTTCTAATCAAATGTCATTCATTTTGCTATTTTCCTTTTATCTCCAGTGGAGTCGACCAAATATCGCAGGTATCATTTGATCTTGGAGATGGACCTCTTTGAACTCCCTCTCAAAGAGGATTAGCTGTTGACATCTAATTTTTAGCTGATGCATCTTGAAAGGTAAAAGCTTGAGATTAGAGTTTCCGATCACGACAGAACCCAATCTTCAACCAAAAAGAGTCATTTAGCATCTGAATTAGCATTAACCATTCACTTTCTAGCTTTTTGCATTTCAATTTTAAAAAGTTAAAAAATTGACTTTTGAGTTGAATTTTTTGTCAAACTTTGACCAAAAGTCAACCCAAAGTCAAATTTTAGTTTTTTGCATGAAAAACTCCAAAATAGTGTCAATTTCACTTTTGCACAATCAATTTTCAAAACATTTAAAGTTTGACCCATTAATTAGCATTTTAGTATATAAGAACTAAAATATTGACTTTTGATCAACACTTTATCCAAAAAAAATTGAAAAAAATTCAAAACAACCTAAATCAATTTCTTTTTAGCTTTTCACTTTGGCATCATCAATTTTATAAAAAATCGGTTTAGAATCAACTTTTCCCCAATTGCTAAATTTGGTTCAAATCGACCAAAAATAAAATTAATTCATTTCTATGCATTTTTTAGAATAATTTCCTTCACGACATTTTATCTAGAGGTCGTATTGCATTCAATTTTCAAATCAATTTTAAAATTCCAAGCCAAGGTTGAAAACCCCCAATTTTAGCCCCAATTAGAGATTCCGATCAGTTCTTCATGATTTGTGTAATTAAGACGGATAAACCTAATTTCTTATATGAAACTCAAATTCGAAATCAATTTTGGAAGATTCACATTAATTTGAGTCAATTTTGACCAATTTAGTGATCTAATGATTGAGAAATCCAAGACTAATTGGTCTAATTAATACAATTCAACTTGACCCACTCTAGACTAACATACAATTTGATGAATTGAAGTTCAATTTGGCTAATTAGACTTCAATCAAATTCATTAGTCTAATTTGGCAATGCAATTTAACTCAAATTGAAGAGCAATTGAGCCAAACAAGTTAAGATTGGTGAATTCGTACTTGTATTTCAAATTGGTTCAATCCAATCAATCACAATAAGGATGAAATTGCCTAAAATTGGAACCAAATTGAGCTAAGAACCGAACCGGTTCTGCCCAGTCGAACCCCGATCAAACCGGTTCAACCCGGTTTGATCGGAAGTGAACCAGTCGATCGGGCCGACTGATTCTCGGCCACAATTCCGACGGGCAAAGGCCACCCCTCTCTCTCTCTCTCTCTCTCTCTCTCTCTCTCTCTCTCTCTCATATGCTGGAAATTACAAAAATGCCCTATTACCAAAATACCATTACTTAAAGGTTAAAAAAAATTACTTAGGGGTTAAGCAAATAAGTCATGGCTGTTCATTTAAAATTGCATCATGGCCATCCATAGTACCATGTGACTTATCCTTAGCCTCTAAGGAATATTCTTAATCACTAAGGGAAGATTTTAGGCCATTGGATCAATCAAATTACTAGAATTCAAACTTGGGGGAGGTATATAAGGATTTTCCCACCAAAAATTAAAGGGGACTCATTTTTCAGATTATTTTCTTTCATTCACAGATGTGTTCTTAACATTCTGAGCAATGGCGTGTATCCCAATTCTTACTACGAAGGTATTGAGCAACCCAATCAAATAATTAAACCCACATAAGAGAATGAGAATCATAAGGTGCAAAAAACATTAGCACTTCTTGAAAAACTAATATCACAACTGTAAGAAATGAAAATATTATTACTATTTTATGGGACATATCATACTTTAAGGATCTTATTTAACTACTCGCCAAACCTTCACCTAGCCTAGCACTTCCTGAAATCGTTATCATTATAGCACACGTGAATAGCATCTGTCGAGCACCATTTACGGCCAAAACCCTAGCACAGGGCAGCCTCAGACACTGCAGCATCACAAGCTAATAATACCAAACAAACATTGCGTTTCTGCACCAAAAGGAGAGCCCCTATCTGGACATCTTCCTTCTCTCTTGTTTTCAATGAAATTCATGTCGCAGAAGTCCCATCATTAGCCCCCGCACTACCTCAAAGGGCAATATCGAACAGCATGATCTAAAAGAGCTATTCCCAAAACTTGTCATCATGCCCATATGAAATTTCTAATGCAGAACGCCAAGCTAACATCAGCGACACATATCTTCCTCCACGATTAGATTAGATGAGCTGTCCCAATGGCATTGCAAAGAAAATAAAAATACCTTCTTTAAGAGAGAGGCCAAGTCCCGGGGATGCGACTTGGCGATATCTCCAATCTGGCGAGCCGCGGCGAACCTCGTGGACTGAGTCGAACCAGCTAGAAACACAATTTCGTTAAGGGAAAAAACCGCAAAATTCAGCCAATCGACAGCCACCAACCGAGCAAACACCAGATCCAAACAAGCACGACACGAAAAGGATACTGTCGAGAAGAGTGAGCAGCCGATTGAGTCGCGACGATTGCTGAGCCATAGCCGCCGCACCACACACCACCACCGCAACAATGCCTTCAATCCGAAAGCCGCGGCTGCATCCTCAATCATCCAATCACCCCCTGATTCGCGGGATTCCCAGCAACGGCAACGGCTGCGGCGCTCGGTATCAAGACGGCGGCTCCGCGCCAACCGCGCGGGCACTTCGCATCGGCGGGGCCGCGGCGCCGGCGAAAGCGCGACCGGGTCCCTCTGAAACGGAGGGGCCAAATTCGGATCGGGGAGGAACTCGGGGAGAGGAGGGGGAAGCACGACGGGGCGGCTGGGATGCGGGGGGGGGGGGGGAGGAGAGAAGAGGGAATTAGGGATTCGGGATGAACCTCTGAAAATGGCGACGGTTAGGGCAAAAGGGAATATGGAAGCTCCCTTCTTCTCCTCTCCTCTGTCTCTCTTCTTCGTCGTCGTCGTCGAAGCGTTCTCTCTCTATCTCTCTCCCCCTCGCGTACCTGATAATATAAGCTCCCGAATTTTCTTTTGCGTGTGCATTTTCCAACCCAAAAAAACGCAAAAGAAAAATTCAATGAATGAAATTATTATTGTGCTTCTTTTTTTTTTTTTCAATTCGTGAAATTATCCCGAGCAAATATTTTCGTGGCACGAAATGTCTTTGCATCCGAATATAATCTTTGTATAGGATTCGTACTTAGGTTCCTTTATAATTAGTATGAGGATTAATGGTATGTATTTCATTTGGACTTTTTTGTTTTTTTTATTGTGACGGCAAATTCTTCTTGAATCCAAGACGGCTATTTTTTAAAATTAAATATTGGAGAAACGAGTTATCAATGAAGACGAAATATAATATAGTATAAGGAATAAAAATTGACGGATTGTGTATAAGATACAGTTAACAACCGATTATCTGCTATAAATAACATCATATAAGGAATAAATAATGATAGATTGTGTACAAGATATAATTAATAACCGACTACCTGCTATAGGGTCAAATATTATTTTTGCATCGTTAAACTAAGGTTCATCAAGAAATTTTTGCAAGAAATCGAACGAATTTAGGAATAATGATATAAATGGTCCTGAATTTTGGCCAAATATGTAATGTGCTCCCTCAACTTTTAATTTGTACAGTTTGGTCCTTGAATTTTACTCCAATATGTAATGTAGTCCTTGAATTTTTAAATTACTTAATATGGTCTATAGATTTTTGGTATATATTCAATTTAATCTCTGAACTATATGAGAATATTAAAAATTATCCTTCTATTAATTAAGCTTAGGGAAAAAATTGATCATTTTTATATAATTCAAAGACCACATTAGATAAATTTAAAAGTTAATGGACCATATTACATATTGGGCTAAAGTTAGGGATCACATTGAACATATTAAAAATTTAGGAATTATATTGCACCTTAGGTCAAGCATCAGAAACCATTTATGCCATTTTCCCTTAAAATTTATTGGGGTTAATACCACGAGAGACTCCAAACTGATACACCTATGATAAATTTAATAAAAACTATTTTTTTACCATATAAAATCCCAAATTGATACACTTATGATAATTTTACCCCGAACTATTTTTTTGACCATAAAAATACCAAACTAGTACATATGTGATAATTTTATCCCGAACTAATTTTTTGACCATTAAAAATCCCAAATTGGTATACTTGTGATAAATTTACCCTCCATTAATTTTCGTTAAATTTTATTATCAAATTGCTAGGTTTGATGGTATGTAGTAGTTGACGGGTGTACCAATTTGGGGTTTTACCCCTCTATTTATCACAAGTTTACCAATTTATGATTTTTCGTAATATTAATCCAATTTAATGGATACTAACGAAGGGTAAATTCGTCACAAATATACCACTTTTGAATTTTTAATGGTCAAAAAATTAGTTTTGGGTAAAATTATAGCATGTACACCAGTTTGGGATTTTTGATGGTCAAAAAATTAGCTCGAGGTAAAATTGTCACAAGTGTATTAGTATGAGGTTTTTGATGATAAAAAAAATAATTCAAGGTAAATTTATCACAAGTGTACCATTTTGAGGTTTTTGGTAATCATAAAATTAGTTCGAGGTAAAATTATCACAGATATATCAGCTTGGAGTTTTTCGTAGTATTAACTCAATTTTATTATATGTTAAAATGAATGGATTGTGAGCAGTCAATGGACATCTTGGCCTCTTAGATGAATTTTCAATGGTTTTAACCTTTTTCAATCGACTACTTTATTCTTACTTTTTACCTTGCCTATAGGAATTAGGAATTCGCAAGCAACTACAGAGACTACAACGGTTAGGGCAAACAATGAAGCTCACTCTCTCCTCTTGTTCTTCGTAGTCGTCAAAGCACTCTCTCCCTCTCTTGCATATGATGATATAAGCTCCCAATTTTTTTATATGCAATTGTATTTTCAACCAAAAATGGAAAAAAATAACAAATAAAATTATCCTTTTTGATAAATACTGAAATTATCCAAGCAATAATTTTCGTGGCACAAAATTTGTTTAAATCCGAATATAAGCTTTTATAGGATTCATAATTAAGTTCCCTTATATTTAGTAATATTTTATTAAAAAATTAAGGATTAATGGTGTGTATATTTCACCTAGACCTTTTTTTTTATTTCACATCAAATTCTTCTTAAATCCAAGACGGCTATTTTTTTCAATTAAATATTCAAGACATGAGCTTTTATGGAGACGAAAAATAACATGAATAACAAATGGATAGATTGTGTATAAAATTTAGTTAATAACTGACTATAAGCTATAGATGACATCATATAATGAATAAAAAATTCACTCGATCATCTAATATAGAGCCAAATATTTTCTTTTACACTGTAAACTAAGGATTATCTAGAATTTTTTGAAAGAAATAAGGCTCGTTTATTTTATTATGTGTTAAAATGAATGGAATGTGAATAGTCAATGGGTGATATGGCCCTCTTGGATGAATTTTCAATGGTGGTAACCTTTTTTCAATCTAGTACTTTATTCTTACATTTTACCATACTTTTAGGGATCCACAAATACCTATTTGAGATTGAAAATGGAATAGTTAGGGCAAAAGTGAGTGAGAGCAAGAGAGATAAGTTGAGTTTAAATAAATTGTAAACTCATTTATGACCTATTTACGATCCATTTAATACCCATAATGTATATACCAATTTATGATCCATTTATTAAATATAACTAATCCATTTATGATCAATTTATTAATATATGGGTTAAGAAATGGGTTTATGATCATTTTGACAAGTCTAATTATTGGTGCTGGCGATCGAGAGAGATATGGTTTCTATTGCTCACTGTGACGCAACATCTCTTGCGCTCATTTCGAGCCATGACTGAAACTTGATCAAACTTGGATTCTTCACTTCAAGCTTTTCATCATTCAATTACTGCAACCACATTGAAGCTAAGTTATTTGTCGTTCTCTATTTTTCATTTTTGGATTCAATCTAAATCATTTAGCCAACATTTCTAGCGGCTTTCTTCATCAATTTCAAGCAGCTACAGCCATCGTTGATTGTCACCACTTGCCATTCTTGAGCTGTGTGGAAACTCCTCTGTTTAACTCTATTTCCTGATAGAAGTGCTCAAAGAACTCGATTGTTGATCCATCCACCTTCACCGGATCTTCATCACTAACGCATCTAACACCTATGCTCTCCAACACTCACTAGTTGAAGCTAAAAAGTCAGTTTCGCTAAGCTAAGAACATATTTTTCTATTTCGGTCCTTTTACATGCTGAACAGAGACCAAGAAATCTTTAGCTACCGATTCATTGAAGATTGTTTGCCATTAAGTTCCTGTTAGTGATTTGAATATGTTTCACTGCGTTTGTGATGATTAAAATATGGATCATGGATTTACATCTTCATCTGAGTTCTTTGGCCCATATGTCCACCACCTGTTTGATGAAATTCATGAACTAGATCAGTAAATATGCAAGTTGTCATAAAAGAAATTTCACAGCCATTTTTCATTATGCTTCCTCTCGTGTTGAAGTACTTTCGTGTTTGGCTATAATCGAGAAGACTTTAGGCATGTTTGCGTGATTGTTGTTGAAAAATTTCTTATTGGCTAAGACCTATCTATGCATATTGTTCAACTTGATCCTCGCCTATCTGTATGTACACTTGATGGCTTTGATTCATGTCTGTTCTCATTACTCTCCGCCACATGTAGATTCGTGTTAGTAAAAGTTTCATTGGTGAACAAAGCATTTGAACCTTTGCCATTTAGTTTTATCACGTGATTCATTGGACTGAATTTCTTGCTCGCCGGCCATGCCTTTTTCTTTTTTGATTGATGATGCTTGGATTGATATCAAATTACCTCCTGACTTGGCTGCGGACTTAGAAGTTAATGAACCCTTGCACGAACTTGTTTGCTCAGGATTGGAATAATTCTCGTTCAAAAAATTGTGCTAGGTGACTGGAATTAATGAGTTCCCTGGTTGATGAGATGTTTGATGGTGTTAATTTTTTGAAGCTAAAAATACAACGAACAAAGCTAAGTGAATGATGAACACAGCAAAGACTTGATCATGTCTCTGTATGAGTAATTGCAAAATGTCGGAAAAAATGAATAAATGAAAGAGGCAAAGGGAAAGTTAGCAAAGCAAGAATCCGTGTTCCGGATATGATGGACTGGGAAAGGGACTGTAAAAGAAATAGAGGAAATAAAAGAAATAAAAATCTAAAAACGAAAGCTATAAAATATTAATTTAAAAATATAAAAATGATAAGGAACTTCAAGTCTTAGTTAGGTAGTAGAATCTTAGAAATAATTTTAATTGAATTCCAATTAGTTTAGTTTTACACTGTTTGGGAAATTCCATTTCTTGATTTTTGGACAATTTGATTTTTAGATAGCTTTTCCTTGGGGAAAAAAAGAAATATTGAAATATAGAAAATGTCAAAAAAAGGAAACTCAAAAAAGTAATGTGTTATTAATGGTTGCGGTTAGGAGGTTGATTGGCTTTATCGATTATATGCATCAATCTTTTCAAAGGATCTCCTCAATTTGTCTAAGTTCCTTGTTGGTCATTTCTTTTATGTGAACATTCTAATGCTTTTCATTGATTGTGATGCGCGAATGAATGACATGAGATGATGGAAGAACCAAACCATGGAAGGATTGAAGAACGTTCGAGATCTTCACGTGTTCCTATTAGGATTAGGGTAAATTTTATGATTTGGACTCTAGATGAAGCTTGACCATAGACTTTTATTCTTAGTTGAATAACTGATATAATTAGCTTAATATTATTTCCTGCATGAGTGTTCCTGCAAAAAATTCAAAGTGTACAAGTGATTGTGCTCTCTTTGTGATTTCTTTAGGGATTGATGCCTCTTGTGAATGCCTTCAATTGGAAGGCTTGCCACTGATTATCAAAGGACACCAGGATGCTTGGACTGTATAGTTTACAGTGAAGGGACACCAAGGACATGCTGGCGAGTGTCTAGATTACGGTGGAAGATTGGATGGCCGAGAAGATCTGAGGAACATTGGGCTATGATTGGCTCGCTCGGATAGAGAACTTCCTTAGGATGATGTGGCCGCAAATTGATGGATGCCAAGAGAAAAAACACTAGAACACGTCCTTAAGATCAACGCCAGGAGGAGGGGCCACCGTGAAGAACATCGCAATGGGAATGCAGGAGGGAGACTTAAACGAGAAAACCTCCATCGCAAGAAGATTTCGCCAAGAGGGAACCTGCGGGATAGCCAAAAAATAAGAACACTAGTGAGCGAATGATGAGCAAATTCTCGAGTTCCTGTCTCAGTCGCACCTGGGCGGTGGCTCGAACTGGCATACACCACGAGCTGGATTCTGTCTTGGTGTGGTGCTCAGTTATCAGACGTCAGATAAAGGCCCAGAATCGGAGCTGCAATGGATCATAGTGTTGATCGCGGAAGGGGCCACCTACAGTGGACCGCCTGATAGAATGATACCCTCTTAGAGTATAATATTTTAGTGAGTTTATAGATTGAGAGAGGGTGAGAGTCCTTGCTTTCTGGTTTACGTTAAACAATAGGTTACTATAAAAAGGCTTCTTTTCCTGACTTATCCACTTCGTTCTGATGTTGGGTTCTTGAAATTGGCTGTCGGTTACAAGCAAACACGTGGCTTTAGAAAGCATGAGATTTGCTTTAATGAGTCAGACATCTAGTTGCTAAGTGTTTGGTCATCTGTGGATATAATTCAGTTGGATTTAAGAAAGGTAAAACATGTAACATGGCACAGAAGGCATCTCATCATTAACATTAAGTAGGTTTATTTATAAAGAAATTGAAAGTCCAGTTCTCTTTCTCTACACTGAAATGATGTCGATCCTTTATTTTGTGACTTCATAATTAATTTTTCGTTTCTTTTTCTTCTTTGTTTTTTTTTTTCTCAATTGAAGGAAGGGGGCAGGTAGCTTTTAGAATAAGTCGAATAGAAGCGGGAAATACCTAATAAATTGGTGCATTAGGTTAAAATCATCCGGTCCCAGTCTTTCTACTTTGCAAATCTAAAATGTGTTGATGGTGTCATTTAAATAATTCAGAGTTGCATACTTTCAGCTCTATGGAGGTTACCAATGATAATTCTGCACCTTCTTATGGCCCCATTTTTGCTTACATCTGGGCTAATACACCATTGCTAGACAATGATGACGATTACAGACTAAGAGGGTCTTTTATTAATCTGTTAGCGAGATACTTGTCACGCCCCATACCCCACGAAGGCTGAACATCCGCACGTAGGTCGACTTGAGGTGCGACGCTCCCAGGATTTGCGTCACCGACCTGAAACCCGAATCAGAGCATCTACACGCCACATGCGGAAACAACGCATATATATATATATATATATATATATATATATATATATACACCCAGACATGGAATTATAACCATGGATAGTAATAGACATTAATATGCTAAAGAAATACTAACATATAAACACCCTTTTTAAAACTTATACAAACTATTTATTTACAACCAAAAAGAATACATCAAAAGGACACTAAACAAAAAGGATCGGTGGCCTAGGGATTAACAGCTTACTGCCTGGGAGAGGGTTACAATTCAAAAAGAGGGTTAGTCTAACTCCTAACGCTGAAACCTGCTCTATGGCTCCCGGTTTGGATCGGATGGTACTGCAGATTCCTCAGAAGAATCCTCCTCCGATAATATTTCCTCGTCCGATCCAACTTCTGCTACTTCTCCTACTGCTTCAACATTCTCTCCTACCACTTCCAAATTCTGTTCTTCGTCTTCCTCCTCAATCACATCGTCAGCTATAACTTGCTCATCTCCTTACACCTCGTCCATAGCTATCGGTCCGTCCACGGTATCACCCACGCTACTCACGCTAAGAGAGGCTGGAGGATCAGAAACTTCTCCACTCACCATTTGAGGAATCATGACGCCATTTATATCTATCGGAACATCAAAGGTCCTGAGCGGAGGTCCGGTTACGCCATTAGTTCCCCTATAACACCAGGCTACATACTCATGGGTTTGGTTATATTGCTCTCCCACGTCTACCAGCACAACCGAGTGATATCTAACGTACGCTGACCCGTCTCCACATGGATGAACGCTAACATCTCACTGAATCCGATGTGGATATCCAAAAAGAGGGGCCCTCCTCGGCATCCTATGCACGGGGGTCTGAAAATCGGTTTTACCACAACCGTGAGATAAACTCAGCAAGTAATAACCCTAATTCTAAACTAGGCTAAAGTGCACCTCCAGAGGGCAAATAAAACACATGAAACACTGAACCAGTAAATCAACCATTATAAAATTCATTAGGACACTCAGTCCAATTCTTCTACTCCAGCCCTGCAGGTTAGGCTCTCACATCGTTTAATTCACAAACAGAGCATCGACCCGTAGGCCATGACCCAATGGTTATCAATCATTCGACCCGAAGGCCCACAGTTGTATAAATCGACCCGAAGGCCATGACCCAATGGTCATCACAATTAAATCGACCCGAAGGCCCGACCCGTCGGTCACAATTATATTCGACCCGTAGGCCTGACCCGTCGGTCACAATTATATTCGACCCGTAGGCCTGACCCGTCGGTCACAATTATATTCGACCCGTAGGCCTGACCCGTCGGTCACAGTACATTCTTAAATCATATCAAAACCAACGTGGAATTTCACAATCAAAGGCCCATTTAATTCCCAATGGGCTTCAAACAAATTCAAGTCAATCTACATCAAAGGCCCAATTAATTTTCCAATGGGCTTCAAACCATTTCAATTTAATTCCAACGTCAAGGGCCCATTTAATTTCTAATAGGCTTCAACAAATTTACTTTAATTCCAACAATCAAGGCCCATTTAATTTCCAATTGGGCCATTAGGACAAAATTCGGAGCCCATGAGGCCCACTCCAAATCAGCCATCATTTCCTCTCTAATTCACCATTAAACCACTATAATTAGTCCTAATTAGGTCCATTAATAATCCCTTGCACAAAACACACCCAATTAGGTCCTAATTAGCCTAATTACCCTAATCAAACCTCCTAATCTAGCACAATTAGACTAATTCAAGGATTAGGGATTTTACTCGCCTAATGTCGACGCGGGACGACGAGAGCGAGCGGCCGATTACCGACGAGCGGTACAATCGACGGCGGCGCTCCAAGGCAAGCCGGCGGCTCGCGGCGGTCCGGCGAAGCTCACGGCCACCTCTCGGCCAAAACAGGGGAGCGCCGGTCTGATTGGTGGCTGGGGTGACGGGAGAGAGATGGCGGAGGCTAGGATGGTCGGAGGGGTGGCGCACGGCGGCGCGGCCAGGCGGGAACGAGCCCGGCGACGGCGACGGCGTCTTCTACGAACCGGCTGGAGCGGCTGCCACGGGCGGCAGGAGCAGGGGAAAAGGG
This sequence comes from Syzygium jambos, assembly GCA_031216235.1. NCBI lineage: Eukaryota > Viridiplantae > Streptophyta > Magnoliopsida > Myrtales > Myrtaceae > Syzygium > Syzygium jambos. The sequence goes on from CM062223.1 coordinate 17,006,971, forward strand.
TGCGACAAGGCTGGGGACGGCACCAGGGGACTGTGTACGGCGGCTAGTGACCAGCAGCTCCGGCGAGGACCACTATTCCGGCGTGAACAGTGGCCGACGGTGCTGTTCGGTGAAGAAGAAATGAAGCAGCCGAGAGAAAGAGAGAGAAGCGGGAGGAGAGAGAGTGAGACGCGGGGAGTGAGTGAGCTGAGGAGAGAGAGAGAGTCAAAGATGGTCAAGAGAGGGGTGAGTGGAGGACACATGTCAAGATCCTAGCCTAAATGACCAAAATACCCTTAATCCAAAGGCTAAAAATGCTTCCAAATCAATAATGCAAGGGTAAAATGGTCATTTGTCCTTAACCATGGTTAACCAACCCTAGTTAACCTTAACCAACCTTGGTTAAATCCCAAAATTGCCCCAAAATTCGGAATTAATCAAAAATGGCCTAGGGGCATTTCCGTCATTTTTCCGTCCCGAACCGAAATTCCAATTTTCGCTCATACCGATCCTAAATATTCATGTGAGACCTAATCCAGAGTCAGAATCGCGAAATTCACTTTCTAAGCCCTCGAAAATCGACTGCAAAGTTTCTGGGAATAAAATAATATTATTTTCCAATTTTTGTCGAAATTCTACTTTTTGTCCAGAATCACTCCAAACACACTTGGCTACCCCAAAATGGCCTTGGCCACGAAAAATAACCTCAAACGGCCTCCAAATTCGGCCTCGGCGTTCCTAGGGGCAAAATGGTCATCTTCTCACTTTTTGACAGATTTTCAGTTTTAACCGTTTTAATCCCAAACATTAAATGGCCAATCCAAATTGACGTCCGTCTTGCAAAAATAGTCGTAATTACCCTTGAAATTTTGATATCGAAGTCCGGGTCCAATATCGCGATCTAATTTACTCGATTTGTCGTTTTAGAGTCTCTCACTAACAGGCGGCTGTTTAGGCGTTACGCGTATCGACCTAAGATTGTCCAAATCATGAGGGTCTCAATATCGAGAGAACGAGAGGAATTATCACTAGCACCTGAGGTCACGATCGTTTGGATTAGAATCGGGTTTCCTTTGTCAGGCGCACTTTCGGTCATGCGAAATCACTCGCGATCCGATCGTGCGTTGCTGACAATATCAACCTGTCCTTTTCCTGAGATCGGCCTATAATGGTTCAAAATACTTCCTCAACGTTCGTTGAAATCGGCGCCCTATCACGATTGGGTTCTCGGTCCACGTACCTGATCCTATTTAGCCTTTCCCATTTGGTTAGTATCCCGTGATTGATCAATTCCGGGCGAGACTTACTAAAATTACACGAGAATCAATATACACTTTATTGGTCCCGATAACGGGTCAAAATTCAGGATGTTACAACTCTTCCCCCCTTACAAAAATTTCGTCCTCGAAATTTGCACTTCAAACCTGCTCTTCGAACAACTGGGGGTGTTGACGTCGCATAGCTTCCTCGCTTTCCCAAGTAGCGCCCTCTGTTCCGTGGTGCTCCCAAACTACTTTAACCATCGGGATTGTCTTATTCCGAAGCACTCGATCCTTTCTATCTTCGATTCTGACTGGTCTCTCCACGTACGACACCCTGTCGTCCACGTCTATTTCTTCGTATCTTAGAACGTGTGTCGGATCTGGTTCATACTTTCTCAACATCGACACGTGAAAGACATTATGTATCTGGGACAAATTTGGTGGCAGGGCCAGTCTGTATGCCATATCGCCAATCTTTTCCAAAACCTCAAACGGGCCAACAAATCTCGGACTCAATTTCCCTTTCTTGCCAAATCGGGATAACCCTTTCATAGGCGACACCTTTAAAAATACATGGTCCCCAACTTGAAATTCCAGATGTCGTCGTCTCCGATCGGCATAACTTTTCTGTCGACTCTGTGTTGTTTTTAACCTCTCTCGAATGATCTCAACAGCTTCCACTGTTTGCTGTACCAACTCTGGGCCTGTAATGCTCCGTTCTCCCACTTCATCCCAGCACACGGGAGTCCTACACGCTCTGCCATACAAGGCCTCAAACGGGGCCATCTGAATACTCTGCTGATAACTGTTATTATATGCAAATTCTACCAGATGCAGCTGTTCTTCCCATTTGCCCTGAAAATCCACTACACAAGCCCTCAACATATCCTCGAGAGTCTGGATAGTCCTTTCTGATTGTCCATCAGTCTGTGGATGATATGTTGTACTAAACTATACCTTTGTCCCCAATGCCGTCTGTAAACTTTTCCAGAAATTCGCCGTAAACCTCGGATCACGATCTAAAGTAATCGTCACTGGCACTCCATGCAGTCTCACAATCTGTCTTACATACAGCTCTGCATACTTTTCTAACTCCAAATCCTTGCGCACTGCCAGAAAATGCGCTGACTTAGTCAGTCTATCCACTATCACCCAAATTGAATCGTGCCCTCTCTGACTCCTCGGTAATCCCGTTACGAAGTCCATGGTTATGTGTTCCCATTTCCACTCGGGAATTTCCAACGGTCGCAGCAGTCCTCCAGGTTTACAATGTTGTGCCTTTACTTGTTGGCACGTCAAACACTTAGCCACATGTCTGGCCACATCCGTTTTCAATCCGTTCCACTAATAATGCTGCCGTAGATTCTGATACATTTTCGTACTGCCAGGGTGAATACTGTAATTGCTGCGATGAGCTTCTCTTAATATTTCTTCCTTAAGCTCAATATCATCCGGTACACACCATCGTCCTCTATACTTCAGGACTCCATCTTCTGATACTTGGAAATCTGGCTTCCTTGCCGAGGCATCCATTCCCACAATTTTCTGAATTTCCTGATCCGTGGGTTGTAGAGCCTTAATCTTAGTTTGAATCTCCGGCTCGATCCTCAAAGTAGCCAGCAGATTCGACACATGGCTTAATTCCAATTTAAATTCCGAGTCTCGGAGCTTTTCCAATAACGTCCATTCCTTAATCATCAAATGTGCCATGCTAGACTTGCGACTCAGTGCATCTGCCACTCTATTCGCTTTTCCAGGGTGATACAGGATGTCGCAATCATAATCCTTAAGAAGCTCCATCCATCTACGTTGTCTCATATTCAACTCTTTCTGCGAGAACAGGTATTTGAGGCTCTGATGATCCGTATAGATCTGAAACTTTTCCCCACATAAATAATGCCTCCAGATTTTGAGTGCAAAGACGATGGCAGCCAACTCTAAGTCATGCGTCGGATAATTCACTTCATGAGGTCTCAACTGACGCGACGCATACGCAACTACTTTTCCATGTTGCATTAACACACAACCCAGTCCTTTGAATGAAGCATCGCTATAAACCTCAAATCCACCAGGTCCAGAGGGGATAGTCAAAACTGGAGCTATCGTCAGTCTGTGCTTAAGTTCCTGAAAACTTCTTTCGCACTTATCGTCCCATTCAAACTTAGTTTCCTTTTTCAGTAATCGCGTCAAGGGCGTGGCTATCGACGAGAATCCTTCCACAAAACGTCGATAATAGCCAGCCAGTCCTAAGAAACTTCTGATCTCTGTCACTGACGTCGGCCTGGGCCACTTTAGCACTGCTTCAATCTTAGTCGGATCCACAGATATTCCTTCCCCCGACACGATATGTCCAAGGAATGCTACCTTGCTAAGCCAGAACTCACATTTGCTGAACTTCGCATAAAGCGCATGTTCCCTTAACGTCCGTAGAACTTCAGTAAGATGCACTTCATGTTCTTCTGAACTCTTCGAATACACCAGAATATCGTCAATGAACACGATGACGAACTGATCCAGAAATTCCTTAAAAACTCTGTTCATCAGATCCATGAAAGCTGCAGGGGTATTCGTTAAACCGAAAGGCATGACTGTAAACTCATAATGCCCGTATCTCGTCCTAAATGCAGTCTTGGGTATATCCTCTTTCCGAATTCTTAACTGATGATACCCTGTCCGTAGATCAATCTTGGAAAATACTGACGCCCCTTGCAACTGATCGAACAAGTCGTCGATCCTTGGCAGTGGATATTTATTCTTTATAGTCACCTGATTCAACTGCCGGTAATCGATACATAATCTCAACGTCCCGTCCTTTTTCCTCACAAACAGGACTGGCGCTCCCCATGGAGACGCACTAGGACGAATAAATCCTTTGTCTAACAATTCCTGCATCTAGACTTTCAGCTCCTTCAGTTCCGACAAAGACATCCGATACGGGGCCTTAGAGATTGGCTCAGTTCCTGGGGCCAACTCTATTACGAATTCCACTTCTCGTTCTGGTGGTAAACCCGGCAACTCTTGAGGAAAAACCTCGGGGAAATTACATACTACAGAGATTTCTTCCAATTTAGGCTCCACCAATGTCGGATCCTTAACGTTAACCAAATACCCCTCACAACCTTCCTCAAGCATCTCTGTTGCCTCCACTGAGGAAATCCAAGGGATCGAGGTTCCTCCTCGATTTCCCTGAAATTCAAACTTAGGACGACCAATCGGATTAAATTGGATCGTCCTGCTGCCGCAATCCATAACGGCTTTCTGTTTAGTCAGCCAATCCATACCAATAATCACATCAAAGTCATACATGGCTAACACAGTTAAATCAATCCTTTCCTCAACATTTCCAATTACAATTTTACAGTCCAAGCACCCCAATGATACTAACACCCTATCATGCAGCGGGGTCGTCACACACAACATAATCTCAAGTAAAACAGGCTCCAGACCAACCAATCTAACAAACTGCTCAGAAATAAATGAATGGGTTGCCCCGGGATCAAATAACGCATAGGCTGCATGATCGCAGAGAGAAATAGTACCTGTGACCACACCCGGCGCGTCCTCAGCATCCTTTCGCACCATAGCATATACTCGTCCTTGTGCCGGTGGTCTACCCTGAGTAGCCTGTGGGGGATTCCCGACCTGATTTCCCGCTCGGGGTTGCTGCTGTGGTCCTGGGGGTCCCGAAACTCGTTGCTGGGGGCAATTCTTTATCTGATGTCCCAAACTCCCGCAACGAAAGCAAGCTCCGATTCTATTTGGCGCTTGACTGGGTTTCCCGATAATCCTTCTCGGGGGCGGAACAAACCGTCTATTACTGGCCATTGGTCTCCTTACAAAGCGACGATTGTCCCGATTAGGAATAAACCTCGAACCCGATGATGATGCCCTTTCCATCTGATCCCGCTCCATAGTCTGGGCTCGCTCATATAACTCTTGATAATCTCTGATATTCAATAAAAGCATCTGAGTGCGAAGTTCCGGTTTCAGTCCATCCCGGAACCTTCGAGCCTTGTCCAGGGGATTCTCAACCATCCTTGGGGCAAATCTAGATAGTCTGGTAAACTCTGCCTCGTACTGTACCACTGTCATCGATCCCTGACGAAGCCTCATAAACTCTGCCATTTTCTTCTCCTGGGCACTCTCAGAGAAAAACTGCCCATAGAAATGCTCTACAAATATCGCCCAGGTCGGTTCCATAAATTCTGGAAACACTCTATCCTTAACCGCCTTCCACCAATCGTGGGCATTATCCTGCAATTGATACGATGCCAAGGAGATCTTCTCCCTCTCAGTACACTCTAACAGCTCAAATGCTTTTTCCAACTCCTCCACCCAACGCGGGGCTGTTTCAGGGTCACCTCTACCCGTGAGCTTGGGCGGTTTCAACTTAAGGAAATGCTCCACCAACTGGTACATTGGTCTCGGTGCCACCATTGGTTGAGCTTGCACTGGCTGGGCTTGGGCTTGATTCTCATGGACGGCAGCAACGGCTGCGGCCTCAGCAGCCTGAGCGGTCGCATTCTCTCTTTCCTGCGCCTGCCTATCCATCACATTACCAATTCGGTCTAGCGCCCTAAGAACTCCTTCCATGCGCGGATCTTCCGCCTGCCTAACATCAGCTCTGGGGTCTGCCGCAGCCCCAACACCAACTCTAGGATTCTCTTCCTCTCTAGCACCCGCAACTATGTTCTCTATCGCTCTTGCTCTACCACGACCTCCACCTCGAGTTCCTCTTCCTGCGCCCCTCCTTGGGGCCCTTCCCACTCTTCCTCTTTCACTGCTCATCTTCTTACCCTGAGTGCTCGACTACCTGCTATAATTCCATCCAGGAATTAGAGACCTAAACCAACTAACCAGTCTAAGTCCTAGGCAGGTATAAACACAGAAACAATTAAGCACTCAGCATGCGGCTAACACAACAGCACATGATTTTCACCCAAGGACTTGCAAACTTACCTTGGGTCCTGCCGCACCTGCACAATACTGGTTCAATCAACCACCACAACAGTCAAACACAAACATTCTGGAGGTACACTTAGCACACTAAGTCACCCTACAGCTACCCATGGTCATTTCTCCTTATCACTCCAAAGCTCACTTGATCAAACAGAGCTGTCCTTGCTCTGATACCAATTCGAACGGGGATGTCACGCCCCATACCCCACGAAGGCTGAACATCCGCACGTAGGTCGACTTGAGGTGCGACGCTCCCAGGATTTGCGTCACCGACCCGAAACCCGAATCAGAGCATCTACACGCCACATGCGGAAACAACGCATATATATATATATATATATATATATATATACACCCAGACATGGAATTATAACCATGGATAGTAATAGACATTAATATGCTAAAGAAATACTAACATATAAACACCCTTTTTAAAACTTATACAAACTATTTATTTACAACCAAAAAGAATACATCAAAAGGCCACTAAACAAAAAGGATCGGTGGCCTAGGGATTAACAGCTTACTGCCTGGGAGAGGGTTACAATTCAAAAAGAGGGTTAGTCTAACTCCTAACGCTGAAACCTGCTCTATGGCTCCCGGTTTGGATCGGATGGTGCTGCAGATTCCTCAGAAGAATCCTCCTCCGATAGTATTTCCTCGTCCGATCCAACTTCTGCTACTTCTCCTACTGCTTCAACATTCTCTCCTACCACTTCCAAATTCTGTTCTTCGTCTTCCTCCTCAATCACATCGTCAGCTATAACTTGCTCATCTCCTTACACCTCGTCCATAGCTATCGGTCCGTCCACGGTATCACCCACGCTACTCACGCTAAGAGAGGCTGGAGGATCAGAAACTTCTCCACTCACCATTTGAGGAATCATGACGCCATTTATATCTATCGGAACATCAAAGGTCCTGAGCGGAGGTCCGGTTACGCCATTAGTTCCCCTATAACACCAGGCTACATACTCATGGGTTTGGTTATATTGCTCTCCCACGTCTACCAGCACAACCGAGTGATATCTAACGCACGCTGACCCGTCTCCACATGGATGAACGCTAACATCTCACTGAATCCGATGTGGATATCCAAAAAGAGGGGCCCTCCTCGGCATCCTATGCACGGGGGTCTGAAAATCGGTTTTACCACAACCGTGAGATAAACTCAGCAAGTAATAACCCTAATTCTAAACTAGGCTAAAGTGCACCTCCAGAGGGCAAATAAAACACATGAAACACTGAACCAGTAAATCAACCATTATAAAATTCATTAGGACACTCAGTCCAATTCTTCTACTCCAGCCCTGCAGGTTAGGCTCTCACATCGTTTAATTCACAAACAGAGCATCGACCCGGAGGCCATGACCCAATGGTCATCAATCATTCGACCCGAAGGCCCGACCCGAAGGCCCACAGTTGTATAAATCGACCCGAAGGCCATGACCCAATGGTCATCACAATTAAATCGACCCGAAGGCCCGACCCGTCGGTCACAATTATATTCGGCCCGTAGGCCTGACCCGTCGGTCACAATTATATTCGACCCGTAGGCCTGACCCGTCGGTCACAATTATATTCGACCCGTAGGCCTGACCCGTCGGTCACAATTATATTCGACCCGTAGGCCTGACCCGTCGGTCACAATTATATTCGACCCGTAGGCCTGACCCGTCGGTCACAGTACATTCTTAAATCATATCAAAACCAACGTGGAATTTCACAATCAAAGGCCCATTTAATTCCCAATGGGCTTCAAACAAATTCAAGTCAATCTACATCAAAGGCCCAATTAATTTTCCAATGGGCTTCAAACCATTTCAATTTAATTCCAACGTCAAGGGCCCATTTAATTTCTAATGGGCTTCAACAAATTTACTTTAATTCCAACAATCAAGGCCCATTTAATTTCCAATTGGGCCATTAGGACAAAATTCGGAGCCCATGAGGCCCACTCCAAATCAGCCATCATTTCCTCTCTAATTCACCATTAAACCACTATAATTAGTCCTAATTAGGTCCATTAATAATCCCTTGCACAAAACACACCCAATTAGGTCCTAATTAGCCTAATTACCCTAATCAAACCTCCTAATCTAGCACAATTAGACTAATTCAAGGATTAGGGATTTTACTCGCCTAATGTCGACGCGGGACGACGAGAGCGAGCGGCCGATTACCGACGAGCGGTACAATCGACGGCGGCGCTCCAAGGCAAGCCGGCGGCTCGCGGCGGTCCGGCGAAGCTCACGGCCACCTCTCGGCCAAAACAGGGGAGCGCCGATCTGATTGGTGGCTGGGGTGACGGGAGAGAGATGGCGGAGGCTAGGATGGTCGGAGGGGTGGCGCACGGCGGCGCGGCCAGGCGGGAACGAGCCCGGCGACGGCGACGGCGTCTTCTACGAACCGGCTGGAGCGGCTGCCACGGGCGGCAGGAGCAGGGGAAAAGGGTGCGACAAGGCTGGGGACGGCACCAGGGGACTGTGTACGGCGGCTAGTGACCAGCAGCTCCGGCGAGGACCACTATTCCGGCGTGAACAGTGGCCGACGGTGCTGTTCGGTGAAGAAGAAATGAAGCAGCCGAGAGAAAGAGAGAGAAGCGGGAGGAGAGAGAGTGAGACGCGGGGAGTGAGTGAGCTGAGGAGAGAGAGAGAGTCAAAGATGGTCAAGAGAGGGGTGAGTGGAGGACACATGTCAAGATCCTAGCCTAAATGACCAAAATACCCTTAATCCAAAGGCTAAAAATGCTTCCAAATCAATAATGCAAGGGTAAAATGGTCATTTGTCCTTAACCATGGTTAACCAACCCTAGTTAACCTTAACCAACCTTGGTTAAATCCCAAAATTGCCCCAAAATTCGGAATTAATCAAAAATGGCCTAGGGGCATTTCCGTCATTTTTCCGTCCCGAACCGAAATTCCAATTTTCGCTCATACCGGTCCTAAATATTCATGTGAGACCTAATCCAGAGTCGGAATAGCGAAATTCACTTTCTAAGCCCTCGAAAATCGACTGCAAAGTTTCCGGGAATAAAATAATATTATTTTCCAATTTTTGTCGAAATTCTACTTTTTGTCCAGAATCACTCCAAACACACTTGGCTACCCCAAAATGGCCTTGGCCACGAAAAATAACCTCAAACGGCCTCCAAATTCGGCCTCGGCGTTCCCAGGGGCAAAATGGTCTTCTTCTCACTTTCTGACAGATTTTCAGTTTTCAACCGTTTTAATCCCAAACATGAATGGCCAATCCAAATTGACGTCCGTCTTGCAAAAATAGTCGTAATTACCCTTGAAATTTTGATATCGAAGTCCGGGTCCAATATCGCGATCTAATTTACTCGATTTGTCGTTTTAGGGTCTCTCACTAACAGGCGGCTGTTTAGGCGTTACGCGTATCGACCTAAGATTGTCCAAATCGTGAGGGTCTCAATATCGAGAGAACGAGAGGAATTATCACTAGCACCTGAGGTCACGATCGTTTGGATTAGAATCGGGTTTCCTTTGTCAGGCGCACTTTCGGTCATGCGAAATCACTCGCGATCCGATCGTGCGTTGTTGACAATATCAACCTGTCCTTTTCCTGAGATCGGCCTATAATGGTTCAAAATACTTCCTCAACGTTCGTTGAAATCGGCGCCCTATCACGATTGGGTTCTCGGTCCACGTACCTGATCCTATTTAGCCTTTCCCATTTGGTTAGTATCCCGTGATTGATCAATTCCGGGCGAGACTTACTAAAATTACACGAGAATCAATATACACTTTATTGGTCCCGATAACGGGTCAAAATTCAGGATGTTACAATACTTGTGCTTTGACATGAATCTACATGTGTAATTTTATAGTAAAACTTTCATCGTCGTATGTTTTCAGTACCTACATAAAGTACTTGTTTTGTTGCAAAACAATTTGTACCCGTCGAGGGACTGGCCCCAGCATCCTTTCTGGAGACACGCAAGGGTAATAATTACATTGATTGTTGTTACGTGTATTTTTGTCCAGTTGCGGCCGCTAAAAACAATCTTCTTCTTCTTCTTCCAAGAATGAAATATTAAAAAATTGCCTGAAAACTACAAAATATTATTAATAAAAAGAGAAAAGAGAAAGAAATATTAAAAAATTCAAAATATTATTAATAAAAAGAAATTTTGTGCAGTTATCAAATGCTTTTATATTCTTTTTCTATTCTAAGAATAGAAATTTTGGGGAGTTACCAAACGCTTTCAAATGCTTAGAAATTGTTCTCGGGTACGGAATTAAAAATAATCATTTCTGAGCAGAATCAGCTTCCGGAAACATAATAGTTGCCAAACGCGCCCTTAGTGCATAAATATGACTTCAAATCAATTGCAAATAGGTTCTAATATGCCTCGAGAGCTTACCTACTAAATGACGCCCAGTCAAATAATTGAAAACAATGAGGAAATTGCATGAAAACTTTCTTGAAATAGAACAGATGGATTGCATTATTAGATGTCATGCTAGCTCAATAACTGAAATTGAATATAAAATTCTTAATGGAGATAAGTGAAGTACATGAAAAAGCTTATAATGACTAGAAAGCTTTTTATAAAAAAAGAGAAAGTATTGGATTATGAAATTAAAATAATTTGAATATGGAATTTAAACTTAGATAAAATCCAATCGCAATCAATATGTTATGGATAATTTTCTCCTCTTCAAAATCTAATGAACTATTCGTGATTTTCTGATGTCTTCATTGATGTCTTGTGCTCATTGACGATAGTGTGTTGTCTGTGTTGAGCGTGCATATGCTTTACTTTGAATCTTGTTATATCTTTAAAGTCATTTCATTATGCGTGTAGATCTTACCCTCAACAATTTCTAATTGCCTTGTGATTTATGCGCTACTTTGGGGATGATTTGCAACTGCCCTAGATCCTTCGCTACAGTTATTCCCCAGCCAATGGCTCCTTTTTGAGTCAGTCTTCAACTTTTGTTTTGAGTCTATCGATCGTAAGCATGTGTAATGAACTTCACTTAAACTCTATCCATCGGAAACTCATGATCGCCACATGTTACATTGGCGCGCTTTGCTGGCCACTGGCATTGTTATGATCTTATGAATGATAAGCTTGTTAGCCAATTTTTCAATTGAGCATCATAGGTTAAGCGTATTGTCGTGGCTTATTTTGGGCCATTAACTTCATTATGTTTGAGGTCAATTTCTGGCCCCGTGTTAACAATTGTATAATTTTTAATCATATTATGAGATGAAACACTAACTACTAATTTTCTTAGTTTGCAGTGACTAAAATTCATTTGGAGGACCTAAGCCTTACAAAAACTTACATATGTTCATTACATTCGTACATTATAATATATAGATTGATGATTGAATTTTTCTTTTTTTTGATAGATTATGGATAGCATTAGTAGATACAATTGATTAAGCAATTTCGACAATTTTAGTCTTTAAGTGTGGTTGTTTGATAAATAAATAGTTTATCAATCAAGCGGCTGGATGAGTAGCAAGCATGGTTTGGTGGTGTGAGGGTAGGTACAAGAGGTAAGCTTCACTGTTACAATATATTTATAAGCTTTTCGCAGGAAAAACTTACATTTTATTTTGTATCACACTTGTAATTTGAAAACTTTGCTCAATCACTATTTTTTCTTAGTCGAGGAATGTCTTCTTTGTTGAATTTTATTGATATTAAGATTAAAAAGATAATATTCGTCCTTTTTATATTATGTGTTTGGTTATAATTTCATAGTATTGTCAAATCCTTGCCCTAAATTTGTTTTCAAGGGAATAAGATTGATCCGGAAAAATATAATTTACATATAGTTGAAATTGAGTTTAATTTTAAAAGACTAATAATAATGAAAACTCAAAATGAAAAAGCAAAACCAACAGCTACATCAATAGATTGACTACAAATTACAAAAAGAAAAGGTACTGTTACATTAGAAAAGCAAGAATATCTATGATTGATTTGAAAGAAAAAGAAACGGAAGAAAAAAAATACAACTTTTAAAAAATTATACGCTTTATATAAACTTATGGGGAAAATAAACATACAAAGAAAAGAAAAATTTTGAAAAAATGGAAAAGTTTAAAAGAAATTAAGGCTCCGTTCGTTTCGCGAAAAATGTGATGTTTTTAAAAAATATTTTTCAGGAAGCCATTTTTCAGGAAAATAATAATATTGTTCGGTATTCGCCAGAAACTTGAAAATGATTTTCCCTCTAACGATGCTCGAGCTTGCTTGTGGCCGGTCGCTGGCCTTTGTCGTGGCAGGCAACCAGCCGAAGAAGAAAGTAAATAAAAAAAAGAAAAGAAAAAAGATAATTAAAAAATCGTTTTGAAAAATAAAAAATTATTAAAAGTAGTGTATGGAGGAAAATTTGATTTGATTTTCCATACCAAAAGGCAAAATATATTTTTTGGGTCTTTTTCAGATTTCAGTCGAATACTGGAAAATTGTGTCATTTTCCTAAAATATGATTTTTGAAAAACATTTTCCAGAAATTTTACGTTTTCCGCGAAATCAACTAAGGCTGATATTTTATAGTGAAGAACAGTATAGCTTTAAAGAGTAGACGAATTGGTAATTCAAAATGAACAAAGACCCCATGTTATATGGGAGATAAAAATACAACCAGAAGATTATTGAGAATAACAACACATGTCCTACAAAATAATTTTGGCCAAACAAGGTACATAACCAAGGCATGTGATCTTACCTCCGTCGCCACCACATGCGTCCACAAATGTGATCAATGTTATCAGAAAGCTAAAGAGAAAAGATAACCAAGGGACAAGGGATCAAAGCTCAAGCATACTTCTCATTAGAAGCTCCCAGTTTTAGGCTTCACCCGGCTACTTCTCAAAGGATAACTTTACAAATAGTCATAACTCAAATTATATTCAATTCCATCAACATTTAGTAATCAGAAGTCGTGTTCAAATGAAAATCGAGATTCCTGCACCAAAGAAGGGAAGAAAAGGAAACAAATGGGACAGTCGAGGTTGAGAGATAGCTATATCTAGACACATTGTTGAGGTTTACCATTGGTTGTCAGATACCGGTGGTGTGATGGCACGTCTATGCATTGGTTTCGTCCAAAAATGAAAGACTTGCATTCCTTCAACGGTGGTTATATTTAGATGACAATCCACTGCCAGCGCTCCCCCGTCTCTTTTTATACATGGAAGATCCTGGATAGTCTGTCTCCCATGTCAAAAAATTTAAAAACTTCACTCACCTAGGGATGAGAATTTGGATGTAGGCTAAGGTAGTGCGCAACCAACTCGAAAGCAATCTGGACACCTTCTTCTAAGAACTCTTTAAGCCTTGGAACCATCACTTTGTACAAATTTCTTTTCCTTCCTAGATGCGGCCAACAAGGTTATGTCAACCAGATGGTCAATTTTCGTCTATGAATCTCATTACGGTTAGAAGTTCTAAAAGTATCATGTCAAAACCATAGAAATTACTCTCGATTGTGAGGCGCCCTAAAACTATTATACGCCCAGTAACTAGACAGGAATACTTTAAATAAGTACTAGTTTGGCCCTATTTATATATAAATAAATCCATGAAGTACCCATGAAGTACCCCGCCAAATGTCGCAGCAACCACTAGCAATAAAAAAATAGGTACTTGACCTCAAAGGCTGAAACAATAACTTGGTATGGTATATGTAACATTCTGAATTTTCGATCATTTTCCCACGATTTATGAAATGAATATTTGACCAATGCACTTATAGTGAGATCTCACTCGGAACCGCGCATTCTTGGGATGCTAACCTTACGGGTAAGGCCATTACGGGATTGAGTTCGCACGACCAAAGAACCCGACCTTGGCTCGACCTTTGACCATAAGGATTGACGAGGGAATGTTTTGGGCCAACAGAGACCGATCTATTTGATTGATCATATCCGAAGGGAACTAGCGACAGACCCTCGTAATTACATGACAATCGAGGTCGTCTTGGTTCGAACAAGCTTAAACGTGATTTGACTTAGTGTCGGTCATGGGTCGAGAGTGCGTAATCCCAATGAGCCACCCGTTAGCCAGAGATAAGCTAAAGTCGCGATTGTTCGATTCTAGTCATTTCTTAGAATTCGAGCCAGAGAATCGAGAATTTTGAAAGCAATAATTTTTAGTGGCCGATGACGTTTTTGGTGTGACCAACCTTAAGGCCACCCATTTCTGTAAAAAAATGGATTTCGGGTCGGGATCGAAAAAATGACCATTTTGCCCCTGGGACCGCGAATGAATTGTGAGGACTGGATTAAGTCGGGGGACTGAAAATAATCCTATTTGGCCGAAAATGAGAGGATAAGAATGCCCCTTTCTTGCCTTGGGTAATTACTCTTTTGCCCTTTGAATTATTAAATAAGGTTAAACGTGGGCCGTTGGATTTCGGATAAGATTAAATCTTGGCCATTGGATCGGAAGAGTAATTGAGGGGTATTTTGGTAATTTTCGGTGGGGTTTTGAGATCAATTATTGGGGGGTACCATTTAAATATTCATTTCCTTTCTTTCTCTCTAATAATTCTTTCTCTTTCTCTCTCCTCACCCCCCATCGATTGGCTCTCTCTCTCTCTCCTCTCCCTTGTGCGTGAGCCCAGCTAGGCCGGCCACCAGCTCGCCGCCGCTTGGTCGCCGCCCCTCCGCCGTTCACCGTCGCCGCTTCTTCTTCCTTGGCCACGCCTCACCCACCGTCTGCCTGCCTCTCTCTCTCGTTTTGCTGTTCTGTTCGGCCCTACCACCACCGAGCCACCCCTGGCAGCCCTCCCCTGGTCTATACGACCTGATCGTCGCCCCTTGCAGCCCGATCGCTGCCGCCAGCCGCCCGTCCACGGCAGCTCAGCGGCTCGCCTGCCTGACCGCCGACGCCGTTGCTACTGCTGCTTCTACTTCTGATCCGGCTGTTCCGGCTACCATCCAGTCTTGTTGTCACTCCTTTCTAGGGAAAGTGACTTTCCCAAACTCTCTTTAGGACCCGGGTATTATTAGACACGTTTAGGGCTCGGTTTAGGTGGTTTATGCGGCTGTTTTGGTGCGTAGATTAAGGCTAAATATTAGGTTGTTGTGGATTGATTTGGGGGCTAAAAAGTTGTGGTTTAGTAGGCCCGTATGAGCTGAGGTGATGTGGGATGATCGCGGCTGAATTGTGTGATTAATTGGTAATTTTATGGCTTGAATGAACTCATTGAGTGATTGAATGAATTGTGGTTGTTGGCTGGTTCTGGATTGTGTCTTGGGCCGATTGTGGTTTGGCTGTGTGCCGTGTGAGTGTGGCCGTGAGGTATGGTGGTGTGATTGTACAATGAATTTGCGTGCTAAGCATGTGTGGCCTTACGGTGTGTTTGTGCGACGAGGATGTGCTTTTGCGAAGTGTATGCGAGGTATGAGATTGTGTGTGGCCGTGTGTTTGTGTGGCCATGTGATACGTGAGGAAAGTGTGGAACGAAGGTATGGAAATGTAGGATTGATTGGAAAAGTGGGTCCGTCCTAAGGGGTGTTCGTTTACGCGGGACGATGCCGTCCTTGACGAGATGACGATGCTCGGCCCGACGGGGTGACGATGCTTGACGAGGTCAAAAGACCGTTGGCCTGATGCGTATTACGCGGGCGCAGTAGAGAAGGAAATTTGAGAATATAGGATTCCGTCCTGAGACGTGTTCGTTTACGCGGGACGATGTCGTCCTTGACGAGGTGATGATGCCCGGCCCAATGGGATGACGATGCCTGACAAGGACAGAAGACCGTTGACCTGATGCGTTTTACGCGGGCGCGATAGTGGTGCAAAGGTTGGGAATGAGCTGGACTAGACTTGATGTGTGAGGATTGTGAAAGTTGACGCATGGTGTGAGTCTGTGCGCGAGTGTATTTGTATCACGTGTTGTAGTGTTCGATTATGGGGTAAAAACTGCTAGGCATGGTATGGGACGTGTCCAAGTAGGTTTTGCTTTATAATCGAGACACGCGTGCGACTGTGATTCATTGTTGTGGCATGTTGGCTGTATTATTATCTAACATGCAAGGACGTGCATGATGGATTCCAGGTAGGATCGTCTGTGTTTGTTAGTATGGTTGATTGTTGTGTGTTATGTGTGTTTTCGTCTGGTGGTATGTGAGAGTCTATGTGGGGTTTGGAATTGTGCACTTATTGAGATTCGTCTCATAGTTGTATAACTACAATTTCAGACCCCCAGCCTTAAACCCAAGAGGCCCGCCTCCTCTTTTTGAAGTATAAAGATCCACCCATGGTGCCTTAGTGGAGTTGCAGGCGTTGTCCAAGTGATCTTCCGGGTGCGTTAACCAGAGGACTCAGGAGCAGATTGGGAGAAGGACGACTAATAGGTTTTCCCTAGGGTATTTTAGGGATTGTTTAGACTAGGTCGACCTATAGTGAAGTTAAGTTAACCAGACCCCCGATCCTTTTGTTAAGTCGGTGGCTGTGAATGCTTATTTGTTATATATGTCTATAATATGATGTTTGTTTATTCAGTGCGATGGTATTGTAGGAAAATGTTGTTGTTGTTGTTGTTGTTCTTTGACTGTTCTGATGATCTATCCGTCGTCATTTTTTTAGTCTGGGGTTTTGTATTTCCGCTTCCGCTTGTGTCTATGATGTTTGGGTTTGGTCGGCGATGTTCCTGGGACGTTGCAACAATTCGACCGGTGAGGGGATGTCGCGAGCTTAATGGGGTTTGGGCGTGACAGTATATATATATATATATATATATATCGACGTGATCCACCCTAGAATCTCCTACAAATCAGAAGACACATACATACAAAGACTTTAAATAGAAAAAAATATATAGAGATCTTAAATAGAAAAAAAAAACTCTCCTATTTAGACCCTAATTGACAGCTCATGTTAACGGGTTATACTAACTTAGAACTCTGCACGTTGCCGCAGAAAGAGAGCTATTAATATTGATCATGAAATTATCAAAGCAATTAGTGGAATAAAAGTGTACTAAAGCCCAAATTATGATATTATCGGCAATTCCAAAGTACAATAATGTGTCTTTTGTCATCATAATATACGTCATTCATGGCTTCAGCAAGGTGGTAATTCAAAGCATGATAGACATGAACCTAACTAATTAATCTGCAATTCTGGTTGATGCCGGTTCTTAGAAATTTTCAAGTCAAAATAATCTAGATTTGGATATCATAGTGAATGCTTTTTAATGCATTACCTTCACTGAAATTATAGGGACATGTGTAGATAAGAAAAAAAAAGATAGAAATTTCGACTCTTAATCGATATACTTATAAGATAAATCAACCTTCTTTTAATAATTTCAAAGTTAAATTTGCTAGTCATAAATGATAAACAGCAAAGTATAATAAGAAAACACAAATATCATGATGCAATGCATGTTGACCTAAAGTGCTTAAAACAAAGAACAAATAATACCTTCTATGGATCTACGTTTTTCGATAATTATCTTGTGCGTGTAGGTAGGACAAATATCACGTTAGGGTGGGTTAGTTTCACAAAAAAATGAATAATTTAGAAAATAATATTGTTAAAGTTATCTCTTATATCGCCTACATATTCTTATCGTCCACAAAAGTGTGTAGACATAAATTGTTTGTCGATAATGAAAATACTTTTCATTGACCAATTACTTCAAATGACACAAGCGATCATTTTTAATAAAATATTTTTTATATCATTCATCTTCCGCAAAATAGCCGTGGAAATTAACTGGCTGCTCGAAGAAACCTACATACTCTACTCTGAATCAAGAACCCATTGAAGCACAAAAAATTATATAAGGAAAAAACTTTAATTGTGAATTAGTGTTACGCTAATTATTGGTTGTGCATCCTATCCCAAAGTACCAAAGACAAAAAAGAAAAGAAAGAAACTAAAACAAAAAATAAATTCACTTGTTAGCAATGCATGAGTCATCAAAGCGGAAAACTAGAGTTAGACTATAAATCCACAATAACAAGCTATACATAAAGTTAAGAGAAATGATTACGTATCCTTAATACACTGTTAACTGTGAGTTTAATAATTTATTTTGGGACATAAAAAATAAATAAGAAATAATTATAAATTATTATGGGGTAAAAAAAATCAGAAATAAGAAACACCCAACTTTGCTTCTTTTGGGGTTTTTAATGGTCTTATGGTCTACATTTACTTAATAACTTCAAACTTTCAAATTGGACATGTTTGGACATGAGAGGGTATATTAAAGTATTGAACACCACTTGTTTACGTGCTTATAATAACCGTAGTTTAAAGTAGCCACTAATAGCAATATGTGAGAATGAAATTCACACCAATAGCAACCTCTATGGTCCCTATTTTGGTTATAATAACATAGCAGTGATTCGGTACCCCACAATTTACTCCTTGCTGGCCGTGATCTATTTATTGTTCGTGTGCCATTTTTTGGGAAGCCGATTGGGTGCTTCTCTCCAAAAGTCAAAGGGTTTCTACGTATCAATATGAAATATTTATATGCCTTCCAAAGATTCCACCGTAATCTCAGACTCCCTTACCACGCAATAAACTTTTTTTTTTAAAGGAATGCGGACTCCATAAATTCCATTGTGAGTTTGGAGATATTGAACATCACCCGGGAGTGGAGCTTGACCACGTGGAGGCCGCTGGATGACACCATTGAAGCTTGGTTTTCGAATCGCTTTTCAAAAGAAAAAAAAAATCTCTCTGTGAACGAAAAGATGACCGTTCCCCCTTCATGTATCTGAATCTGGAGTCAGTCACCTTGAGTTTTTATAATTAATATTTGGATAAAATTTTGATTTGGTTGAAAAATTCAAAAAGGATTTTGTTTATTAGGAGAGAGAGAGAGAGAGAGAGAGAGAGAGAGAGAGAGAGAGAGAGAGAGAGAGAGAGAGAGAGAGAGAGAGAGAGAGAGAGAGAGAGAGAGAGAGTTTGGGGTTAGCAATGGCTAATGAGAGAGGTCCAAGTGGACTATGTTCACGGTCTATTGGTCAACTGTAAAGTTATAGCTATTAGCAAAAGCAATCCTCTAGAAAATTGTAACTTGGGTAGCCAAAATAGGAAAATTTGATGGAATACTCGAACTTTGTACCCAATTTCTTGCTTACATAGTGAAATGCGACGACATGTTCAATTTTTTGAATCCAATTCTCTTTTATCATACTAATATTTTTCTAGTCCATAGACCCTTTTAGTGTGTCGCGGATTTATGTAGGATGGGGCTCAAAGAAAGAGTTAAACTGCTGTATCAAGATAGCTGCCTTTACTAGAAAAATAAAAGACCCAAAAATAATAGATGATTTTCCATTCAAATGCTCAAGGATGCAGAGCCGTTTACAACATATTCACTATTTGTCCTTGTCCTATTGCTAAAATTTCTATCGTATCTTTTTTGTTTTTTTCTCTTTATCCCTATTTTGCTATAAGATTAGAGCTCTTAGGGAAGCCCTCAAGCTCCTTCACCACCCAAACCATTTTCCCCCTCATCAGTCTTTGTGGCAAAGCCGAGTTACCACCATCCTCTTTGAGCTACAGAACACGTCGAGAAAGCGGATTCATTTGTGTGTCTTGGTATAATCTGCAGGTTTCTCAGTTCTTAATATCTGTTAAGTTTCAATAAGAGAATTATGGTTGTTGGTGATAAATTCTCATTCCTAATCGCAATTGTGTTTAAGAATTGATTGAGATTTACTTGTATGTGGCTTCTGGGTATGATTTGGTCCAGCTTGCCATATTCTGTTGGATACAATTTCGTGGTGTGAGGAAGTGATTGCTTGCATGGAGTTCCTACTCGAGTATTAAACAATTAGACTTCATGTAGTTGGGTGCAACTTTACATGTGTGCTTGATTTTTCATGAATATTCTTAATATGTGACCTTTTTTGGGATATTCTATTTCTCCTACCATGCCATTTGATATCAAGTTGGGTGTAAACCATTATCTTTTTAATGAGTCTTTATATGTCGAATTCCACATTGTACTTATTTAGGATTGAGTATGCTCTGATTATTGCCATGCTCTAGTATAACTTTGCCCTTGTTTTCTTTTCTTGCATCAATCAAGACATATTACGGGGTCAGCCTATAGGTCGGTTCCTTAGTATTGTCTCATACATTACATGTGTTTTATAATATATGATTTTATGCATGATTTATTAATTAAGTTTTGTATACATCAAAATTATGTAACATTGGACTGTATTGGTAAATCTTGATGCCTCATGAAATTTATTAATAATCATCTTGTATATGTCAAACTACATTCCTTGTGCAAGGTTCGTCCATTGACATTTACCATGTACAACATTAATAAATATTGATTGATTAAGATGCCCGCTCTATGCTCTTCTCTGGGCAGTTCGAAGAGTTCTCCTGAGATAGATGTAACTTTGTCAAAGAAATCGAACTTTCTTTTAAGTAAATCAAGGGCCTTCGATGGAAATCCCATCAATTATATGATCCTTCACAACCGGTAACATGGCTTGAAAACTATTATTCTAAAACTGTTAATTGAGATATTGCACTTACTACATTAGGATTGTAGATTTATAATCACATAAAAACCAGTGGTCCGTGTGCATGCGATAGATGAGTTTACTTCTTACTTGTTATAAGTGACCTTTTCATTTTACATTTATTCTTGGGTAAGGTTATGAGACAGCTTGGCTTGCTGACTTTTTGTTTTTTGGGTCAGAGGCTTGCTGAAATTTGGTTAGGGAAAAATAAAGGGTGCGAGGCATAAACCAATAAATAAAGTTCGGATATCTCTTGAAATTTCTTCTTTTGACAGCAAAAATTGGTCAATTCAAATCGCTTTGTTTGGTTTGTTATCATTTAAACTCTCACTTTCTTCCTTGCAAAATTTATATTTAATGCCAAACGAATCTAATGTGTCATGTTTTTATGTATATCACACTATGGTTTTGATAGTTCCAGCATCAGAGCAATGCGCAGGCAGTAAGCTAATATATATGTATAGTGTAGACAAATATATATTTTTTTAATAGGAATATGTAATCATAAATCGAACAACCACAGAATTAAAGCTCAAGTTAGATGGCATCACATTGTGTGAGTTCATATTTGCAGACAGGCGCATATGGCTTCTCCATGATGCGAGGATGCAAGCCGCTTGTTGGGAGAGATTCGATCGATATTTTGTTTATAATTTCTGCTAGTTTCTCAAAAATGTTTTATTTGATGGTAGACCGATTTTTTTTAATCAAATTGCATTATGGGAGTGAATTGAATGTTGCGTTCATGATTAGGAGAATGGAACAATTATTTTTGGGATCACATAATTGGAGACGATCCAAATTATGTTTGATTAAGTATCTAGGGTTTATGATAGATTATATATGTCTTTCTTGACTACATTGATATGCTGTCTGAAATTTGATGGATCAATGAAGAAACCAAGATGTGCATTATGCATGCATGACAAGTTCACATTTAAATTAAAAAAATATTGTTTTTGGAAAATATTTTTCTACTTTTAAGATATGTTCATCCAGCTTCGCAAATAGAATGGTGATAGCCCTGAGCAATATAGCTTTGGATGAGTAATGGTGATTGTATAAGAATTGTCAACTATGGGTTGAGAGTATGATAAGAATTGTCAATTATGCAAGAATACCTAAATTTTTTAAAACGTTATATGAGATATTCTATATGCCACTGATTGACTTACATAAGGTGCCAACTGACTTTGCAAGTATCAGCACCCATAGCTAGAGATTTCAATGTGAACAGGACCATTCAACCGGAGTTGATTGAGAACTCCAATCCTCCTACATGGGCACAGTTGAAGTACAGCTTAAGATGCACCTTGGTGGCCTCCCTCACCTCATTTATGCTGGGCTTTGGTAAGTCCTCCCCCCCTCTCTCTCTCTCATGAAAAGACTTACCCATTGGTCGTCCATGAAGCTTTGAATTATATATCTGCGAATTAATTTTCCATACAGTGAATCGGTCTTTGTTGAAAACAAAAAAAAACTTAGTTATATCTTAGTCATTATTTTTTTTTGTCTAGCTTTATTATCGATACAAATTATAGATCTATCACAAAAAGTCATATTTTAATGAATAAGAAATAAAAAAATAAA
This sequence comes from Syzygium jambos, assembly GCA_031216235.1. Classification (NCBI taxonomy): domain Eukaryota; kingdom Viridiplantae; phylum Streptophyta; class Magnoliopsida; order Myrtales; family Myrtaceae; genus Syzygium; species Syzygium jambos. The sequence continues at coordinate 17,029,269 of CM062223.1, forward strand.
AAAATTACTTAATATGGGATAACATCATCCATGTTTTTTTTCCTTTTTGAGCCAATCAAGTTAATTTTGGATAAACTCTATCGCATTTATTAATTCTCATAATTCTTATTTTATAATCACATGTATTAGGAAAATAAATTCAAATAAAATGGAGAAAATAGGGAACTTAATATTTTTTTTATTTTTTCAATTTCTTGCATATGGTTATAATTTACATGATAATGTTATGACGATAAATAAGATTTTCTTGTGTTTTTTTTTAAATTTTGGCCAAAATAGGAGTGCAAAGCGAGATTACAACTGCCATAAAGAAGGACCAGGAGCTAGCCGACAAGCATGTTCATTGACTGACTCTGATCCTCTACATATTTACACTTCTTGGGTCGGTGTTTGTAGGGTGGACCACCGATAGGATCGATCGCCCATTAACCATCTTCTTGGTGGGATTCAACTTCTTCCTTAGGCCCTTATTCATGGGCTTCGCTTCCAATAACTTCATTATCTTGTTGGGCCGCATCATTGCTCACATTTGGCGTCAGCTACGCCCTTACAATCTGTCACGCCCCGTACCCCACGAAGGCTGAACATCCGCACGTAGGTCGACTTGAGGTGCGACGCTCCCAGGTTTTGCGTCACCGACCCGAAACCCGAATCAGAGCAACTACACGCCACATGCGGAAACAACGTGTATATATATATATATATATATATATATATATATATATATATACACCCAGACATGCAATTATAACCATGGATAGTAATAGACATTAATATGCTAAAGAAATACTAACATATAAACACCCTTTTTAAAACTTATGCAAACTATTTATTTACAACCAAAAAGAATACATCAAAAGGCCACTAAACAAAAAGGATCGGTGGCCTAGGGATTAACAGCTTACTGCCTGGGAGAGGGTTACAATTCAAAAGGAGGGTTAGTCCAACTCCTAACACTGAAACCTGCTCTATGGCTCCCGGTTTGGATCGGATGGTGCTGCAGATTCCTCAGAAGAATCCTCCTCCGATAGTATTTCCTCGTCCGATCCAACTTCTGCTACTTCTCCTACTGCTTCAACATTCTCTCCTACCACTTCCAAATTCTGTTCTTCGTCTTCCTCCTCAATCACATCGTCAGCTATAACTTGCTCGTCACCTTGCACCTCGTCCATGGGTATCGGTCCATCCACGGTATCGCCTACACTGCTCACACTAAGGGAGGCTGGAGGATCAGAGACTTCACCACTCACCATCTGTGGAATCATAACGCCATTTACATCTATTGGAACATCAAAAGTCCTCATCGGGGGTCCTATTACACCGTCTGCACCCCTATGGCACCAAGCCACATACTCTTGAGTATGATTGAAATCTTCTCCCACGTCTACTAACACCACTGAATGAAACCTAACATAAGCTGTTCCATCCCCACACGGGTGTACACTGGACGATCTCTGAATGCGGTGCGGGAATCCAAAAAGAGGGCCGTTCCTCGGCATGCTATGGACGGGGGTCTGAAAATCGATTTTTACCATAACCGTGAGATAAACTCAGCAAGTAAAATCTCTAATCCTAAACTAGGCTAACGTGCATTTCCAGAGATAATTAAAATGCATGAATTACTGAACCAGTAAATAATTCACATTAAAATTCACTCGGGCCCTCAGCCCTAATTCTTTTTGGTTACTTCCGCCCTGCAGGTTAGGCTTTCAATATCAGTATAATTTGTAAGCAGTTAAATCGACCCGAAGGCCATGACCCAATGGTCATCAATCATTCGACCCGAAGGCCCGACCCGAAGGCCCACAGTTGTATAAATCGACCCGAAGGCCATGACCCAATGGTCATCACATTTAAATCGACCCGAAGGCCCGCAATTGTATAATTCGACCCGAAGGCCATGACGCAGAGGTCATCACAGTTTAAATCGACCCGAAGGCCATGACGCAACAGTCATCAATCATTTTCGACCCGTAGGCCTGACCCGTCGGTCACAATTATATTCGACCCGTAGGCCTGACCCGTCGGTCACAATTATATCCGACCCGTAGGCCTGACCCGTCGGTCACAATTATATCCGACCCGTAGGCCCGACCCGTAGGCCTGACCCGTCGGTCACAATTATATTTGACCCGTAGGCCTGACCCGTCGGTCACAGAACATTCTTAAATCATATCAAAACCAACGTGGAATTTCACAATCAAAGGCCCATTTAATTCCCAATGGGCTTCAAACAATTTCAAATAAATCCACAATCAAAGGCCCAATTACTTCCCAATGGGCTTCAACAAATTCAAGTCAATCCACATCAAGGCCCATTCAATTTTCCAATTGGGCTTCAAACAAGTTCAATTTAATTCCAACATCAAGGGCCCATTTAATTTCAAACTTGGGCCATTTGGACAAAATTCGGAGCCCATGAAGCCCACCCCAAATCAGCCATCATTTCCTCTCTAAATTACCATTAAACCACTATAATTAGCCCTAATTAGGTCCACTAAACAACCCTTGCACAAAACACACTCAATTAGGTCCTAATTACCATAATTAAACCCCTAATCTAGCACCATTTAGACTAATTCAGGGATTAGTGGCTTTACTCGCCTATTAACGACGCGAGACGACGGGAGCGAGCGGCCGATGACCGGCGAGCGGTACAATCGACGGCGGCGCTCCAAGGCAAGCCGGCGGCTCACGGCGGTCCGGCGAAGCTCACGGCCAAGCTCGGCCAAAACAGGGGAGGAGCCGGTCTGATTGGTGGCTGGGGTGACGGGAGAGAGACGGCGGAGGCTAGGTTGGTCGGAGGGGTGGCGCACGGCGGCACGGCTTGGCTGGACTCGCCCGGCGACGGTGACGGCGTCCTGCTCGTCCCGGCTGGAGCGGCTGCCACGGGCGGCGGGAGCGGGGGAAAAGGGTGCGACAAGGCTGGGGGTGAGGCCTAGGGGTGGCACACGGTGGCAGGTGACCAGCAGCTCCGGCGAGGACCACTATTCCGGCATGAACAGTGGCCGACGGTGCTGGTCGGTGAAGGAGAATGAAGCAGCCGAGAGAAAGAGAGAGAAGCGGGAGGAGAGAGAGTGAGACGCGAGGAGTGAGGGAGCTGAGGAGAGAGAGAGAGAGGGTCAAATATGGTCAAGAGAGAGGGTGAGTGGAGGACACATGTCAAGATCCTAGCCTAAATGACCAAAATACCCTTAATCCAATGGCTAAAAATGCTTCAAAACCAATAATTCAAGGGCAAAATGGTCAATTGCCCCTAACCATGGTTAACCCACCCTAGTTAACCTTAACCAACCTTGGTTAATTTCCAAAATTGCCCCCAAAAATTCGGAATAAATAAAAATGACCTAGGGGCATTTTCGTCCTTTTTCCGTCCCGAACCGAAATTCCGATTTTCGCTCATACCGGTCCTAAATATTCATGTAAGACCTAATCCAGAGTCGGAATCGCGAAATTCGCTTTCTAAGCCCTCGAAAATCGTCTGCGAAGTTTCCGGGAATAAAATAATATTATTTTTCAATTTTTGTCGAAAATCCACTTTTTGTCCAAAACCACTCCAAACGAGTGTGGTTACCCCAAAATGACACTGGTCGCGAAAAATAGCCTCAAACGGCCTCCGAATTCGGCCTCGGTATTCCCAGGGGCAAAATCGTCCTTTTTCTCAAATTCTGTCAAAACTTCAGTTTTCAACCATTTTAATCCCAAACATGAATGGTCATTCCAAATTGACGTCCGTCTTGCAAAATAGTCGTAATTACCCTTGAAATTTTGATATCGAAGTCCGGGTCCAATATCGCGATCTAATTTACTCGATTTGTCGTTTTAGGGTCTCTCACTAACAGGCGGCTGTTTAGGCGTTACGCATATCGACCTAAGATTGTCCAAATCGTGAGGGTCTCAATATCGAGAGAACGAGAGGAATTATCACTAGCACCTGAGGTCACGATCGTTTGGATTAGAATCGATTTTTCCTTTGTCAGGCGCACTTTCGGTCATGCGAAATCACTCGCGATCCGATCGTGCGTTGCTGACAATATCAACCTGTCCTTTTCCTAAGATCGGCCTATAATGGTTCAAAATATTTCCTCAACGTTCGTTGGAATTCGGCGCCCTATCACGATTGGGTTCTCGGTCCACGTACCTGATCCTATTTAGCCTTTCCCATTTGGTTAGTATCCCGTGATTGATCAATTCCGGGCGAGACTTACTAAAATTACACGAGAATCAATATACACTTAATTGGTCCCGATAACGGGTCAAAATTCAGGATGTTACAACTCTTCCCCCCTTACAAAAATTTCGTCCTCGAAATTTGCACTTCAACCCTGCTCTTCGAACAACTGGGGGTGTTGACGTCGCATAGCTTCCTCGCTTTCCCAAGTAGCGCCCTCTGTCCCGTGGTGCTCCCAAACTACCTTAACCATCGGGATTGTCTTATTCCGAAGCACTCGATCCTTCCTATCTTCGATTCTGACTGGTCTCTCCACGTACGACACTCTGTCGTCCACGTCTATTTCTTCGTATCTTAGAACGTGTGTCGGATCTGGTTCATACTTTCTCAACATCGACACGTGGAAGACATTATGTATCTGGGACAAATTTGGTGGCAGAGCTAGTCTATACGCCATATCACCAATCTTTTCCAGAATCTCAAACGGGCCAACAAATCTCGGACTCAATTTCCCTTTCTTGCCAAATCGGGATAACCCTTTCATAGGCGACACCTTTAAAAATACATGGTCCCCAACTTGAAATTCCAGATGTCGTCGTCTCCGATCGGCATAACTTTTCTGTCGACTCTGTGCTGTTTTTAACCTCTCTCGAATGATCTCAACAGCTTCCACTGTTTGCTGTACCAACTCTGGGCCTGTAATGCTCCGTTCTCCCACTTCATTCCAGCACACGGGAGTCCTACACGCTCTGCCATACAAGGCCTCAAACGGGGCCATCTGAATACTCTGCTGATAACTGTTATTGTAAGCAAATTCTACCAGATGCAGCTGTTCTTCCCATTTACCCTGAAAATCCACTACACAAGCCCTCAACATATCCTCGAGAGTCTGGATAGTCCTTTCTGATTGTCCATCAGTCTGTGGATGATATGCTGTACTAAACTGTACCTTTGTCCCCAATGCCGTCTGTAAACTTTTCCAGAAATTCGCTGTAAACCTCGGATCACGATCTGAAGTAATCGTCACTGGCACTCCGTGCAGTCTAACAATCTGTCTTACGTACAATTCTGCATACCTTTCTAACTCAAAATCCTTGCGCACTGCCAGAAAATGTGCTGACTTAGTCAGTCTATCCACTATCACCCAAATGGAATCATGCCCTCTTTGACTCCTTGGTAATCCCGTTACGAAGTCCATGGTTATGTGTTCCCATTTCCACTCGGGAATTTCCAACGGTCGCAGTAGTCCTCCAGGTTTACAGTGTTGTGCCTTTACTTGTTGGCACGTCAAACACTTAGCCACATGTCTGGCCACATCCGTTTTCAATCCGTTCCACCAATAATGCTGCCGTAGATTATGATACATTTTCGTACTGCCAGGGTGGATACTGTAATTGCTACGATGAGCTTCTCTTAATATTTCTTCCTTAAGCTCAATATCATCCGGCACACACTATCGTCCTCTATACTTCAGGACTCCATCCTCTGATACCTGGAAATCCGGCTTCCTTGCCGAGGCATCCATTCCCACAATTTTCTGAATTTCCTGATCCGTGGTTTGTAGAGCCTTAATCTTAGTTTGAATCTCCGGCTCGATCCTCAAAGTAGCCAGCAGATTCGACACATGGCTTAATTCCAATTTAAATTCCGAGTCTCGGAGTTTTTCTAATAACGTCCATTCCTTAATCATCAAGTGCGCCATGCTAGACTTGCGACTTAGCGCATCCGCCACTCGATTCGCTTTTCCAGGGTGATACATGATGTCGCAATCATAATCCTTAAGAAGCTCCATCCATCTACGCTGTCTCATATTCAACTCTTTCTGCGAGAACAGGTATTTGAGGCTCTGATGATCCGTATAGATCTGAAACTTTTCCCCACATAAATAATGTCTCCAGATTTTGAGTGCAAAGACGATGGCAGCCAACTCTAAGTCATGCGTCGGATAATTCACTTCATGAGGTCTCAACTGACGCGACGCATACGCAACTACTTTTCCATGTTGCATTAATACACAACCCAGTCCTTTGAACGAAGCATCGCTATAAACCTCAAATCCACCAGGTCCAGAGGGGATAGTCAAAACTGGAGCTGTCGTCAGTCTGTGCTTAAGTTCCTGAAAACTTCGTTCGCACTTATCGTCCCATTCAAACTTAGTTTCCTTTTTCAGTAATCGCGTCAAGGGCATGGCTATCGACGAGAATCCTTCCACAAAACGTCGATAATAGCCAGCCAATCCTAAGAAACTTATGATCTCTGTCACTGACGTCGGCCTGGGCCACTTAAGCACTGCTTCAATCTTAGTCGGGTCCACAGATATTCCTTCTCCCGACACGATATGTCCAAGGAATGCTACCCTGTTAAGCCAGAACTCACATTTGCTAAACTTCGCATAAAGCGCATGTTCCCTCAACGTCCGTAGAACTTCTGTCAAATGCACTTCATGTTCTTCTGAACTCTTCGAATACACCAGAATATCGTCAATGAACACGATGACGAACTGATCCAAAAATTCCTTAAAAACTCTGTTCATCAGATCCATGAAAGCTGCAGGGGCGTTCGTTAAACCAAAGGGCATGACTGTAAACTCATAATGCCCGTACCTCGTCCTAAATACAGTCTTGGGTATATTCTCTTTCCGAATTCTTAACTGATGATACCCTGTCCGTAGATCAATCTTGGAAAATACTGACGCCCCTTGCAACTGATCGAACAAGTCGTCGATCCTTGGCAGTGGATACTTATTCTTTATAGTCACCTGATTCAACTGCCGGTAGTCTATACATAACCTCAACGTCCCGTCCTTTTTCCTTACAAATAGGACTGGCGCTCCCCATGGAGACGCACTAGGACGAATAAATCCTTTGTCTAGCAATTCCTGCATCTGGACTTTCAGCTCCTTCAGTTCCGACAAAGACATCCGATACGGGGCCTTAGAAATTGGCTCAGTTCCTGGGGCCAATTCTATTACGAATTCCACTTCTCGTTCTGGTGGCAAACCCGGCAACTCTTGAGGAAAAACCTCGGGGAAATTACATACTACAGAGATTTCTTCCAATTTAGGCTCCACCAACGTCGGATCCTTAACGTTAACCAAATACCCCTCACAACCCTCCTCGAGCATCTCAGTTGCTTCAACAGAGGAGATCCAAGGGATCGAGGTTCCTCCTCGATTTCCCTGAAATTCAAACTTAGGACGACCAATCGGATTAAATTGGATCGTCCTGCTGCCGCAATCCATAACGGCTTTCTGTTTAGTCAGCCAATCCATACCAATGATCACATCAAAGTCATACATGGCTAACACAGCTAAATCAATCCTTTCCTCAACATTTTCAATCACAATTTTACAGTCCAAGCACCCCAATGATACTAACACCCTATCATGCAGTGGGGTCGTCACACACAACATAATCTCAAGTAAAACAGGCTCCAGACCAACCAATCTAACAAATTGCTCAGAAATAAATGAATGGGTTGCCCCGGGATCAAATAACGCATAAGCAGCATGATCACAGAGAGAAACTGTACCTGTGACCACGCCCGACGCGTCCTCAGCATCCTTTCGCGCCATAGCATATACTCGTCCTTGTGCCGGTGGTCTACCCTGAGTAGCCTGTGGGGGATTCCCGACCTGATTTCCCGCTCGGGGTTGCTGCTGTGGTCCTGGGGGTCCCGAAACTCGTTGCTGGGGGCAATTCTTTATCTGGTGTCCCAAACTCCCGCAACGAAAACAAGCTCCAATTCTATTTGGCGCTTGACTGGGTTTCCCGATAATCCTTCTCGGGGGCGGAACAAACCGTCTATTACTGGCCATTGGTCTCCTTACAAAGCGACGATTGTCCCGATTAGGAATAAACCTTGAACCCGATGCTGATGCCCTTTCAATCTGATCCCGCTCCATAGTCTGAGCTCGCTCATATAACTCTCGATAATCTCTGATATTCAATAAAAGCATCTGAGTGCGAAGTTCCGGTTTCAGTCCATCCCGGAACCTTCGAGCCTTGTCCAGGGGATTCTCAACCATCCTTGGGGCAAATCTAGATAATCTAGTGAACTCTGCCTCATACTGCACCACTGTCATCGATCCCTGACGAAGCCTCATAAACTCTGCCATTTTCTTCTCCTAGGCACTCTCAGAGAAAAACTGCCCATAGAAATGCTCAACAAATATCGCCCAGGTCGGTTCCATAAACTCCGGAAACACTCTATCCTTAACCGCCTTCCACCAGTCGTGGGCATTATCCTGCAGTTGATACGATGCCAAGGAGATCTTCTCCCTCTCAGTACACTCTAACAGCTCAAATGCTTTTTCCAACTCCTCCACCCAACGCGGGGCGGCTTCGGGATCACCTCTGCCCGTGAACTTGGGCGGTTTCAACTTAAGGAAATGCTCCACCAACTGGTGCATTGGTCTCGGTGCCACTATTGGTTGAGCTTGCACTGGCTGGGCTTGGGCTTGATTCTCATGGACGGCAGCAACTGCTGCGGCCTCAGCAGCCTGAGCGGTCGCATTCTCTCTTTCCTGCGCCTGCCTATCCATCACGTTACCAATTCGATCTAGCGCTCTAAGAACTCCTTCCATGCGCGGATCTTCCGCCTGCCTAACATCAGCTCTGGGGTCTGCTGCAGGCCCAACACCAACTCTAGGATTCTCTTCCTCTCTAGCACCCGCAACTATGTTCTCTATCGCTCTTGCTCTACCACGACCTCCACCTCGAGTTCCTCTTCCTGCGCCCCTCCTTGGGGCCCTTCCCACTCTTCCTCTTTCACTGCTCATCTTCTTACCTTGAGTGCTCGACTACCTGCTATAATTCCATCCAGGAATTAGAGACCTAAACCAACTAACCGGTCTAAGTCCTAGGTAGGTATAAACACAGAAACAATTAAGCACTCAGCATGCGGCTAACACAACAGCACATGATTTTCACCCAAGGACTTGCAAACTTACCTTGGGTCCTGCCGCACCTGCATAATACTGGTTCAATCAATCACTACAACATTCAAACACATACACTCTGGAGACGCACTTAGCACGCTAAGTCACCCTATGGCTACCCATGGTGTCACTTCTCCTTATCACTCCAGGGCTCAACTAGATTAAACAGAGCTGTCCTTGCTCTGATACCAATTCGAACGGGGATGTCACGCCCCGTACCCCACGAAGGCTGAACATCCGCACGTAGGTCGACTTGAGGTGCGACGCTCCCAGGTTTTGCGTCACCGACCCGAAACCCGAATCAGAGCAACTACACGCCACATGCGGAAACGACGTATATATATATATATATACACACACCGAGACATGCAATTATAACCATGGATAGTAATAGACATTAATATGCTAAAGAAATACTAACATATAAACACCCTTTTTAAAACTTATGCAAACTATTTATTTACAACCAAAAAGAATACATCAAAAGGCCACTAAACAAAAAGGATCGGTGGCCTAGGGATTAACAGCTTACTGCCTGGGAGAGGGTTACAATTCAAAAAGAGGGTTAGTCCAACTCCTAACACTGAAACCTGCTCTATGGCTCCCGGTTTGGATCGGATGGTGCTGCAGATTCCTCAGAAGAATCCTCCTCCGATAGTATTTCCTCGTCCGATCCAACTTCTGCTACTTCTCCTACTGCTTCAACATTCTCTCCTACCACTTCCAGATTCTGTTCTTCGTCTTCCTCCTCAATCACATCGTCAGCTATAACTTGCTCGTCACCTTGCACCTCGTCCATGGGTATCGGTCCATCCACGGTATCGCCTACACTGCTCACACTAAGGGAGGCTGGAGGATCAGAGACTTCACCACTCACCATCTGTGGAATCATAACGCCATTTACATCTATTGGAACATCAAAAGTCCTCATCGGGGGTCCTATTACACCGTCTGCACCCCTATGGCACCAAGCCACATACTCTTGAGTATGATTGAAATCTTCTCCCACGTCTACTAACACCACTGAATGAAACCTAACATAAGTTGTTCCATCCCCACACGGGTGTACACTGGACGATCTCTGAATGCGGTGCGGGAATCCAAAAAGAGGGCCGTTCCTCGGCATGCTATGGACGGGGGTCTGAAAATCGGTTTTTACCACAACCGTGAGATAAACTCAGCAAGTAAAATCTCTAATCCTAAACTAGGCTAACGTGCATCTCCAGAGATAATTAAAATGCATGAATTACTGAACCAGTAAATAATTCACATTAAAATTCACTCGGGCCCTCAGCCCTAATTCTTTTTTATTACTTCCGCCCTGCAGGTTAGGCTTTCAATATCAGTATAATTTGTAAGCAGTTAAATCGACCCGAAGGCCATGACCCAATGGTCATCAATCATTCGACCCGAAGGCCCGACCCGAAGGCCCACAGTTGTATAAATCGACCCGAAGGCCATGACCCAATGGTCATCACATTTAAATCGACCCGAAGGCCCGCAATTGTATAATTCGACCCGAAGGCCATGACGCAGAGGTCATCACAGTTTAAATCGACCCGAAGGCCATGACGCAACGGTCATCAATCATTTTCGACCCGTAGGCCTGACCCGTCGGTCACAATTATATTCGACCCGTAGGCCTGACCCGTCGGTCACAATTATATCCTACCCGTAGGCCTGACCCGTCGGTCACAATTATATCCGACCCGTAGGCCTAACCCGTCGGTCACAATTATATCCGACCCGTAGGCCTGACCTGTCGGTCACAATTATATTCGACCCGTAGGCCTGACCCGTCGGTCACAGAACATTCTTAAATCATATCAAAACCAACGTGGAATTTCACAATCAAAGGCCCATTTAATTCCCAATGGGCTTCAAACAATTTCAAATAAATCCACAATCAAAGGCCCAATTAATTCCCAATGGGCTTCAACAAATTCAAGTCAATCCACATCAAGGCCCATTCAATTTTCCAATTGGGCTTCAAACAAGTTCAATTTAATTCCAACATCAAGGGCCCATTTAATTTCAAACTTGGGCCATTTGGACAAAATTCGGAGCCCATGAAGCCCACCCCAAATCAGCCATCATTTCCTCTCTAAATTACCATTAAACCACTATAATTAGCCCTAATTAGGTCCACTAAACAACCCTTGCACAAAACACACTCAATTAGGTCCTAATTACCATAATTAAACCCCTAATCTAGCACCATTTAGACTAATTCAGGGATTAGTGGTTTTACTCGCCTATTAACGACGCGAGACGACGGGAGCGAGCGGCCGATGACCGGCGAGCGGTACAATCGACGGCGGCGCTCCAAGGCAAGCCGGCGGCTCACGGCGGTCCGGCGAAGCTCACGGCCAAGCTCGGCCAAAACAGGGGAGGAGCCGGTCTGATTGGTGGCTGGGGTGACGGGAGAGAGACGGCGGAGGCTAGGCTGGTCGGAGGGGTGGCGCACGGCGGCGCGGCCTGGCTGGACTCGCCCGGCGACGGTGACGGCGTCCTGCTCGTCCCGGCTGGAGCGGCTGCCACGGGCGGCGGGAGCGGGGGAAAAGGGTGCGACAAGGCTGGGGGTGAGGCCTAGGGGTGGCACACGGTGGCAGGTGACCAGCAGCTCCGGCGAGGACCACTATTCCGGCGTGAACAGTGGCCGACGGTGCTGGTCGGTGAAGGAGAATGAAGCAGCCGAGAGAAAGAGAGAGAAGCGGGAGGAGAGAGAGTGAGACGCGGGGAGTGAGGGAGCTGAGGAGAGAGAGAGAGAGAGGGTCAAAGATGGTCAAGAGAGAGGGTGAGTGGAGGACACATGTCAAGATCCTAGCCTAAATGACCAAAATACCCTTAATCCAATGGCTAAAAATGCTTCAAAACCAATAATTCAAGGGCAAAATGGTCAATTGCCCCTAACCATGGTTAACCCACCCTAGTTAACCTTAACCAACCTTGGTTAATTTCCAAAATTGCCCCCAAAAATTCGGAATAAATAAAAATGACCTAGGGGCATTTTCGTCCTTTTTCCGTCCCGAACCGAAATTTCGATTTTCGCTCATACCGGTCCTAAATATTCATGTAAGACCTAATCCAGAGTCGGAATCGCGAAATTCGCTTTCTAAGCCCTCGAAAATCGTCTGCGAAGTTTCCGGGAATAAAATAATATTATTTTCCAATTTTTGTCGAAAATCCACTTTTTGTCCAAAACCACTCCAAACGAGTGTGGTTACCCCAAAATGACACTGGTCGCGAAAAATAGCCTCAAACGGCCTCCGAATTCGGCCTCGGTATTCCCAGGGGCAAAATCGTCCTTTTTCTCAAATTCTGTCAAAACTTCAGTTTTCAACCATTTTAATCCCAAACATGAATGGTCATTCCAAATTGACGTCCGTCTTGCAAAATAGTCGTAATTACCTTTGAAATTTTGATATCGAAGTCCGGGTCCAATATCGCGATCTAATTTACTCGATTTGTCGTTTTAGGGTCTCTCACTAACAGGCGGCTGTTTAGGCGTTACGCGTATCGACCTAAGATTGTCCAAATCGTGAGGGTCTCAATATCGAGAGAACGAGAGAAATTATCACTAGCACCTGAGGTCACGATCGTTTGGATTAGAATCGGTTTTTCCTTTGTCAGGCGCACTTTCGGTCATGCGAAATCACTCGCGATCCGATCGTGCGTTGCTGACAATATCAACCTGTCCTTTTCCTAAGATCGGCCTATAATGGTTCAAAATATTTCCTCAACGTTCGTTGGAATCGGCGCCCTATCACGATTGGGTTCTCGGTCCACGTACCTGATCCTATTTAGCCTTTCCCATTTGGTTAGTATCCCGTGATTGATCAATTCCGGGCGAGACTTACTAAAATTACACGAGAATCAATATATATTTTATTGGTCCCGATAACGGGTCAAAATTCAGGATGTTACACAATCTCCCCCATCTATGTGGTTGAGGTCTCCCCCGCCTCTTACCGTGGGTGCTTCACCTCCTTCCTCGAGGCACTCACTCATTTTCCATTTTTTTTTCTAATTTGGAGCATGCTTTCCACTTTTTTATATGTTATCATTTTTTGTGTTTTTCATTATATGTTTCGGTGGTTTAGGTGCTCATTAACGTCGGCATTGCTCTCGGCTATGCCTGCAATTATATCTTCTCCAAGATCAATTTCAACAGTTGGCATCGGACAGCCATCAAATTATCATCGAACCTAACATTGATAGACTCTTTTTTTTTTGGTAAGGAAAAAAAAATTTTGGTAAGGAGACCCTATTACTTCATGCGTAATCCTATTAAAAACACAAGATACCAATCAGGGAAAAAGAAGACAAAGCTTGTGGCAGGTATACCATCCCTCACACAAACGACTCTCCAGGCCTTTATAAAAAGGACTATCTTTTTGCCACCAAGCTCTCCTTCGAATTTTGATTAGCACCTTAGAACTATTTTACACTAGTAGAATTTTGATGCACGGGTTCTAAATTATGACAAGTGTAGAGCATACTACCAGGATTAATCAACGCACATACGTTTGTTTAAAAAATCATACCATGTAGAAAGGCAGAAGTGAAGATTTAGGGACTCATAATGCACATATGTTTTATTTCTCAAGACTTTTCTAGGGAGCAGATCCTACCTTCGAATATTACAAAGATTACCTTATATAGGCATACATGACTACACAAACAATTAATTATTGATAAAGTTCTAGAAATCACCAGCAATAATCAACAGACTTATTATACATACAAATGACTGTTGACTTAGATGACTGACAGACTCATTACTAATAGATAAAATTCGAACAGATTATTGACAGGTTCATTAAGACACTGACCAATGATTTTTTAACTTGCTACAATGCTGCTACAATGATGAATAGTAGCTGCTACAGTGATGAATAGTGTTTGCTATAGTACCTTGCTATAGTACTTTATTATAGTGCATTGCTACAGTACATTTGGTACGGCACTTTCCCAACAACGGACTACTTATTTCCAACACACTTTCCTACACCTTCAAAAATCGTACTTGTGGATGGGTTCTTCAATATTGTCATCATTGGATCTGTCCGAATCGTCACTGTCCATTTGTCTTATGTAATCTCTAAGGATCCGTTCAACTTCCGCAATTTTCAAGGCCACATCTTCATGAAGTTCTGATTTTTGTCTTTTTTTTTGTGGAGACTCACAATTGGATGGAACGTTCGCGGAACTCGAGGCAACATCAGCAAAATATGATGGAATACCTAGCTAGGAAAAGTTCCCTAATTGCAATGACTCACTGTTTTTGTTAAGACCTAAACTGAGTGCAAGCTGTAGCTCACTGTAATCATATGGGTCTTGCGATAATAGTCCTCCCTGTGGATATTATGACTAAGGGGCTTGGGATGAGGATGAGGTAGTAATATCCATATCAGCTTGCATATCTATACCATAATATTATCCCAACGCTATATTAATCGCTGTCTGATACCTGTGATCAGTTGGATGATCCCAAAATGTGTTGGTAGAACTTGTTGGCCATGCCTCTAGTGGTATCACTTGATTGTATTGGCATAGAAGTCTCTTGAGCTCTCTATATTCTTGAAAAAGTGCCGAGATTTTGCATGGAAGAGTTTTGAAGAACTTCTCTAGAATCGGCCGAGGCTTTTATGTAGTTACTTTTACATCAGCTAGAGTTTTGCTCATGTCTTTATTTTGATGAATAAAAAATCATGGCCTATGAAATAAGACTGTTGTATGCAATTTCGGATTGGGTCAACAAGCTTTAAGTTGTTCCTGAAACATACATTTTCATGCTCCCAATTGTTTGAACCAATTAAGTATATCACCTAAATGCTTGAATTTGTCTTCTCCCTAGAGAATTCTACCAAGAATGAAAATGATCTTGGTTGTCGGAAATTCAATGGCTATGGTATAAAGATTGAACAAATACCATTAAAATCGTTTGAATTCTTCTGCAAACTCGTCTTCAAGATTGAGGGAGATAGGATGGATGAAAGGATATTTGGGATAATATTCATTGGGTTGGAGACTTAATCCTCTGTACCTGCTGAAAATCAGTAGTTGATATTTCCACATTAGTGATGGCAGATTTTCAAAAAGGGTATTGTCTTGGATGTATGCAGGAACTTCTGGCAGGTATTGTCTGCTAGGCTAAGGAGGTTTCATCTTGATGGGTTTAAATCCACCGAATGGATTTCGAAACACATACATATTTATGAATGTAATTGGTGCAGCAAATTCTTTTAGCCGTGATAAGAAATTACCAAGCAAATTCTTCTTTCCTGCTATATGCCTGGTTTCAAAGGAATACTTTGAAAATCATTCTGCCCATATGAGGAGTTGAGGATGATGAATTTGCTTTATTTGAACTTCAGCATTTCGGAGAAATATGACATATCTAGTTCAACTAGAAAATGATGTCCAAGAAGATGAAATTCAAACTTCTTGATGCCATTCCTTACTACCAAGATTTCCTTGAAAATAGAATGATAATGCATCTTGCTTTGCGTAAATCTTCCCCTGTTATGTCCACAAATTTTACGCTTTCCATTAATTTCTTCGAAAAGATCAGCAGCCCAATATTCATTACTAGCATCTGTCTATAAAATTCTCTTCATAGTAGAAGGGATTTGTAGAGAAGGAAGATGTTGTAAAACTTCTTTAAGGCATCTAATTGATTTAGTCTGTTGAAGTCCCCATAGAGGAGCATCTTTTTTTAGCCTCTACTGTAGTGGACTCACCAATTTGGTGATTTTGAGAACGAAGTCTCTGAGATAATTGACTATCTCAAGAAACTGTTGAACCTGTTTGAGAGAAAGATTATCATCAGGAAATTTTTGCAATTCTGAGGCAATATGGGGACTAGGATAATATGACCCATTCTTAAGATGCATTCCGAGAAATTCAATTTCTCGTTTGGCAATAATCATCTTTTTCTGAGATAGCATAATATAATATTTCTGGATCAATTCAGCAAATTGGCCAAATAGTTTACAATGAGAATCCTCATCATGAATGTAGAGGAGGATATCATAGCTTTTTGGAATAACGAAGGAACAGTTTTAAGACCAAAGGGGAGCACTATCCACTGAAATTGTTGATTGGGGATGCAAAATTCAATTTTGTGCCTATCATATAGATGAATTCCCAATTGCCAGAATCTAGCTTTAAGGTCAAATTTAGAATAGACCTTAGCTTGAGTTAAACTGGTAAATAACGAATTTCGATGGGATAATGGAAACTTATCATCTTGAAGGATTTGATTGAGAGGTTGGT
This sequence comes from Syzygium jambos, assembly GCA_031216235.1. Taxonomy (NCBI): domain Eukaryota; kingdom Viridiplantae; phylum Streptophyta; class Magnoliopsida; order Myrtales; family Myrtaceae; genus Syzygium; species Syzygium jambos. The sequence continues at coordinate 17,045,660 of CM062223.1, forward strand.
AATTGATGACTAGCCTCATCTTTCCTCTGTTCTGCTCAGAACGCTTATTCACGTAGAATGCTTCATGGCACCATTAAGAGTCAGATGGCTGATTAATCCTTAATGGAGTAAGTCTGAACATTCCTTTTGTGCCAAAATCAAATGATCAGGATTCATCCCTTAATGAGTTGCTTTGGTGGGATTAATATCTTCATTTTTCTTAAAAGGTAGATGGATGGAAAAGTCAGGATTTTCCTATAAAGGGTTGAGACATTTAAGGACAAATTCTGAATGAGATTCTCCACATGCACTAAGAAGCATTTGTCACGCCCCGTACCCCACGAAGCATGATCATCCGCGTAGGTCGAAATAAAATGTGACGCTCCCAGGATTTGCATCACCGACCCAAAACCCGAATCAGAGAAAAACGCACATCACATGCGGAAACCACGTATATATATATATATATATATATATATATATATATATACACCCAGACATGCAATTATAACCATGAATAGCAATAGACCTTAATAAGCTAAGAAACACTAACATATAAACACCCTTTTTAAAACTTATACAAACTAGTTATTTACAATCAAAAAGAATACAACAAAAGGCCACTAAACAAAAAGGATCGGTGACCTAGGGTATCAGCTAACTACCCAGGGAGAGTTACATCAAAAAGAGGGGTTAATCTAACTCCTATCATTGGGATCTGCCCTATGGCTCCCCGCCTGGATTGGACGGCGCTGCTGACTCCTCAGACGAGTCCTCCTCCGACAGAACTTCCTCGTCTGACCCCACTTCTGCCACTTCTCCAGCTGGCTCACCGTTCTCTCTCACTACTTCCAGATTCAGTTCTTCGTCTTCCTCCTCAATCATATCGTCAGCTATAACTTGCTCACCACCTTGCACTTCGTCCATCGGTATCGGTCCATCCACCGTATCGCCCACGCTGCTTACACTAAGGGAGGCGGGAGGATCAGAGACTTCTCCACTCACCATTTGGGGAATCATGACGCCATTAGCTCCCCTATAACACCAGGCTACGTACTCCTGAGTCTCGTTGTAATCTTCTCCCACATCTATCAGTACAACCGATTGATATCTAACGTACGCTGATCCATCTCCACAAGGATGAACACTAACACCTCGTTGAATCCTATGTGGATATCCAAAAAGAGGGGCCCTCCTCGGCATCCTATGGACGGGGGTCTGAAAATCGGTTTTACCACAACCGTGAGATAAACTCAGCAAGTAAAATCTCTAATCCTAAACTAGGCTAACGTGCACCTCCAGAAATAAATGAAATACATAAAATACTGAAACCAGTAATTAAATCATTATAAGTTCACATGGGCTCACAGCCCGATCTCAATACTCCAGCCCTGCAGGTTAGGCTTTCGATATCAATATAACTCATAAACAATTAAATCGACCCGAAGGCCATGACCCAATGGTCATCACAGTTTAACTCGACCCGAAGGCCCGACCCGTCGGTCACAGTTATAAATCGACCCGAAGGCCTGACCCGTCGGTCACAATTACACTCGACCCGTAGGCCTGACCCGTCGGTCACAGTTATAAATCGACCCGAAGGCCTGACCCGTCGGTCACAATTACACTCGTAATTCATATCACAACCAATGTGGACATTTACAATCAAAGGCCCAATTAAATCTCAATGGGCTTCAACAATTTCCATTCAATTCACATCAAGGCCCATTCAACTTTCTAATTGGGCTTCAACAATTCCAATTTTATTTCCAACAATCAAGGCCCATTTAAAATCCTCTAAATTGGGCCCATTTAAAATTCTCCAATTTGGGCCCATTTAAATTTCTCTAATTTGGGCCCATTTAAAATTCTCCAATTTGGGCCCAATTAACACAAAATTCGGAGCCCATGCAGCCCACACCAATTCAGCCCACAAATCCTTTCTAAATTACCACTAAACCACTATAATTAGCCCTAATTAAGTCCACTAATCAATCCTTGCATAAAACACACTTAATTAGGCTCTAATTATAATAATTTAACCCCTAATCAAGCATAATTAGACTAATTTAGCGATTAGTAGTTTTACTCGCCTAATGACGACGCGAGACGACGGGAGCGAGCGGCCGATGACCGGCGAGCGGTACGATCGACGGCGGCGCCCCAAAGCAAGCCGGCGGTCTACGGTGGTCCGGCGAAGCCCACGGCCAAGTCTCGGCCAAAACAGGGGAGGGTCGGCTGAGGACGGAGGAAAGTGAGATGGGGAGGCGAAGCTGGTCGGCTGGGGTGGCGCACGGCGGCGCGGCCAGGCGGAACACGCTCGGCGCCGGCGACGGCGTCCTTGCTCGCCTCGGCTGGAGCGGCTGCCACGGGCGGACACGGGCGACGGGAGAGGGGGATTGGGTTGCGACTGGGCTAGGGACGGCGCCAGAGGTCGGCACGTGGTGGTTGGCGGCCAGCAGCTCCGGCGAGGCCTGCTGTTCCGGCGTGAACAGTGGCCGGCGGTGCTGGAATGGCTGGAACGAGCAGCTGCCGAGAGGATTTCGGGAGGAGAGAGAGACGCGGGAAGAGAGAGAGTGAGCTGAGGTGAGAGAGAGAGAGTCAAAGATGGTCAAGAGAGAGGGTGAGTGGATGCCACATGTCACAATCCTAGACCAAAAGACCAAAATACCCCTAATCCAAGGGTTGAAATTGCTTCTTATCCAATAATGCAAGGGTAAAATGGTCATTTGCCCCTAACCATGGTTAATCAACTCTAGTTAACCTTACCCAACCTTGGTTAACCTCCAAAATTTAATTCAAAATTCGAAATAAATCAAAATGGCCTAGGGGCAATTCCGTCATTTTTCCGCCTGGAACCGAAATTCCAATTTTCACTCATACCGGTCCTAAATATTCATGTGATACCTAATCCAGAGTCGGAATCGCGAAATTCACTTTCTAAGCCCTCGAAAATCGTCTGCGAAGTTTCCGGGAATAAAATAATATTATTTTCCAATTTTTGTCGAAAATCCACTTTTTGTCCAGAATCACTCCAAACACACTTGGATACCCCAAAATGACGTTGGCCGCGAAAAATAACCTCAAACGGCCTCCGAATTCGGCCTCGGCGCTCCTAGGGGCAAAATAGTCTTTTTCTCACTCTCTGACAGATTTCCAGTTTTTCAACCGTTTTAATTCCAAACATGAATGGCCATTCCAAATTGACGTCCGTCTTGCAAAATAGTCGCAATTACCCTTGAGATTTTGATATCGAAACTCGGGTCCAATATTGTAATCTCAATATGCTCGTTTTGCAGTTTTAGGGTCTCTTACTAACGAGCGGCTGTTTAGGTGTTACGCGTATCGACCTAAGATTGTCCGAATCGTGATGGTCTAAATTTCGAGAGAACGAGAGGAATTATCACTAGCACCAGGGTCACGATCGTTTGGATTACAATCAGGTTTTATTCGTCAGGTGTACTTTCGGTCGTGCGAAATCACTCGCTATCCGATCGTACGTTACTGACAGAATCAACCAGTCATTTCCTAAGATCGGCCTATATTGGCTCAAAATATTTCCTCAACTTTCTTCGAAATCAGCGTTCAGTCGCGATCGGGTTCTCGGTCCACGTACATGTTCCTATTTAGCCTTTCTCATATGGTCAGTGTCCCGAGACTGATCAGGTTCAGGCGAGACTCACTAAAATTACACGAGAATGAATATACACTTTATTGGTCCCGATAACGGGTCAAAATTCAGGATGTTACAACTCTTCCCCCTTACAAAAATTTCGTCCTCGAAATTTGAACTTCAACCCTGTTCTTCGAACAACTGGGGGTGTTGACGTCGCATAGTTTCCTCGCTTTCCCAAGTAGCGCCCTCTGTCCCGTGGTGTTCCCAAACTACCTTCACCATCGGGATTGTCTTGTTCCGAAGTACTCGATCCTTTCTGTCTTCGATTCTGACTGGTCTCTCCACGTACGACACCCTGTCGTCCACGTCTATTTCTTCGTATCTTAGAACGTGTGTCGGATCCGGTTCATACTTTCTCAACATCGACACGTGGAAGACGTTGTGTATCTGGGACAAATTCGGTGGCAGGGCCAGTCTGTACGCCATGTCGCCAATCTTTTCCAAAATCTCAAACGGCCCAACAAATCTCGGACTCAACTTTCCTTTCTTGCCAAATCGGGATAATCCCTTCATAGGCGACACTTTTAAAAATACATGGTCCCCAACTTGAAATTCCAGATGTCGTCGTCTCCGATCGGCATAACTTTTCTGTCGACTCTGTGCTGTTTTTAACCTTTCTCTAATGATCTCAACAGCTTCTACTGTCTGCTGCACCAACTCTGGTCCTGTAATGCTCCGTTCTCCCACTTCATCCCAGTACACGGGAGTCTTACATGCTCTGCCATACAAAGCCTCAAACGGGGCCATCTGAATACTCTGCTGATAACTGTTATTGTATGCAAACTCCACCAGATGTAGCTGTTCTTCCCATTTACCCTGAAAATCCACTACACAAGCCCTCAACATATCCTCAAGGGTCTGGATTGTTCTTTCTGATTGCCCATCGGTCTGTGGATGATAAGCTGTACTGAACTGCACCTTTGTCCCCAAGGCTGTCTGCAGACTTTTCCAGAAGTTCGCTGTAAACCTCGGATCACGATCTGAAGTAATCGTCACTGGCACTCCGTGCAGTCTCACAATCTGTCTTACATACAGCTCTGCATACCTTTCTAACTCAAAATCCTTGCGCATTGCCAGAAAATGCGCTGACTTAGTCAGTCTATCTACTATCACCCAAATGGAATCATGCCCTCTCTGACTCCTTGGTAGTCCCGTTACAAAGTCCATGGTAATATGTTCCCATTTCCATTCGGGGATTTCCAATGGTCGCAGCAATCCTCCCGGTTTACAGTGTTGTGCCTTGACCTGCTGACACGTCAAACACTTAGCCACATGCTTGGCTACATCCGCTTTCAATCCATTCCACCAATAATGTTGTCTTAAATTCTGATACATTTTCGTACTGCCAGGGTGGATACTGTAATTGCTGCGATGAGCTTCTCGCAATATCTCTTCCTTAAGCTCAATATCATCCGGCACACACCATCGTCCCCTATACTTTAGGACTCCATCCTCTGATACCTGAAAATCTGGCTTCCTTGCCGCGACATCCATTTCCACAATCTTCTGAATCTCTTGATCCGTAGATTGTAGAGCCTTAATCCTAGTTTGAATCTCCGGCTCGATCCTCAAAGTAGCCAGCAGGTTCGACACCTGACTTAATTCCAACTTAAATTCCGAGTCTCGGAGCCTTTCCAATAACGTCCATTCCTTGATCATCAAGTGCGCCATACTAGACTTGCGACTTAGTGCATCCGCGACTCGATTCGCTTTTCCAGGATGATACATGATGTCGCAGTCATAATCCTTTAGAAGTTCCATCCACCTACGCTGCCTCATATTCAACTCTTTCTGCGAGAACAGGTATTTGAGGCTCTGATGATCCGTATAAATCTGAAACTTTTCCCCACACAAATAATGTCTCCAGATTTTGAGTGCAAAGACGATGGCAGCCAACTCTAAGTCATGCGTCGGATAATTCACTTCATGGGGTCTCAACTGACGCGACGCATACGCAACTACTTTTCCATGTTGCATTAACACACAACCAAGTCCTTTGAACGAAGCATCACTGTACACTTCAAATCCACCCGGTCCAGAGGGGATAGTTAAGACTGGAGCTGTCGTCAGTCTGTGCTTAAGCTCTTGAAAACTTCGTTCGCACTTATCGTCCCAATCAAACTTAGTTTCCTTTTTCAGTAGTCGCGTCAAGGGCGTGGCTATCGACGAGAATCCTTCCACAAAGCGTCGATAATAGCCAGCCAATCCTAAGAAACTTCTGATTTCCGTCACTGACGTCGGCCTGGGCCACTTAAGCACTGCCTCAATCTTAGTCGGATCCACGGATATTCCTTCTCCCGACACGATATGTCCAAGAAAGGCTACCTTGCTAAGCCAGAATTCACATTTGCTGAACTTCGCATAAAGCGCATGTTCCCTTAACGTCCGTAGAACTTCCGTCAAATGCACTTCATGCTCCTCTGAACTCTTTGAATATACCAGAATATCGTCAATGAACACTATGACGAACTGATCCAGGAATTCCTTAAAAACTCTGTTAATCAGATCCATGAAAGCTGCAGGGGCATTCGTTAAACCAAAGGGCATGACTGTAAACTCATAATGCCCGTACCTCGTTCTAAATGCAGTCTTGGGTATATCCTCCTTTCGAATTCTCAACTGATGATACCCTGTCCGTAGATCAATCTTGGAGAATACTGACGCCCCTTGCAACTGATCGAACAAGTCGTCGATCCTTGGCAGTGGATACTTATTCTTTATAGTCACCTGATTCAACTGCCGATAATCGATGCATAACCTCAACGTCCCGTCCTTTTTCTTCACAAACAGGACTGGCGCTCCCCATGGAGACGCACTAGGACGAATAAATCCCTTATCTAGCAACTCCTGCATCTGGACTTTCAACTCCTTCAGTTCCGACAAAGACATCCGATACGGGGCCTTAGAAATTGGCTCAGTTCCTGGGGCCAACTCTATTACAAATTCCACTTCCCGCTCTGGCGGCAAACCCGGTAACTCTTGAGGAAAAACCTCGGGGAAATTACATACTACAGAGATTTCTTCCAATTTAGGCTCCACCAATGTCGGATCTTTAACGTTAACCAAATACCCCTCACAACCTTCCTCAAGCATTTCTGTTGCTTCCACTGAGGAAATCCAAGGGATCGAGGTTCCTCCTCGATTTCCCTGAAATTCAAACTTAGGACGACCAATCGGATTAAATTGGATCGTCCTGCTGCCGCAATCCATAACGGCTTTCTGTTTAGTCAGCCAATCCATACCAATAATCACATCAAAGTCATACATGGCTAACACAGCTAAATCAATCCTTTCCTCAACATTTCCAATTACAATTTTACAGTCCAAGCACCCCAATGATACTAACACCCTATCATGCAGTGGGGTCGTCACACACAACATAATCTCAAGTAATACAGGCTCCAGACCAACCAGTCTAACAAACTGCTCAGAAATAAATGAATGGGTTGCCCCGGGATCAAACAACGCATATGCCGAATGATTGCAAAGAGAAACGGTACCTGTGACCACGCCTGGCGCGTCCTCAGCATCCTTTCGCGCCATAGCATACACTCGTCCTTGAGCAGGTGGTCTGCCCTGAATAGCCGGTGGAGGATTTCCGGCCTGATTTCCAATTCTAAGCGGCTGCTGTGGTTGACCTGGGGGTCCTAAAAGTCGTTGTTGGGGGCAATTCTTGATCTGGTGCCCCATACTCCCACAGCGAAAACAAGCCCCAATCCTATGTTGCGTCTGACTGGGCTTCCCGATAATCCTTCTCGGGGGCGGAACAAAGCGTCTATTACTGGCCATTGGTCTCCTTACAAAGCGACGATTGTCCCGATTAGGAATAAACCTCGAACCCGATGCTGATGCCCTTTCAATCTGATCCCGTTCCATAGTCTGGGCTCGCTCATATAACTCTCGATAATCCCTGATATTCAATAAAAGCATCTGAGTGCGAAGTTCCGGTTTCAGTCCATCCCGGAACCTTCGAGCCTTGTCCAGGGGATTCTCAACCATTCTTGGGGCAAACTTGGATAATCTAATAAACTCTGCCTCATACTGCACTACCGTCATCGACCCCTGACGAAGTCTCATAAACTCTGCCATCTTCTTCTCCTGGGCACTCTCAGAGAAAAACTGTCCATAGAAGTGCTCGACGAATATCGCCCAGGTCGGTTCCATAAACTCTGGAAACACTCTATCCTTAACCGCCTTCCACCAGTCATGGGCATTGTCCTGCAGTTGATACGATGCCAATAAGATCTTCTCCCTCTCAGTACACTCTAACAGCTCAAATGCCTTTTCCAATTCCTCCACCCAACGCGGGGCGGCTTCGGGGTCACCTCTGCCCGTGAACTTGGGCGGTTTCAACTTAAGAAAATGTTCCACCAACTGATGCATTGGTCTCGGTGCCACTACCGGTTGGGCTTGTACTGGCTGGGCTTGGGCTTGATTCTCTTGGACGGCAGCAACTGCGGCGGCCTCAGCAGCCTGAGCGGTCGCATTCTCTCTTTCCTGCGCCTGCCTATCCATCACATTACCGATTCTGTCTAGCGCCCTAAGAACTCCTTCCATTCGCGGATCTTCCGCCTGTCTAACATCAGCTCTGGGGTCCACTGCAGCCCCAATACCAACTCTAGGATTCTCTCCCTCTCTAGCACCCACACCGATGTTTTCTATCGCTCTAGCTCTAGCGCGACCTCTACCACGAGCTTCTCTGCCTGCGCCCCTCCTTGGAGCTCTTCCTACTCTTCCTCTTTCACTGCTCATCTTTCTATCCTGAGTGCTCGACTACCTGCTATAATTCCATCCAGGAATTAGAGACCTAGGCCAACTAACCGGTCTAAGTTCTAGGCAGGTATAAACACAGAAATAATTAAGCACTCAGCATGCGGCTAACACAACAGCACAAAATTTTCACCCAAGAACTCGCACACTAACCTTGGGTCCTGCCGCACCTGCACAATACTGGTTCAATCAATCACCACAATAGTCAAGCACAAACATTCTGGAGGTACACTTAGCACACTATGTCACCCTATAGCTACCCATGGTCATTTCTCCTTATCACTCCAAGGCTCCACTAAATCAAACAGAGCTGTCCTTGCTCTGATACCAATTCGAACGGGGATGTCACGCCCCGTATCCCACGAAACATGATCATCCGCGTAGGTCGAAATAAAATGTGACGCTCCCAGGATTTGCGTCACCGACCCAAAACCCGAATCAGAGAAAAACGCACATCACATGCGGAAACCACGTATATATATATATATATATATATATATATACACCCAGACATGCAATTATAACCATGAATAGCAATAGACCTTAATAAGCTAAGAAACACTAACATATAAACACCCTTTTTAAAACTTATACAAACTAGTTATTTACAATCAAAAAGAATACAACAAAAGGCCACTAAACAAAAAGGATCGGTGGCCTAGGGTATCAGCTAACTACCCAGGGAGAGTTACATCAAAAAGAGGGGTTAATCTAACTCCTATCATTGGGATCTGCCCTATGGCTCCCCGCCTGGATTGGACGGCGCTGCTGACTCCTCAGACGAGTCCTCCTCCGACAGAACTTCCTCGTCTGACCCCACTTCTGCCACTTCTCCAGCTGGCTCACCGTTCTCTCCCACTACTTCCAGATTCAGTTCTTCGTCTTCCTCCTCAATCATATCGTCAGCTATAACTTGCTCACCACCTTGTACTTCGTCCATCGGTATCGGTCCATCCACCGTATCGCCCACGCTGCTTACACTAAGGGAGGCGGGAGGATCAGAGACTTCTCCACTCACCATTTGGGGAATCATGACGCCATTAGCTCCCCTATAACACCAGGCTACGTACTCCTGAGTCTCGTTGTAATCTTCTCCCACATCTATCAGTACAACCGATTGATATCTAACGTACGCTGATCCATCTCCACAAGGATGAACACTAACATCTCGTTGAATCCTATGTGGATATCCAAAAAGAGGGGCCCTCCTCGGCATCCTATGGACGGGGGTCTGAAAATCGGTTTTACCACAACCGTGAGATAAACTCAGCAAGTAAAATCTCTAATCCTAAACTAGGCTAACGTGCACCTCCAGAAATAAATGAAATACATAAAATACTGAAACCAGTAATTAAATCATTATAAGTTCACATGGGCTCACAGCCCGATCTCAATACTCCAGCCCTGCAGGTTAGGCTTTCGATATCAATATAACTCATAAACAATTAAATCGACCCGAAGGCCATGACCCAATGGTCATCACAGTTTAACTCGACCCGAAGGCCATGACCCAATGGTCATCAATCATTCGACCCGAAGGCCCGACCCGTCGGTCACAGTTATAAATCGACCCGAAGGCCTGACCCGTCGGTCACAATTACACTCGACCCGTAGGCCTGACCCGTCGGTCACAGTTATAAATCGACCCGAAGGCCTGACCCGTCGGTCACAATTACACTCGTAATTCATATCACAACCAATGTGGACATTTACAATCAAAGGCCCAATTAAATCTCAATGGGCTTCAACAATTTCCATTCAATTCACATCAAGGCCCATTCAACTTTCTAATTGGGCTTCAACAATTCCAATTTTATTTCCAACAATCAAGGCCCATTTAAAATCCTCTAAATTGGGCCCATTTAAAATTCTCCAATTTGGGCCCATTTAAATTTCTCTAATTTGGGCCCATTTAAAATTCTCCAATTTGGGCCCAATTAACACAAAATTCGGAGCCCATGCAGCCCACACCAATTCAGCCCACAAATCCTTTCTAAATTACCACTAAACCACTATAATTAGCCCTAATTAAGTCCACTAATCAATCCTTGCATAAAACACACTTAATTAGGCTCTAATTATAATAATTTAACCCCTAATCAAGCATAATTAGACTAATTTAGCGATTAGTAGTTTTACTCGCCTAATGACGACGCGAGACGACGGGAGCGAGCGGCCGATGACCGGCGAGCGGTACGATCGACGGCGGCGCCCCAAAGCAAGCCGGCGGTCTACGGTGGTCCGGCGAAGCCCACGGCCAAGTCTCGGCCAAAACAGGGGAGGGTCGGCTGAGGACGGAGGAAAGTGAGATGGGGAGGCGAAGCTGGTCGGCTGGGGTGGCGCACGGCGGCGCGGCCAGGCGGAACACGCTCGGCGCCGGCGACGGCGTCCTTGCTCGCCTCGGCTGGAGCGGCTGCCACGGGCGGACACGGGCGACGGGAGAGGGGGATTGGGTTGCGACTGGGCTAGGGACGGCGCCAGAGGTCGGCACGTGGTGGTTGGCGGCCAGCAGCTCCGGCGAGGCCTGCTGTTCCGGCGTGAACAGTGGCCGGCGGTGCTGGAATGGCTGGAACGAGCAGCTGCCGAGAGGATTTCGGGAGGAGAGAGAGACGCGGGAAGAGAGAGAGTGAGCTGAGGTGAGAGAGAGAGAGTCAAAGATGGTCAAGAGAGAGGGTGAGTGGATGCCACATGTCACAATCCTAGACCAAAAGACCAAAATACCCCTAATCCAAGGGTTGAAATTGCTTCTTATCCAATAATGCAAGGGTAAAATGGTCATTTGCCCCTAACCATGGTTAATCAACTCTAGTTAACCTTACCCAACTTTGGTTAACCTCCAAAATTTAATTCAAAATTCGAAATAAATCAAAATGGCCTAGAGGCAATTCCGTCATTTTTCCGCCCGGAACCGAAATTCCAATTTTCACTCATACCGGTCCTAAATATTCATGTGATACCTAATCCAGAGTCGGAATCGCGAAATTCACTTTCTAAGCCCTCGAAAATCGTCTGCGAAGTTTCCGGGAATAAAATAATATTATTTTCCAATTTTTGTCGAAAATCCACTTTTTGTCCAGAATCACTCCAAACACACTTGGATACCCCAAAATGACGTTGGCCGCGAAAAATAACCTCAAACGGCCTCCGAATTCGGCCTCGGCGCTCCTAGGGGCAAAATAGTCTTTTTCTCACTCTCTGACAGATTTCCAGTTTTTCAACCGTTTTAATTCCAAACATGAATGGCCATTCCAAATTGACGTCCGTCTTGCAAAATAGTCGCAATTACCCTTGAGATTTTGATATCGAAACTCGGGTCCAATATTGTAATCTCAATATGCTCGTTTTGCAGTTTTAGGGTCTCTTACTAACGAGTGGCTGTTTAGGTGTTACGCGTATCGACCTAAGATTGTCCGAATCGTGATGGTCTAAATTTCGAGAGAACGAGAGGAATTATCACTAGCACCAGGGTCACGATCGTTTGGATTACAATCAGGTTTTATTCGTCAGGTGTACTTTCGGTCGTGCGAAATCACTCGCTATCCGATCGTACGTTACTGACAGAATCAACCAGTCATTGCCTAAGATCGGCCTATATTGGCTCAAAATATTTCCTCAACTTTCTTCGAAATCAGCGTTCAGTCGCGATCGGGTTCTCGGTCCACGTACATGTTCCTATTTAGCCTTTCTCATATGGTCAGTGTCCCGAGATTGATCAGGTTCAGGCGAGACTCACTAAAATTACACGAGAATGAATATACACTTTATTGGTCCCGATAACGGGTCAAAATTCAGGATGTTACAGCATTTGCATGATAGGATCTAGTACATTCATTTGGATGGCAAAAAATCGTTGGATGTCCGCAAACTTTTTGAATTGTCTATTGAACCGGAGTCCATTAGCCAAAATTCTAAGTTTGGGAATCTGGGTTAGGATGTCTCATCTAATGATGATATCTTTATCTAGTGAGCTAGAACCAAGGATTTTAGTGGTGAAAGAACATTGTGGGAAGAACTGAAAGGTAATGGGTTTGCTTCGAACTCTTGTGGAAAAAATCTCCAGAAGCAGAATTAAAATACCAGGTGTATGAATTTTAGTATTCTTCTAGAAGAATTTGGTGTCAAGCTTCGAAGCGCTGGCTCTAGTATTTATAAGGACTATAAGAGAAATAGGTTTGCATATTTAGAAAGATAGATTTTGATGGGAAAATGTGGAAGGATGGAAGGAATGTAGATACAAAGATCTTGGATTGAAGGAGGTTTTGGATTTTTGGAAGAAAATGAGTAAACTCCATTTTCTATTTCTTCATATGAGTCTTCAGTATCACTGGATGGGGATCACATCTGTATAGCATATGATGTGCATTATTGGTTCATCTTCTAAAGAGAAGTCGAATTCAACATCATCATCTTGAAGATAAATTTCAGTTTCTTTTTCAAGCTCCTAGATTTAATGAGAGTTTCTTTCCTAGGTCTTCGGACAATTCTTTGCAAAGTGGCCTTTTTTGTTACAAATGTAATATATGTCGAATTTCTTACGTCTTCTAGGCTGGTTGTGTTTGGATCGTCTTTTTATCAAGAAACACCATTTATGTCTTCTTCCTAGATTGAGGGAGAATCATTTGAAGTGCTTTTCATTTTATGCCGATCTCTGCAAGAAGGATCATCACAGGATGCTTTCTTTGGACATTTGATTATCAACTCTGGCCTTCAACAAGCTCCATCAAGCTCTTTATTGCTCTTAAGATAACTTTTGAATGCCTTTCGGTGAATAAAGAGGTCATCAAGAGCCAAATGTATCTCCTGCTGCAATTCTTATATCGGGACATCAACAATTCTTCACTGCTTATTCTGAAGAGATCTTTCTACAACTTAACCAATTTCTTTTGGAATAGAAGATAAAAATACTTGCTTCAGGTTTGGACCGGCTCCAAGAACATAAAACAATTTAAGCATTTCCATGAAATGCTTATTAAGGTGTTTTCGACGTAAAGAGCAATATTTTCTATTTAAAAACTCCCTCCTTTTTAGTTCAAGAAGATCTTCTGGTTTGCCAAATAAGAATTGGTGGATGACACGTATCACATAATGAAAATCTGTTTGGAGTAAGAACGTCATCTGATTTTGAACAGAAATGGTTTTCCACCAATCTTTGAGGCTACTAGTAAATCTGCTAACGAACTTAATCTGTACATCATGCCAACTTTCAACAAAGAGCTCCAGTGCTGAGCCAAGCATGGAACTCCTGTTATCTTTCTGACCATTTAGGGTATGGAATATCATTAAGAGTAAAATAGTGTTTGGAGGTCGAAGCTCTAGAGCGAGAGTTCAAATTATGAATGTTTACTATTTCTGACTCAAATGAGTTTGATTCCATATCTGCCTCAGGGGGATCGGCCATGAGATTAGCAGGTTTGGGAAAATTTGGTATCTCAGGGTCAGAAGGTGAGGTTTTTTATGAAGAAAAGGAGGATGTTTCAAAGTTAGAAAAGGTATTTTGTTGGGATGGATCAATTGTAGTAATAACTGGTAGCTTCTATTGGCATTGATCTCGCAAAAAAGCCTCTCATGGATTTGAAACCATGTGGTAGGAAGGACGTTCTTAGGAAGATTAAGGAACGTCTGACTTCTTCTCTTGCTACATTTTCTTTTATTTCTCCATTTCATGGATGCCATTTCAAAGTGTAATATTATCACTCCGATCTTCTTTTGGGGCTCCTACAATGATTGAGGCAACTGAAGTGACTTTTGGAGGAGAGATTTCCATCTGGGTTCGATGCCTAAATTGAGAAAATGGGTTTAGCATAGGAACAATGTTCCTTCTTGAAGGAGTTTAATTTGCCGAAGTAGCTTTTTCATTTCAATAGTCTGGTCTTCCAAATAATGATGGGAAATATATTTACTCAATTCCATCTACTGCAATTTCTTCTAGAACGTTTCAAGCAGTTTGTTTGTGACCAAAGCTGTTTGATCAACTTTCTAATCGACATGATCAAGGCGGGCTTGGATAGTTGAAAATTTTGTATCAATTGTCTTGAGAATATTATTTTGTGCTAGAGCATTTTCTGACTGCCAATTCAAAACAACTTCGGCAATAGTAGTTTTCTTTTGTCTCCCATGATCATCGACATCCGTAGAATTTGGAATCTTTAGCATGTGTCGAAAACGATGGTAAGCGTTCATAAATTCTTCAAATGTTGGAAAGGGAGCACTAGAATTGGTCATTTCCAAGGGTGGAAAGTCTGAGGGTTGAAACATACATATAGTTGGGAGTACTGGTGGTGGTTTAGGCTTTGAAACGCATGAGGGCTAGGGTGCTTTGGGTAATTGCAAAGGATAAGAATTTTTTTCTAACCCATTTTTGAATGGATTTATAAAATGGTGAAACAATTAACTTTTGTGGGGGAGTTTTTCTGGGTATTGATTGTGGTGGTGAAGGAGGTTTACAAGGTTCAGGAACTAGAGGATGAGTTTGTGGCGGGGGTGGTCCATATGAAATCATAAATTGGTATCTTCCTCCATCCACACCAAGGGATCCCATGACACGATCCCCATCAAGATATCTCTGGTAGAGACTATCTTTGAACCGTTTCTTTTTCTTTTTGGATGGTATGTTATGTTATTCAATACAAACATCAATATGACACGGTTGCATCATAAAAATAGTAAGAAAAATAGTAGAAGGGGCTTCTTCCTTTTCCTTACGAAATTTAATAACATTTGTACCATCTTTTTTTTTGTGAACTAAGATTTCATGGATTGGATAGGCCTCGAATTCTGATGGAGTTTTTCATAGTTAGTTATCCAAGTATCAGGGAATAACTTAACTAATTAATCTCGAGAAATTTGTCTTGATACATAGACACAGAAACTTTGATCGTTATCCACTGAGATAAAAAGAGCATCCTCAGTGCCAGGAAAATTAAGATCAATATCATGGTTTTGGACCCGATATACCATTTGGTAGTGTAAAGGAACAACTATAGAATCAAGAGTATGAGGAACTCCGATGAGCTGTAACTGAAAATTAAGAGCAGAAAGGAGTCTTGGGTCCGTAAGGACCATGTTGAAATTTGGAAACGGTGTAACAAATATTGTTCCAACATTGAGGTTGGTTTAGATTGTATCAATACAAGCATGCTGGTAATCCAAGAAATGAGTACCCAGAAGGGTAATTTTAGCAATAACAGGTAATCCTTTTCTACCATAGAAGGACAGTACAAGACGGATGGCACCAAAGTGAAGATGCATATACCCTTACTGCACCCATTGACATGGAAAATTAGAATGTATTTGAAGGGTAACAGAATGTTCTTGCTGGGTAGCAAGAATAGGATATTGATCAAATTGGGATGACTGGACATATTCCATAACTTCTCAGGGTGTATGTTTGATGGAACATAGCGGAGAAAAAGATGGAGGTTTTACGAAAGCAGAATACAGATTTATAAGTGGAAGATGACTTTATGAAAATTTACTATCTTCATTAAGGTATGAGACCTCATAAAAATAGTCATTTTTGAAACATTTGAAGTGCGAAGATCTAAAGAGGCATTTACACTAACTGGTGGATTGAAATTAGTAGAATCACTCATGGTGGAACAAGTCTTCCTTTTCTACTCGGTAATTCATCTAAAAACAAGCAGGTATGTTGAATAGGGCGCTGGTTCTAATACTAGGAAAGGGACGCTAAGATGCCAATAAGGGAAAATGAAGACAAGGCTTGTGGCAGGTATATTATCCCCAACACAAACGGCTCTCTGCAAGTGGTAGAATAGCCAAGAAATATAGCTTCAGTTTTCTTCCTTTAAACAACTCATAGGGTGTTTTCTCCAATAATGGTCATAGAAACACTCTGTTGATGATATATCAAGATATTGCAATTGCTTGGGCCCAAAAATAAGCTAGGGTCCCGCTTTTAATCATCATCGTGCTTGCCATTTCCTACAGGTTTCTATTCTTTTTTTCTACTATATTGTTTTGTTGCGAAGTGTATGGAGGTGAGAAATTGTGTTCGATCCCATTTTCTTCACAGTAATCAGCAAAGTTTCTTGTTTTTGAATTTACCACCATCATCAATCCTAATGCCTGTAATAATGTATCCTTTCTTATTATGTATCTTCCATGCAATCTTCACAAAATATTTGCACTCTTCGTCCTTGTGAGTTAGAAACAATACCCAAGTGAATCTAAAGTAATCATCCAAAACAACAAGATAGTATCTACTTCCTCCAAGACTAGTATTTCTTGTAGGTCCGAAGATCCACGTGGAGAAGCTACACAACTCTATTGATAGCAATAGTGTTTATGGATTTGAATGTACTCTCCATTTGCTCACCTAACAAGCATTCATTGCATAGCTCATTCTTCTCATACCTCATTCTTGGAAGACCACATACCAAGTCCTTTGTTGCTAGCTTAAAAATCTTCTTCAAATTGATATGACCTAGCTTTATGTGCAGAAACTCTTTCTTTTCTTTACTAGATATTAAGTAACAGGCAGTATCACAGTTGATATTGAGTAGATAGATATTTTCATACCTCTAGCCAGATAAAACCTATGATAGATCATTGCCTTTACCTATGCATTCACCATCTTTAAAGCTGATCTTGTATCCTTTGTCACACAGTTGATAGATACTTATAAGGTTCCTTTGACTAACACTACATCTTCAATGATTAGCTCTCCAAACTTGATGTCGGCTTTGCCGATTATTCTTCCTTTGTCTTTTCCTCTAAAAGTGACAACTCCTCCATCAATTTGGGTTAAGGATAGGAATTTGTCAGTATCTCCAGTCATATGTTGCGGGCGTCAACTATTTAGCTACCATTTTTTGCTCAACCTTTTTATAGAGAAAGATTTCATTTTTTTTTGGTACCCTGACAAACTTGGGTCCTTTTACTTCTGGTGGATCTTCTTTGGCTTAGCTTGCTCATTTGGACATTCATATTTTTGATGACCATCTCTATTGCAGCTAGAACAATGATTTTTAGCAAAATGATTTTTGTAGTCTTACATATGAGGCTTTTTCTTGATTCTATCCTTTGTGCTAGGAAAATGATTTATTTTGTCTTCATCTTCCTCATAATCTAAAATGGATTTATTATAACAAGAAATTTGAATTGAAAGAATGTGCTCGATTATCTTTGAACCAAGAGAAAATTTGGTGCAAATTTTGGACACATTGTCACGCCCCGAACCCCCACGGCGCGCCACATCCCTCGCCAAGGTCGATTTGACTGCGACGTCCCAGGACGCGTCGCCGACCCAACGCCCAACACAGAGACTTAAAACACATGCGGAAGCAAATCAAAATCACCCGAACAATAATATATACATAACCAAGGATAGCCATACAACAACGAGCACGAATAATTACACACTTACTTTGACCTCGGGAAACATATACAATATTCGTATACAGCCCACACACGCAAAATCAAAAGCGGATACATGGCGCGGCAATCAAGCACCATGTCTAGCCGGGGTTCCTTCCGCCACACTTCGGTACGCCTGTCATCCTCTAGGCTGGAGGTCTGAAAAAATCGGTTTTCAACAACCGTGAGAATAAATCTCAGTGAGTAATTCCCTAAACCTAAACTAGGCTAACGTGCACCTCCAGAAATAAATAAAACACACAATTCACTGAACCAGTAAATAAATCCTCATAAGTTCACATGGGCTCACAGCCCGATTCCAATATTCCAGCCCTGCAGGTTAGGCTTTCGATATTAATATAATTCATAGACAATTAAATCGACCCGAAGGCCATGACCCAATGGTCATCAATCACTCGACCCGAAGGCCCGACCCGTCGGTCACAGTTATATATCGACCCGAAGGCCTGACCCGTCGGTCACAATCACACTCGACCCGTAGGCCTGACCCGTCGGTCACAGTTATATATCGACCCGAAGGCCTGACCCGTCGGTCACAATCACACTCGACCCGTAGGCCTGACCCGTCGGTCACAGTTATATATCGACCCGAAGGCCTGACCCGTCGGTCACAATCACACTCGACCCGTAGGCCTGACCCGTCGGTCACAATTATAAATCGACCCGTAGGCCTGACCCGTCGGTCACAATTATATTATGCACAAAGAATGCCCAATTCCTCACGAGCACATGATCATAAAAAGGCAATTAGATGCGCATTTAAACATGCCCAATCAATTCAACAATTCAATTTAGCCACGGCATGTAATTCACACACGGCTTTAAGTCGATCACACGAATATGTGGCATGGCAACGCCCCAATTGGGCCTCAACAAGCAACAATCAACGGTAATCCATTAACCCGGGCACACCCGGCAATCACCCGGTCTAACTTCCAACTTGCTGATTTCTAAACCACCGAAGTCCCAAAGTGGACAGCCACCATTCAATTTACCACGCAATAAGCTCAATTCACATTTCATTATGCCCAGCCAACATATAAGGACGACCATGGAATCAATTCAAGCACTCATGCACTGTACACAATTCACGAGCATAGATCACACAACTAGTCCATCACAAATCCACAGAAATCGAGGTCCATCAAGTTACTTCCTTCCTCAAGGCATTGGACGTGTGTCACGACACCCCAAAATCACTTACAATTAGGGACAATTCAGCCGCTAGCTCGGTCAGTCCATTGTTCCCGGCACTTACTCTCCCAACCTCGAATCAATCGCACCTAGTCCAACTAGCCCCAAAGTGGACAGCCACTAAACCGATCACGCTGGGCCATTTAATGATCTCAAAACGTTCCATTAGACTCCCCAAGACACCATTGTAATCAGCCACCAACATGTCACAAAGAGCGCACACTAGAATCCACGTTTTAGACCCGAGTCTCGCCAAAATTGGGCAATTTCCAAACCGATTCTGTTCAGCCAATGCACAGCATCTCTCGGGCCATTAAACTTCCACCAAATCATCACACCAGACCACCAAATAGGCCGCGACACCAGCCCCTAACCATCTCCACAACCTAACCCCCAAATTTAACCCCTAACTTGTCTAGAAATGCACAAGGGCCTAACTAGGGCTTAGGGTCGAACTCACCGGGTGCCCTAAGCTTCAAACCGAGCCGAACACGCGGCGATAGCGGCTGGAAAGCGGCTACCCCTCGCCGGAACAGTAACAGCGGCGACAGTTCCGGCGAACGGCGCGAGCCTAGGCGATGGTCCAAGCTAATCCGCGGCCTAGAGAGAGAGAAACATGGTCAGAGAGAGAGAGGCATAGGACAGCTGGACAGCGGGGCGAGGCAGCGGGCTCACTCCGGAACAGTGACGACGGTGGCGGAGCCCCTCCGGCCCAAGGCCATCCACGGCCAAACCGAGAGAGAGAGAAAAAGGGAGGAGAGGGGGAGGCTTGCCAGCTGTTTTGGGGGAGACAGGCGGTGATCGGCAACACCGGGGCGGCGACGGCGACGGTCGGGACGGCGGCGCGCGGCAGCGAGGCAAGGCGGCGCGCGGCGGCTGAAACCCAGAACAGGGGAGGTGTCGGGGAGGAAGAGGAATCGGAGAGGGGAGGTGGTGGCGACCAAGGGGGCCAGCAGGACGGCGGAGGCGACGGAGGAGAGCGGCTGGGTGGCCAAGGCGAGGCGGCGGCGGCCGGAAAGGCGGCACACGGCGGCGGCGCTAGAAGCCCTAAACAGGGGAGGCTTCGGGGGAGAGAGAAAATCAGGGGAAAGAGGGGGTCGATCGGCGGCTGGAGGTGGCACGGCGGCGTCTCGGTGGCCGGAGGACGAGGGGGCCGGTCGGCGGACGGCTGGGCAACGCCGGATCGCGGCGGACGCCGCGGCGAGCTGCTGTTCGCGCTCTCCGCGAGCAGGCCGGCGACGGGCGGTCGCGGCGACCGACGGCGGCGCGGCTCGGTCGGGGCGACGCGGCGACGGCGGCGAGGCTGGGGGCGAGCTTGATCGGCGGTCGGACGGCGCGCGGCGGCTGGGCTAGTCGCCGGCGATGGGTTGCAGAGCAAACATCAGAAGCAGGAGCATCGGGGGAGGCCAGCGAAGGAGAAGAAGGAAAAGAGAAGAGAGAGGAGAGAGAAGAAGAAAGAAAAAAGAAAAAGAAGGAGAGAGAGAAGACAGGTTTGACCGGGGAAGGGAGAACGTGCGCGGTTCAGAAGGGGAGAGAGAAAGAGAGAGAGAGAGAGAGAAGTTTCCGAAAAATAATTAAACTTCATTCTTATATTAAACGCAAATCGAGAGTCCAAATTAAAAACCGAAAATGGTCTACCAGTCCATAAAAGACCTCGCACATAAAAAGGGACAAAGGCCAAATTAATTAAACCAAACTATAACGAGGGAGGTCCACTAGTCCAAATTCGCACTTGGTCAAAAACTCTCATTTTTCCATTATTCCTGAAAATCTTGATACTGGCCACATTAATATCGACACCGTCCAATTTATTTCGTTCCAACACTCCCGAAAATCGACTGCCAAGTCCGGGGTCCAAATAACGGCCAAATTTGATCGAGTGCGATTCTAGCGAAATCTCTAATTTAAAATGATAACCGGGAGTGATCAGCTTCCGGGCGAGATTTTACTATAAGCACACTGACAAATTACGCGTTTTATAAATCCCAAAAATGGGCCGAAATTCGGGATGTCACACACATTCTCCTCAAGAGATACATGATCTTTCTTTGAAAGTTCATATTCACCTTTGACGGTATTAAGTTCCTTTCTCAAATTGACGAGTTCCTCTTTGTGCTTTGTATCTTGGTTTGTGAGTTTTGAAACCTCTCTTTAAGTAAGGGCAAATGCCTTGTCATCTATTTCACATCACGTTTAATTGTGATGTAAGGGCACATTCTTCTTTTATAATTAATGATTTGTCAAACCTTATTTCCTTTTTGTTTTTTTCCCTTCTTTTTTTGTTCTCAGTTTGGGCTGGTAGTGTCCAAAAATGGTGAGGAAAGAGAGGGAAAGAGAGAGGCGTAGCAGTGGTGGTGAAGCAGCGGCGCCGGTGGCTGTTCCGGCGGTGTCACGGTTGCTAGCGGTGGCTGGAACGGCTACTGGTCAGGCAAGGTGGTGGGGTGAAGCTCGGCCGAATGAGAGAAACAAAGGAGGAGAGAGAGAGAGAGAGAGAGAGAGAGAGAGAGAGAGAGAGAGAGAGAGAGAGAGAGAGAGAGAGAGAGAGAGAGAGAGAGCATGATCTTGATTTTTACTAACCCCACTACCAACCCCACTACAAATCAATGGTCCACAATCTATTCTCTTCCCGAAGCCAAGATCCAATGGCCCATAATTTTTCTCCCAACAATTTTCCAAAATTACAAATGGTAACAAAAAATAAATAAGCAAGATGAGAAGGGACACAGACCAAAAAAAAAATTGCACTACTTAACTATGGATTCATGAAGAAAATCTAGATGACATTCCTTCTACATAAATGTCGAACATGTTCATCACCAAGTTCTCCATCATGAGATTTGCAACTTCTACGGCGCATTATGTGTTTGAGCTCTAATCCCCGCAGAAAACACACAAAAAAACCAGAAACCGCCTGTTATCTATAACTTTTGATAAATGGGATTAATCATAACTTACTTACATTCTAAACCTGCCAAGTGATACAGATATAGACCTACTGCTTATTTGTATAAAACATGCATCATCATAATTTAAACATGAAAAGCTAACCTTTCACACCTTCCCCTCCTGCTCATTCATGTGCGTTCGCTATCATTCTCCCTTCCCCGATACAGGTGCTTCGCGACATTTGATAATTCCCTCAATTGTTCAATTTGCAATTTCAAGATGTGTTTTTCATAAAGCTGCTTTTCGATTTTAATTGCTCGGCGGTAGAATTCTTCCTTTTGTCTTTGAAAGATCATGAGTGTCAAAAAAGACTAACATGAAAAGATACGTATTTTGAACAAATATAAAAAGAATACCTTGTGTTCTTTAGCGAGTCTCAGAACCCTTTCAATCTATTGTAACTTTAAGGCAGCTAATTATTAACACCTAAATTTTGGAGACCTAATTAGTCATTCATTGCATAAAAATTAGGGATCGATCTCGGTCCCTAAAAAAAATTTAATTAGTTAAATTGCATATAAATATTAGGAGCATTTCATTGATAGTTAATTAGGCCCATATAATTTGCATATTTATCGGACCAACGGCGGATAGACTTGAACGATACACATTTGGAGGGTTCACCAATGGACAATCAATACTAGTACCACTTGAAAAAGTCAAGATTTTCCCACAAAGGCAATTATAAAGAGGTACTAGTATATTTATAATAAAATGGTGAGATTAATATCTTCATTATTCTTAAATGGCAGATGGATGAAAAAGTCAGAATTTTCCCACAAAGGGTTGAGACATTTAAGGGCAAATTCTAAATGAGATTCTAGACATGCACTAAGAAGCATTTGCATGATAGGATCTAGTATATTCATTTGGATGGCAAAAAATCGTTGGATGTCCACAAACTTTTTTATTTGTCTATTGAACCGGAGTCCATTAGCCAAAATTCTAAGTTTGGGAATCTGGGTTAGGATGTCTCATCCAATGATGATATCTTTATCTGGTGAGCTAGAACCAAGAATTTTAGTGGTGAGAGAACATCGTGGAAAGAACTGAAAGGTAATGGGTTTGCTTCGAACTCTTGTGGAAAAAATCTTCAGAAGCAGAATTAAAATACCAAGTGTATGAATTTCAGTATTCTTCTAGAAGAATTTTGGTGTCGAGCTTCGAAGCACTGGCTCTAGTATTTATAAGGACTATAAGAGAAATAGGTTTGCATATTTAGAAAGATAGATTTTGATGGGAAAATGTGGAGGGATGGAAGGAATGTAGATACAAAGATCTTGGATTGAAGGAGGTTTTGGATTTTTGGAAGAAAATGAGTAAACTCCATTTTCTATTTCTTCATATGAGTCTTCAGTATCACTGGATGGGGATCACATCTGTATAGCATATGGTGTGCATTATTGGTTCATCTTCTAAAGAGAAGACGAATTCAACATCATCATCTTGAAGATAAATTTCAGTTTCTTTTTCAAGCTCCTAGATTTAGTGAGAGTTTCTTCCCTAGGTCTTCGGACAATTTTTTGCAAAGTGGCCTTTTTTGTTACAAATGTAATATATGTCGGATTTCTTACGTCTTCTAGGCTGGTTGCGTTTGGATTGTCTTTTTATCAAGAAACACCATTTATGTCTTCTTCCTAGATTGAGGGAGAATCATTTGAAGTGCTTTTCTTTTTATGCCGATCTCTGCAAGAAGGATCATCACAGGATGCTTTCTTTGGACATTTGATTATCAACTCTGGCCTTCAACAAGCTCCATCAAGCTCTTTATTGCTCTTAAGATAACTTTTGAATGCCTTTCGGCGAATAAAGAGGTCATCAAGAGCCAAATGTATCTCCTGCTGCAATTCTTCTATCGGGACATCAACAATTCTTCGCTGCTTATTTTGAAGGGATCTTTTGACAACTTGACCAATTTCTTTTGGAATAGAAGATATAAATACCTGCTTCAGGTATGGATTGGCTCCAAGAGCATAAAACAATTTAAGCATTTCCATGAAATGCTTATTAAGGTGTTTTCAACGTAAAGAGCAATATTTTCTATTTAAAAACTCTCATTTTTAGTTTAAGAATGTCTTCTGGTTTGCCAAATAAGAACTGGTGGATGACGCGGATCACATAATGAAAATCTGTTTGGAGTAGAACGTCATCTGATTTTGAACATAAATGGTTTTCCACCAATCTTTGAGGCTACTAGTAAATCTGCTAATGAACTTCGCCTGTATGTCATGCCAACTTTCAACAAAGAGCTCTAGTGCCGAGCCAAGCATGGAACTCCTGTTATCTTTCTGACAATTTAGGGTATGGAATATCATTAAGAGTAAAATAGTGTTTGGAGGTCGAAGCTCTAGAATGAGAGTTCTAATTGTGAATGTTTACTATTTCTGGCTCAAATGAGTTTGATTCCATATCTGCCTCAGGGGGATCGACCATGAGATTAGCAGTTTTGGGGAATTTTGGTATCTTAGGGTCAAAAGGTGAGGTTTCTTACGGAGAAAAGAAGGATGTTTCAAAGTTGAAAAATGTATTTTACTTGGATGGATCAATTGTAGTAATAACTGGCAGCTTCTATTGGCATTGATTTCGCAAAAAAGCCTCTCATATATTTGAAACCATGCTATGCGAGGAGCAATTTCCTTGGTCATGCTCGCTATCATGCGAGGAAAGCTGCTCGAAGCAAAGCGCATCCTCGCTAAGATCTCCGTCTCCAAGGAGGAAGCTAAACTCTAATTTTAAAAATATCAAGGCGGCTGCCGGCATCCCTCCAGAGTGGAATGATGACATTGTCATTGTGGGGAGGGTGTGTGGTAGGATCTCTTTCGCCATCCAAGCCCACCTATCCGCTACACGCTCCTCTGCGCCATTATGATCCAATTATTCCAAAAGACCTTTGGAATTAGCATTATCCTCCTTTACATTACTCGTTTCATAGAGAAGGCTGGCTTCATGTCCTCCGACGAAGAGACCTTATTGACTATCCTAGTTGAAGTTGCAAAGACCATATGCATCCTCGTGGCCACTTTGCTCATTGGCAAGCTCGGGCGACGACGGTTGCTATTGAGCAGCATAAGTGGGATGATTGTGTCTCTTGTCATCCTTAGAACAAGTCTTATGAAGATCGACCAAATCGACACAAGCATATCAACGACCCAAATGACATGAAGCAAATGTGGGTGGCAAAAATGTACATCACCTCATTGTTCCTTTACATGGCCTCTTTCTTCGTAGGGATGGGTCCTGTCACTTCAATTTTCAACTCTGAGGTATTCCCACTTAAGCTGCGAGCACATGGATGGGCAATCGCCTTTGCTGTGAACCAAGGGGCAAGTGTACTGATATCATCCATATTCTTAGTGCTGAACAAGCCTATGCCCCTCAGCGGGGTTGCCTTCTCATTTGCTGTGGTCTCCATCATAGCGTGGGTGGTCTTCTTCATCACAATGCCAGAAACTAAGGGCTGGTCTTCTTCATGATTAGGAGAATGGAACAATTATTTTTGGGATTACATAATTCGGGACGATCCAAATTATATTTGATTAAGTATCTAGGGTTTATGATTGATTATATATGACTTTCTTGACTGCATTGATATGCTGTCTGAAATTAGACAGATCAATGAAAATACCAAGATATGCATTATGCATGCATGACAAGTTCACATTTAAATTAAAGAAATATCATTTTTGAAAAACATTTTTCTACTTTTAAGATATGTTCATGAAGCTTTGCAAATAGATGGCAGTAGCCTTGAGGAATATAGCTTCGGATGAGCAATGGTGATTGTATAAGAATTGTCAACTATGGGTTGAGAGTATGATAAGAATTGTCAATTATGCAAGAATACCTAAATTTTTTAAAACATTATATGAGATATTCTATATGCCACTGATTGACTTACATAAGGTGTCAACTGACTTTGCAGGTATCAACACCCACAGCTAGAGATTCTAATGTGAACAGGACCATTCAATCGGAGTTGATTGAGAACTCCAATCCTCCTACATAGGCACAGCAGAAGTACGCCTTAAGATGCACCCCGGTGGCCTCTGTCACCACATTTATGCTGGGCTTTGGTAAATCCCCCCCTTTCTCTCTCTCTCTCTCATGGGAAGACTTACCCTATGGTCGTCCATGAAGCTTTGAAGTATATACCTGTGAATTAATTTTCCATACGATGAATCGGTCTTTGTAGAAAACAAAAAAAGTTAGTTATATCTTAGTCATTATTATTTTTTGTCTAGCTTTATTATCGATACAACTGATAGATCTATCACCAAAAGTCATATTTTAATGAATAGGAAAAAAAACGAAAAAAAATATTACTTAATATTGGATAACATCATCGATGTTTTCTTTTTCCTTTTTGAGCCAATCAAGTTAATTTCGGATAAACTCCGTCGCATTTATTAATTCTCATAATTCTTATTTTATAATCACATGTAGTAGGAAAATAAATTCAAATAAAATGGATAAAATAGGGAACTTAATATTTTTTTTTCAATTTCTTGTATATGGTTGTAATTTACGTGATAATGTTATGATGATAAATAAGATTTTATTGTTTTTTTTATTTTGGCAAAAATAGGAGTGCAGAGCAAGACGTTAACTACCTTCAAGAAGGACCAGGAGCTAGCCGACAAGCATGTTGACTGACTGACTCTGATCCTCCACATATTTACACTTCTTGGGTCGATGTTTGCAGGGTGGACCGTCGATAGGATCGGTTGCCGGTTGACCATCTTCTTGGGGGGATTCATCTACTTCCTTGGGCCTTGATTCATGGGCTTTGCTACCAATAACTTCATCATCTTGTTGGGCCACATCATCGCTCATGTCAACATCGGCTACGCCCTTACAGTCACCCCCACCTACGTAGCTAAGGTCTCCCCCGCCTCTTACTGTGGGTGCTTCACCTCCTTCCCCGAGATACTCACTCATTTTCCTTTTTTTTTTTCTAATTTTGAGCATCTTTTCCACTTTTTTATATGTTATCATTTTTTGTCTTATTCATTATATGTTTCGATGGTTTAGGTGTTCATTAATGCCGGCATCACTCTAGGCTACGCCTGCAATTATATCTTCTCCGAGATCAATTTAAACGGTTGGCGTCTCATGCTATGCGAGGGAGCAATCTCCTTGGTCCTACTCACCATCATGGTCCTCGCCATGCTGGAATCCTCCCGATAGCTCATCATGCGAGGAAAGCTGCTCAAAGCGAAGCGCATCCTCGCAAAGATCTCCACCTCAAAGGAGGAAGCTCAACTCCAATTTTAAAAATATCAAGGCGGCTACTGGCATCCCTCCAAAGTGGAATGATGACGTTGTCATTGTGCCAAGCATCGGGGAGGGCGTGTGGCAGGATCTCCTCTGCTACCCGAGCCCATCTCACCGCTACACGCTCCTCTGCGCCATTATGATCCGATTATTCCAAAAGGCCTCTGGAATTGACATTATCCTCCTTTACATTGCTCGTTTCTTAGAGAAGGCTGGCTTCTTGTCCTCTGACAAGAAGTTCTTATTGACCATCCTAGTCGAAGTTGCAAAGACGATATGTATCCTCGTGGCCACTTTGCTTCTTGATAAGCTCGGCCGACGGCTGTTGCCGTTGAGCAGCATAGGTGGGATGTTTGTGTCTCTTGTCATCCTCAGAACATGTCTTGTGAAGATCAACCGAATTGACACAAAGCATATCGACCACCCAAATGACATGAAGCAAATGTGGGTGGTAAAAATGTGCATCACCTCATCATTCCTTTACATGGCCTCCTTCTCTATAAGGATGGGGCCTTTCACTTCGGTTTTCAACTCTGAGGTATTCCCACTTAAGCTGCAAGCATAGGGATGCGCAATCGCCTTTGGTGCGAACCAAGGGGCGAGTGCACTGATATCATCTATATTCTAAGCGCTGGACAAGCTGATGTTCCTCGGCGGGGCTGCCTTCTCATTCGCAGTGGTGTCCATCATAACATGGGTAGTCTTCTTCATCACAATGCCGGAGACCAAGGGCTGTTCTCTGGAGGAGACGGGCTGCTTTTTTGGTGAACAGATCCAGCGAAGGTTTACCATTAGCGAAATTGAAATGCAGGGGAACAACGGGAGGACGCGATCGAGGTAACGACAATTAAGGGGAATACTGATAGGATAGAGGTGTCTAGCAAACATAAATGTGGTTGTTAAGGTATTTCTTTTTGAAAGATCATACACACATCATGCATAGCTCTTCTTCGTATCATCACCAATTTGACCGAACGTTGGAGTTAGTTTTAAATTCTCATCCTGCTCCATTTGACCAAATCCATGTCCATCTTTTATTGCCAACTCCCGGAGTACCGTTGGTTCTCTACTTGACCATCCATGATGAATTATTGGGAGCCATGCTAGCCCAAAAGAGATCAAGAGATGGAAGGGAGTGTGCGATATATTATCATATGATGATATAAGCTCCCAACTTTTTTTATATGCATTTGTATTTTCGACCAAAAACTGAAAAAAATAATAAATAAAATTATCCTTTTTGATAAATACTGAAATTATCCAAGCAATAATTTTCGTGGCACAAAATTTCTTTAAATAAGAATATAAGCTTTTATAGGATTCATAATTAAGTTCCTTTATATTTAGTAATATTTTAATAAAAAATAAGGATTGATGGTGTGTATATTTCACTTAAACCTTTCGTTTTTTTTTTATTACAACAAGTTCTTCTTAAATCCAAGACGGCTATTTTTTTTCAATTAAATATTCGAGACACGAGCTTTTATGAAGAAGAAAAATAACATGAATAAAAATTGATAGATTGTGTATAAAATTTAGTTAATTACTGACTATAAGCTATAGATGACATCATATAATGAATAAAAAATTCAATGATCATCTACTATCGAGTCTAATATATATTTTTTACATTGTAAACTAAGGACTACCTAGAAATATTTGAAAGAAATAAGGCTCATTTAATTTATTATGTGTTAAAATGAATGGAATGTGAATAGTCAATGGGTGATGTGGGCCTCTTGTATGAATTTTCAATGGTGTTAACCTTTTTTCAATCCAGTACTTTATTCTTACTTTTTACGATACTTTTAGGGATCCACAAGTACCTATCTGAGATTGCAAATGAAATAGTTAGGGCAAAAGTGAGTGAGGGCAAGAGAGATAAGTTGATTTTAAATAAATTATAAACCCATTTATAACCCATTTACGACCTATTTAATACCCATATTATATATATACCCATTTATGATCAATTTACTAATATATGGATTAAGAAATAGGCTTATGACTCATTTTGAAAGGTCTAATTATCGATGTTGGCGATAGAGAGAGATACGGTTTCTGTTGCTCATTGTGACGCAACATCTCTCGCGCTCATTTCAAGCCATGGCTGAAACTCGTTCGAACTTGGATTCTTCACTTCAAGCTTTTCATCATTCGATTACTGCAACCACATTGAAGCTAAGTTATTTGTTGTTCTCTAGTTTTCATTTTTGGATTCAGTCTAAATCATTTAACCAACATTTACAGCGGCTTTCTTCATCCATTTCAGGCAGCCATAGCCATCGTCAACCATCACCACTTGCCATTCTCGTGCTATGTGGAAACTCCTCTGTTTAACTCTATTTCCATATATAAGTGCTTGAAGAATTGGATTGTTGATCCATCCACCTTCACCGGATCTTCATCGCTGATGCGTCTAACACCTCTGCTCTCCAACACTCGCTAGTTGAAGCTAAAAAGTCAGTTTCTCAACAGAGACCAAGCAATCTTTAGCTGCCGATTCATTGAAGATTGTCTGCCATTGAGTTCCTATTAGTGATTTGAATATGTTTCACTGCGTTTGTGATGATTAAAATATGAATTATGGATTTACATCTTCATTTGAGTTCTTTGTCCCATATGTCCATCACCTATTTGATGAAATTCATGAACCAGGTCAGTAGATATGTAAGTTGCGATAAAAGAAACTTTAGAGCCATTTTTCATTATGCTTCCTCTCGTGTTGAAGTACTTTTGTGTTTGGCTATAATCGAGAAGACTTTAGGCATGTTTGTGTGATTGTTGTTGAAAAATTTCTTATTGGCTGATCTATGCATATTGTTCAACTTGATCCTTGCCTATCTGTATGTACACTTGATGGCTTTGATTCATGTCTGTTCTCATTACTCTCCGCCACATGTAGATTCGCATCAGTAAAAGTTTCATTGGTGAACAAAGCATTTGAACCTCTGTCATTTAGTTTTATCACATGATTCACTTGATTGAATTTCTTGCTCGCTGGCCATGGCTTTTTCTCTTTTGATTGATGATGCTTGGATTAATATCAAATTACTTCGTAACCTGGCTATGGACTTAGAAGTTAATGAACCCTTGCATGAACTTGTTTGCTCAGGATTGGAATAATTCTCATTCAAAAAATTGTATTAGGTGACTGGAATTAATGAGTTAATGAGATGTTTGATGGTGTTAATTTTTTGAAGGTAAAACAACAACGAACAAAACTAAGTGAATGATGAACATAGCAAAGAGTTGATCATGTCTCTGTAGGAGTAATTGTAGAATGTTGGAAAAAACGAATAAATGAAAGAGGCAAAGGGAAACTTAGCAAAGCAGGAATCCGTGTTCTGGATATGATGGACAAGGAAAGGGACTGTAAAAGAAATAGTGGAAATAAAAGAAATAAAAATATAAAAACAAATAAATGAAAGAGGCAAAGGGAAACTTAGCAAAGCAGGAATCTGTGTTCTGGATATGATGGACTAGGAAAGGGACTGTAAAAGAAATAGTGGAAATAAAAGAAATAAAAATATAAAAACGAAAGCTAAATGATAAGGAACTTCAAGTCTTAGTTAGGTAGTAGAATCTTCGAAATAATTTTAATTGACTTCCAATTAGCTTAGGTTCACACTGTTTGGGAAATTCTATTTCTTGATTTTTAGGACAATTTGATTTTTAGATAGCTTTTCCTTGGGGAAAAAAGAAATATTGAAATATAGAAAACGTCAAAAAAAGGAAACTCAAAAAAGTAATATGTTATTAATGGTTGTGGTTAGGAGGTTGATCGGCTTTATTGATTATATGCATCAATCTTTTCAAAGGATCCCCTCGATTTGTCTAAGTTCCTTGTTGGTCATTTCTTTTATGTGAACATTCTAATGCTTTTCATTGATTGTGATGCGCGAATGAATGACATGAGATGATGGAAGAACCAAACCATGGAAGGATTGAAGAAGGTTTGAGATCTTCATGAGTTCCTACTAGGATTAGGGTAAATTTATGATTTGGACTTTAGATGAATCCTGACATCATTTAAACTCTCACTTTCTTCCTTGCAAAATTTATATTTAATGCCAAACGAATCTAATGTGTTATGTTTTTATGTATATCACACTATGGTTTTGATAGTTCCACCACCAGAGCAATGCACATGTGGTTTTGATAGTTCCACCACCAGAGTAATGCACATGCAGTAAGCTAATATATATGTATAGTGTATACAAATAATTTTTTTCTAACATGCATATTTATTCATAAATCTAACAACCCCAGAATTAAAGCTCAAGTTAGATGGCATCACATTGTATCAGTTCATATTTGCAGACGGGCGCATATGGCTTCTCCAGGACGCAAGGATGCAAGCCGCTTGTTGAAAGAGATTCGACCAGTATTTTGTTTATAATTTCTGCTAGTTCCTCATTAATGTTTTATATGACGGTAGACTGATTTTTTTTAATCAAATTGCATTATGCGAGTGAATTGAATGTTGCATTCATGATTAGGATAATGGAACGATTATTTTTGGGATTAAATAATTGGAGACGATCCAAATTATGTTTGATTAAGTATCTAGGGTTTATGATAGATTATATATGACTTTCTTGACTGCATGCTGTCTAAAATTAGACGGATCAATGAAGATACCAATATATGCATTATGCATGCATGACAAGTTCACATTTAAATTAAAGAAATATCGTTTTTGGAAAACATTTTTCTACTTTTAAGATATGTTCATCCAGCTTCGTAAATAGAATGGCAGTAGCCTTAAGGAATATAGCTTCGAATGAGCAATGGTGATTGTATAAGAATTGTCAACTATGGGTTGAGTATGATAAGAATTATCGATTATGCAAGAATACCTAAATTTTTTAAAACATTATATGAGATATTTTATATGCCATTGATTGACTTACAAAAGGTGCCAACTGACTTTGTAGGTATCAGCACCCATAGCTAGAGATTCTAATGTGCACAGGACCATTCAACCGGAGTTGATTGAGAACTCCGATCCTCCTACATGGGCACAGCTGAAGTACGACTTAAGATGCACCTTGGTGGCCTCCCTCACCTCATTTATGCTGGGCTTTGGTAAGTCCTCCCCCCTCTCTCTCTCTCATGAAAAGACTTACCCAGTGGTCGTCCATGAAGTTCTGAATTATATATCTGTGAATTAATTTTCCATACAGTGAATTGGTCTTTGTTGAAAACAAAAAAAAACTTAGTTATATCTTAGTCATTTTTTTTTGTCTAGCTTTATTATCGATACAAATGATAGATCTATCACCAAAAGTCATATTTTAATGAATAGGAAATAAAAAAAGAAAAAAATTTACTTAATATTGGATAACATCATGCATGTTTTTTTTTCCTTTTTGAGCCAAGAAAGTTAATTTCTGATAAACTTCGTCGCATTTATTGATTCTTATAATTCTTATTTTATAATCACATGTATTAGGAAAATAAATTCAAAAAAATGGAGAAAATAGGGAACTTAATATTTTTTTATTTTTTCAATTTCCTGTATATGGTTATAATTTACGTGATAATGTTATGACGATAAATAATATTTTCTTATGTTTTTTTATTTTGGCAAATATAGGAGTGCAGAGCGAGACGTTAACTACCATAAAGAAGGACCAAGAGCTAGCCGACAAGCATATTGATCGACTGACTCTAAACCTCCACATATTTACACTTCTTGGGTTGGTGTTTGTAGGGTGTACCGCCTATAGGATTAGTCGCCAGTTAACCATCTTCTTGGTGGGATTCATCTTCTTCATTAGGCCCTTATTCATGGGCTTTGCTTCCAATAACTTCATCATCTTGTTAGGCCGCATCATTGCTCACGTCGGAGTCGACTATGCCCTTACAATGACCTCCATCTACGTGGCTGAGGTCTCCCCTGCCTCTTACCGTGGGTGCTTCACCTCTTTCCCTGAGGTACTCATTTTCCTCTTTATTTTTTCTAATTTTGAGCATCTTTTTCACTTTTTTATATGTTATCATTTTTGTCTTTTTCATTATATGTTTCAATGGTTTAGGTGTTCATTAATGTAGGCATCGCTCTCGGCTACGCCTGCAATTATATGTTCTCCATGATCAATTTCAACGGTTGGTGTCTCATGCTATGCGAGGGAGCAATCTCCTTGGTCCTACTCGCCATATCATGGTGCTCGCCATGCCAGAATCCCCCCAATGGCTCATCATGCGAGGAAAGCTGCTCAAAGCGAAGCGCATCCTCGCAAAGATCTCCGCCTCCAAGGAGGAAACTAAACTCCAATTTTAAAAATATCAAGGCAGCTGCTGGCATCCCTCCAGAGTGGAATGATGACGTTGTCATTGTGCCAAGCATCGGGGAGGGCGTGTGGCAGGATCTCCTCCACTACCCGAGCCCATCTTGCCGCTACACGCTCCTCTGCGCCATTATGATCCGATTATTCCAAAAGGCCTCTGGAATTGACATTATCCTCCTTTACATTGCTCGTTTCTTAGAGAAGGCTGGCTTCATGTCCTCTAACAAGAAGTTCTTATTGAACATCCTAGTCGAAGTTGCAAAGACGATATGTATCCTCGTGGCCACTTTGCTTCTTGATAAGCTTGGGCGACAGCTGTTGCCGTTGAGCAGCATAGGTGGGATGTTTGTGTCTCTTGTCATCCTCAGAACATGTCTTGTGAAGATCGACCAAATCGACACAAAGCATATCGACCACCCAAATGACATGAAGCAAATGTGGGTGGTAAAAATGTGCATCACCTCATCATTCCTTTACGTGGCCTCCTTCTTCGTAGGGATGGGGCCTTTCACTTCGGTTTTCAACTCTGAGGTATTCCCACTTAAGCTGCAAGCATAGGGATGCGCAATCGCCTTTGGTGCGAACCAAGGGGCGAGTGCACTGATATCATCTATATTCTAAGCGCTGGACAAGCTGATGTTCCTCGGCGGGGCTGCCTTCTCATTCGCAGTGGTGTCCATCATAACATGGGTAGTCTTCTTCATCACAATGCTGGAGACCGAGGGCTATTCTTTGGAGGAGACGGGCTGCTTTTTTGGTGAACAGATCCAGCAAAGGTTTACCATTAGTGAAATTGAAATGTAGGGGAATAACGGGAGGATGCGATCGAGGTAACGACAATTAAGGGAATACTTATAGGATAGAGGTGTCTAGCAAACATAAATATGGTTGTTAGGGTATTTCTTTTTGAAAGATCAGACACACATCATGCATAGCTCTTCTTCGTATCATCACCCATTTACCGAACGTTGGAGTTAGTTTTAAATTCTCATCCTGCTCCATTTGACCAAGTCCATGTCCATCTTTTATTGCCAACTCCCGGAGTACCGTTGGTTCTCTACTTGATCATCCATGATGAATTATTGGGAGCCATGCTAGCCCAAAAGAGATCAAGAGATGGAAGGGAGTGTGCGATATATTATCATTTGACCGATGTATGAGTATTACATCACTCATACATCAGTTACGTCAATATACACTTCGTTATCAAGTCTTGCTAGTGACTGAGAATGACTCAATCGAGTATCTCTTAGAGAACCATGCTTTCATTGGAAAATTAGCCAAGTGGCAAATTCTCATATCCGAGTTTGATGTGTAAACTATGGCACAAAAATCCGTCAAAGGTCGAGCCATAGTTGATATGCTAGCCGAAAGTTCAAAGCAATTAGAAGGCCCTAATGGAATGGATCTTGTAGATGAACGCATTCTCTTGATTTCACATGACAAATGGATTATGTATTGTGATGGTGCCATTAACTTATCCGGTTAGGGCACTGGGCTAGTATTTATCTCCCCAATGGGTCAACATTATCCTGTGGCCGCAAAGCTAGTTTTTCCATGTACTAACATCTCGAAATATGAAGCTTGTATCCTTGACTTACAACTTGCCATTGATATGAAGGTTAAGAGATTACAAGTCTAAGGTGATTCCGCACTCATTATTCTTCAAACTGAAGGTGAATGGCAAACACGCGCTTGAAAATTGATATCATATCACAAATTTCTTGGAGAATTAATTGAAGAATTTAAAGAGATATCTTTCGAGTAGCTACCAAGGTCTGAAAATCAATTTGCTGATACTTTGGCAACCTTGTCATCAATGTTACAAGTTGTGGATGGATTAGACATTAATCCCCTCAAAATTGAAATCCTTGAACGCCTAGCTTATTGCATGACAATTGAAGAAAAATCTGATGGCGAGCTATGGTCTTATGATATCATGACCTATCTCCAAAAAGGCACATTTCTCGAAGGGAGTCAAACAGCTGATAGAAATTATTTGATGAAATTAGCATCAATATTCTTTGTGAGTGGAGATGCTCTTTATGAAAGATCCTTCGATTCGGTTTTGCTAAGGTGCGTGGATGCCAAAGGAGCCAATCAGTTGATGAAGGAAATACATGAAGGAGAGTGTGGCCCACACATGAATGGTCACCTCTTAGCAAAGAAAATCATGAGACTCGGATATTGTTGATTGACAATGGAGACGGATTGCATTCAACACGTGCGATAATATCATTAATGCCAAGTTTATGGGGACAAGATCAATGCTCCTCCAAGAGAGTTACATCAAATGTCCGAAGCATGGCCCTCTTCTATGTGGAGGATTGATTTTATTGGACCCATCAATCCTAAAGCTTCAAATGGGCATCGCTTTATTTTGGTGGCCATTGACTTATTCTCCAAATGGATTAAAGCAAATTCATACGCCAATGTCATCACAAAGAATGTGGCAAAATTCTTCCGTCGTGATATAATTACTCGATATGGAGTTCCCGAAGAAATCATCACCGACAATGGATCCAATTTAAACAAGATAGTGGACGAATTGCTTAATGAATTTCACGTTCGTCACTTGAATTCTTCACCATGCCACCCACAAATGAATGGAGCTGTGGAAGCTGCAAACAGAAACATACAGAAAATTATATCGAAGACTGTTGAGAATTATCGTGATTGGCACAAACGATTGCCATATGCACTAATGACATATCGAACTTCAATCCGTACTTCAACTGGGGCAACTCCGTTCTCACTTGTATATGGAATGGAGGTTGTTCTACCTGTGGAAGTAGAGATTCCTTCACTAAGGGTATTCTCACATTTGAAGCTTTCCGAAACCAAATGGGTTCAACAAAGATATGAACAATTTAACACGATTGACGAAAAGAGATTAAAATCTTTATGTCATGGGCAAAGTTATTAAAAGCGAGTGGCAAAGTCCTTCTATTGCAAAGTTCGACCGAGGCACTTTGAGGTTAATGATCTTGTGCTGAAGAAGGTTATGTCCAACACATTGGATCCTCGCAAAAAGTTCAACCCGAATTATGAGGGCCCATACGCTGTAAAGAAGGTATTATCCTGTGGAGCCTTACTTCTTACCGAAATGAATGATCAAGAATTGCCAAATTTTATAAAAGCAGATGCTGTCAAGAAATATTTTCCATGAATGAAAGGACGTGAAGCTATTTTTCGAGCAAGACTAAGTCACTTTTAGGTCACTTGCATCATGCATATCATGCATACATTGCATAAATAGATTTGTTCATTTTGTAGGTATGAAAACATTCACAATAAAATTGGAGGTGTTTTCTGATATGGAATCAAGCAGAAGAGCAAATTGTATAATTCCAATTTATTTCTTTCCAATATAATTCTCTGACATCGTTTCCTTCCTTTTTTTAGGAAACAACACTCTTGCCGAGACCAAACTCAAAGGCGATAATGTGTCAAGAATTATACATCGACATAATCTCCTTGCTGTCAACTACCCATTGTGGAGTAAGTGAACAAAACCTTGGAAAAAATGTTCTTTGTCAACGTTTTTCAAAAACACCTTCCAAAGTTTTTCAAAAGTTGGAAAAACAATTCCAAGTTTGAAACAAGTTTGAAAATATGATTTTGAAGAATTTAAATGGCATTCTTCAAATTATTTATTCATACATTGGAAAACACATCATGCATAGAAAATCCTCACGGGAGATAATTTAAACAAATGATTTTTTGGCAAAGCAAAAGTGAATGCTAGTCATGTCAAGTCAAAGCACTTAAAATGACAAAAGGCAAGCTTAATCCAAACACATCCCTATTCATTTTTTAGAGTTGAGCGAAAAAACTAAACCTTTGTCTTAGGACATAGGATTTATTCACATTGAATATATGGATTGAAGTGATAAAAGGTATTTCATTTCTTTATCCTAAACACTTAGGATAAAGTATCCTTGTCAAGAACCACTCCATATTGAGACAAATTAGGAGGTTATGGTTGATCATTTTTGGAATAAAAAGATTAAAAGAGATTTTATTGCTCTCACTAGCGTCAACCTTCTTATGGTAACTACAGGTGAATTTTTATGGAAGCTCAAAGCATTCCAAAGTAAAGAAAAGCATTATTTCCTCTACCTAAGCACTTATATCCTTTGCTTAACCAAGTGGATCTTTAAGTATGTTCATTTTAAAGCCCAAGTGGTGATTATTTCTCCATATTGGGGCAATGCGTATGATTTATCAAGAAAATTTGAAAAAATTGGTGAAATTGTAAAGAGTGTCTCGAGAGTCCTCAAAGCTCAAAAGATAAATACTATGGGACATGAAAAAGCAGTGTGCTTGGTAAAAACAAGGTAGATGTCCATGAAAAAGAAAATGCATCAAAAGCAACATGCTTATAATGAGAACAAAATTTCAATTGCAAAAGATGCTTAGAAAAGAGCAAAGCTTTTGTGTTGCAAAAAAAAATGGACTCTCGAAACAATTTTCAAGAGTCAAATCACATCAAGATTCGATGATTTGATAGTAATGCCAAGATAATAACCGTCTTTTTAAAATCCCTTCTACAAAATTTTAAGCCTTTTGAGCCTCATCTGAACCGACATTACAACCCTCTCAAAATCTCCCTTGATTGGAATGGTTCGAGTGAACATGAAGATTTCACAAAGAAGCTACCGCTTGAAGGAGTGGAAGCAATCTTGTCTTATCTTATCTTCAAAGTTCTTGACTTGTAAACCCAATGAAGATATTGATAACACTTCTTTCTTGGCCTCAAAGTGACAATCCTTTGTGTAAACCCATGACCAAACCTACATTACAGTCCTTCAAAAGACCTTTTTGATTGATCATATTGTATTTATTGGCATAAGTTATATGAGATATCCCCAGTGATCAAACTTGGAATCCCATATTAATGGATGGGAATAAAAGCCTTCGTGAGAGCCATGATACGAAGACCTTTTTGATTAAGGTGCTTCAACTTGGCATTTTTAACCAACCCTTTTTGAAGATATCAAAATCATTTTGTTCGAAGTTTTCTTTTAAAGGAATTTTGACAAATCGATGGCATTTACCAAGAGATTGATTAACAATTATTTGAATGACATTGAAAGTTTTCATTTGATTAAATTTCTTAGTTGATTGGTTATGCAATCTTGAATGATTCCTTTTCAACAGTTTTTCCAAGTGGATGCAGGTTAGCAGCGTCGGATCTTTAATATCCAAGTAATTGCAGCTTGCAGTCATTCTCAAATCAAAATTCCCCAAGTGGAGCGGATCTTCATTATCCTCTTCCTTTCTCAAGTCGACATGGTGAGTTTTCGCGCCAGTGACCTTTTCAAATTGGCATGATGTGCTCTCACAATCATGACCATCCCCTTTTCAATTTAGGCATGATGAGCTTTCACACCCGTGACATTTTCAAATCGGCACGATGTGCTCTTGCACTTATTACCATCCCCTTTTCAAAATTAGGCATAGTGAGCTTTCGCACATGCGACCTCTTCAAATCGGCATGATGTGCTCTCGCACTCACGGCCATTCCCTTTTCGAATCGACATGATGAATGTTAGTAACTGTGACCAATTCATTCCCTTTTAGTCGAAATCTGTTGTTACGTGGTAAGAACACTCCTTTTAGTCGAAACCCATTTCGCACAATGGTAAGACTATTCCTTCTAGTCGAAACCCCTTTCTTATAATGGAAAGACTACTCCTCCTTTCTTTTCCTTCCTTTCATCTCCATCCTTTCTTTCCTTACCATTTACACTACATGGCCGAGAGAAAGAGAGATGAGAACATCAATGGTGAGATCAATACCAAGGCTCGAGGTAAGTTTCAATAGTACGTCTTCTAATCAAATGTCATTCATTTTGTTATTTTCCTTTTATCTCCAGTGGAGTCGACCAAATATCGCAGGTATCATTTGATCTTGGAGATGGACCTCTTTGAACTCCCTCTTAAAGAGGATTAGCTGTTAACATCTAAATTTTAGCTGATGCATCTTGAAAGGTAAAAGCTTGAGATTAGAGTTTCCGATCACGACAGAACCCAATCTTCAACCAAAAAGAGTCATTTAGCATCTGAATTAGCATTAACCATTCACTTTCTAGCTTTTTGCATTTCAATTTTAAAAAGTTAAAAAATTGACTTTTGAGTTGAATTTTTTGTCAAACTTTGACCAAAAGTCAACCCAAAGTCAAATTTTAGTTTTTTGCATGAAAAACTCCAAAATAGTGTCAATTTCACTTTTGCACAATCAATTTTCAAAACATTCAAAGTTTGACCCATTAATTAGCATTTTAGTATATAAGAACTAAAATATTGACTTTTGATCAACACTTTATCCAAAAAAAATTGAAAAAAATTCAAAACAACCTAAATCAATTTCTTTTTAGCTTTTCACTTTGGCATCATCAATTTTATAAAAAATCGGTTTAGAATCAACTTTTCCCCAATTGCTAAATTTGGTTCAAATCGACCAAAAATAAAATTAATTCATTTCTATGCATTTTTTAGAATAATTTCCTTCACGACATTTTATCTAGAGGTCGTATTGCATTCAATTTTCAAATCAATTTTAAAATTCCAAGCCAAGGTTGAAAACCCCCAATTTTAGCCCCAATTAGAGATTCCGATCAGTTCTTCATGATTTGTGTAATTAAGACGGATAAACCTAATTTCTTATATGAAACTCAAATTCGAAATCAATTTTGGAAGATTCACATTAATTTGAGTCAATTTGACCAATTTAGTGATCTAATGATTGAGAAATCCAAGACTAATTGGTCTAATTAATAGAATTCAACTTGACCCACTCTAGACTAACATACAATTTGATGAATTGAAGTTCAATTTGGCTAATTAGACTTCAATCAAATTCATTAGTCTAATTTGGCAATGCAATTTAACTCAAATTGAAGAGCAATTGAGCCAAACAAGTTAAGATTGGTGAATTCGTACTTGTATTTCAAATTGGTTCAATCCAATCAATCACAATAAGGATGAAATTGCCTAAAATTGGAACCAAATTGAGCCAAGAACCGAACCGGTTCTGCCCAGTCGAACCCCGATCAAACCGGTTCAACCCGGTTTGATCGGAAGTGAACCAGTCGATCGGGCCGACTGATTCTCGGCCACAATTCCGACGGGCAAAGGCCACCCCTCTCTCTCTCTCTCTCTCTCTCTCTCTCTCTCTCTCTCTCTCTCTCTCTCTCTCTCTCTCATATGCTGGAAATTACAAAAATGCCCTATTACCAAAATACCATTACTTAAAGGTTAAAAAAAATTACTTAGGGGTTAAGCAAATAAGTCATGGCCGTTCATTTAAAATTGCATCATGGCCATCCATAGTACCATGTGACTTGTCCTTAGCCTCTAAAGAATATTCTTAATCACTAAGGGAAGATTTTAGGCCATTGGATCAATCAAATTACTAGAATTCAAACTTGGGGGAGGTATATAAGGATTTTCCCACCAAAAATTAAAGGGGACTCATTTTTCAGATTATTTTCTTTCATTCACAGATGGGTGCTTAACATTCTGAGCAATGGCGTGTATCCCAATTCTTACTACGAAGGTATTGAGCAACCTAATCAAATAATTAAACCCACATAAGAGAATGAGAATCATAAGGTGCAAAAAACATTAGCACTTCTTGAAAAACTAATATCGCAGCTGTAAGAAATGAAAATATTATTACTATTTTATGGGACATATCATACTTTAAGGATCTTATTTAACTACTCGCCAAACCTTCACCTAGCCTAGCACTTCCTGAAATCGTTATCATGACAGCACACGTGAATAGCATCTGTCGAGCACCATTTACGGCCAAAACCCTAGCACAGGGTAGCCTCAGACACTGCAGCATCACAAGCTAATAATACCAAACAAACATTGTTTCTGCACCAAAAGGAGAGCCCCTATCTGGACATCTTCCTTCTCTCTTGTTTTCAATGAAATTTATGTCGCAGAAGTCCCATCATTTTACTTTCAAAATACAGCGATATCGAACTACCTCAAAGAGCAATATCGAACAGCACGATTTAAAAGAGCTATTCCAAAAACTTGTCATCATGCCCATATGAAATTTCTAATGCAGAATGCCAGCTAACGGCAGCGAGACATATCTTCCGCCACGATTAGATTAGAGGAGCTGTCCTAATGGCATTGCAGAGAAAATAAAAATACCTTCTTTAAGAGAGAGGCCAAGTCCCGGGGATGCATGCGACTTGGCCATATCTCCAATCTGGCGAGCCGCGGCGAACCTCGTGGACTGAGTCGAACCAGCTAGAAACACAATTTCGTTAAGGGAAAAAAAGGGCAAAAATTCACCCAATCGACAGCCACCAACCGAGCAAGCACCAGATCCAAACAAGCAAGAGACGAAAGGGATACTGTCGAGAAGAGTGAGCAGCCGATTGAGTCGCGACGACTGCTGAACCATAGCACCACACGCCAACGCAACAATGCCTTCCTTAAAGGTAATCCGAAACCCACGGCTGCATCCTCAATCATCCAATCACCCCCCCGATTCGAGGGATCCCCAACAACCGCGGCGGCGACGGCGGCGCTCGGTATCAAGACGGCGGCTCCGCGCCAACCGCGCGGGCACTTCGCATCAGCGGGGCCGCGGCGCCGGCGAAAGCGCGACCGGGTCCCTCTGAAACGGAGGGGCCAAATTCGGATCGGGGAGGAACTCGGGGAGAGGAGGGGGAAGCGCGACGGAGCGGCTGGGACGCGGGGGGGACTTCTTCAACGGAGGAGGGAAGCGGCGGAAGGAGGAGAGAAGAGGGAATTAGGGATTCGGGAAGAACCTCTGAAAATGGCGACGGTTAGGGCAAAAGGGAATACGGAAGCTCCCTTCTTCTCCTCTCCTCTGTCTCTCTTCTTCTCCTTCGTCGTCGTCGAAGCGTTTTCTCTCTATCTCTCTCCCCCTCGCGTATCTGATAATATAAGCTCCCGAATTTTCTTGTGCGTGTGCATTTTCCAACCCAAAAAAACGCAAAAGAAAAATTCAATGAATGAAATTATTATTGTGCTTCTGTTTTTTTTTTCAATTCGTGAAATTATCCCAAGCAAATATTTTCGTGGCACGAAATGTCTTTGCATCCGAATATAATCTTTGTATAGGATTCGTACTTAGGTTCCTTTATAATTAGTAATATTTTAATAAATGACAAAGATTAATGGTATGTATTTCATTTGGATTTTTTGTTTTTTTTTATTGCGACGGCATATTCTTCTTGAATCCAAGACGGCTTTTTTTTTAAATTAAATATTGAAGAAACGGGTTATCTATGAAGACGAAATATAATATAGTATAAGGAATAAAAATTGACGGATTGTGTATAAGATATAGTTAACAACCGATTATCTGCTATAAACAACATTATATAAGGAATAAA
This sequence comes from Syzygium jambos, assembly GCA_031216235.1. Classification (NCBI taxonomy): domain Eukaryota; kingdom Viridiplantae; phylum Streptophyta; class Magnoliopsida; order Myrtales; family Myrtaceae; genus Syzygium; species Syzygium jambos. The sequence goes on from CM062223.1 coordinate 17,088,585, forward strand.
TAATGATAGATTGTGTACAAGATATGATTAATAACCGACTACCTGCTATAGGGTCAAATATTATTTTTGCATTGTTAAACTAAGGTTCATCAAGAAATTTTTGCAAGAAATCGAACGAATTTAGGAATAATGATACAAATGGTCTTGAATTTTGGCCAAATATGCAATGTGCTCCCTAAACTTTTAATTTGTTCAATTTGATCCTTGAATTTTATTTCAATGTGTAATGTAGTCCTTGAACTTTTAAATTACTCAATATGGTCTATAGACTTTTGGTATATGTTCAATTTAATCTCTAAACTATATGAAAATATTAAATGTTGTCATTCTATTAATTAAGCTTAGGGACAAAATTGATCATTTTTATATGATTCAAAGACCAGATTAATTAATTTAAAAGTTCATGGACCATATTACACATTGAGCTAAAGTTAGGGATCACATTGAACATATTAAAAATTTAGGAACTATGTTGTACCATAAGTCGAATATAAAAAATCATTTGTGTCATTTTCCCTTAAAATTTATTATATGTTAAAATGAATGGATTGTGAACAGTCAATGGACTATCTAAGCCTCTTAGATGAATTTCCAATCATGTTAATCTTTTTCAATCTACTACTTTATCCTTACATTTTACCTTACCTTTGGTAATTCACAAGCAACTACTGAGACTACGACGGTTAAAGCAAATAATGAAGCTCCTTCTCTCCTCTTTCTCTTCGTAGAAGTCGAAGCACTCTCTCCCTCTCTCGCACAAGATGTCACGCCCCGCACTTTTCGGTGCGCCACATCCCTCGCAGAGGTCGATTCGTGTGCGATGTCCCAGGACGCGTCACCGACCCAAACCCAACGCGGAGATTTAAAGCACATGCGGAAGCAAATAAACTACCCGTACATAGATAAACGCATAACCAAGGATAACCACCGAAATCAATACTTGTACTAATACTGGAAATCATATACAATATCCAAGTACAACCCGAACTCCAAAAATCAAAAGCGGTTCAAGGCCACTACTAACAAAAAGAGGGTAAGTGGCTTGGGGTTCAGGCACTACAACTAGCCAGGGGCTTCTCCCAAAAAAATGCTTCAGTACGCCTGTCATCCTCAAGGCCGGGGATCTGAAAAGTCGGTTTTCAACAACCGTGAGAATAAATCTCAGCGAGTAATTCCCTAAACCTAAACTAGGCTAACGTGCACCTCCTGACAAGTACTAACCAAACAGCACACAGTCTAAACAGTATATGACTCAGGCTCTCGGCCTGAATCCAGAATTTACTTGACCCTGCAGGTTAGGCATTAAATCAACAATAGTAGCCACGCGACAGGATTTAATCACAGCACATACACGCACATTTCTATGTCACAACGCATGTTATGCATATGCTAGTGCTCGCACTCATGCTTATGCCTCATCAATGCATTATCGCACACTTGCACACTAGCACTCAGCCATTTCTCAATTTCTCCTTCGACCCGCGTTAAACGCATCAGGTCCGACCCGCGTAAAACGCATCAGGTCCATCACTTCGAGATCGATCTCTGGCCCGCGTAAAACGCATCAGGCTCATGACACACAACCCGCGTAAGACGCATCAGGTTGGTCATCTTCCGGTAAACCGGGCATCGTCCCGCGTAACACGCCTCAGGACGGGTTCACTACCCCGCGTAAAACGCATCAGGGTTTATTGTGATCACACATTCACAAACCTCAATTTTATCTGAACCCCGCGTTAGACGCATCAGGGCAATTTAGGTGATCACAATGCACATGTCACTCGGGCACACTTATAAATGCAAATGCCGTGCCAATGCTTGAGATGTGCACCCATGGCCATAAAGTTCACACTTGGGCATCCACATGCGCGAATTACGATGTAACATACTCAACTTGTACCGCGCATATTCAAATTCACAAATCAACTTGCTCAAATCAGACAATCAATTTAAATCGGCCATGGCATCAAATCAGCACACTATCCATGCACAAATTCACAAAACCGGGTCAACAAGCATTCGCGCATTCGAGGCCCACCAAACTAATCCATTTCTAGTCCCGCTAGACACGTGACATGGCATCATCAATTTAACCACAACCAAGGCTTAAATTGCCAGTCAATTGCACGAAGCGATCATTCTCGATAATTGACCAAATAAACCCCAAATTGATCGCGCTTCACCTAAATCAAATCCATCAAGGCTAGTCACTATACCACCAATTCTAGACCAATGGTTGTCATCCAAATGCTCAATTATCCTCCTCAAATATCATTCTAGTTGACCACCACAAAATCAAAATACGGCGCGTATTATAATCCACATATTACACCCAATCATTCCCGACTCGGGCCGATTTAATCCAAACCGTCCAGCCCACTTATCGCGCCCCTCGGGCTACCAATCCTCCATTAATTCATCATAATAATCCACCAAATCGACCATAATCAAAAATCCCTAATCACATTCACAATTTAACCCCTAAAATACCCTAATTAACCCCTAAACCCGTCTAGAAATGTAAATTAGCCTAATTAGGGTTTAGGGTCAAACTCACCGGGTGTCCTACGCTTAAAACGGGCCGGAAAAATCGAAACGGGCTCGGGTGAACAGTGCTCGCCGGAAAGTGAACAGTAACCGGCGGTGAACAGTGCTCGCCGGAAAAATGAACAGTGCACCGACGCGAGCAAGAACGGGCTACGGCACGGGTACGGGGGTGGTGGTCGCTGGTCAGTTGGCCGGTTGGCCGAGGCGGCGACCGGCGGCGGCAGCGAGACGGCGGCGACGGCCAGGCGCGGCGGCGACGAGCTGAGAGGAGAGATCAGTCGAGTGAGAGAGAGGGACAAAGAGCAAGAGAGAGAGAGAGAGAGGGAGAGGGAGAGGGGGAGAGATACAGAGAGGCTGAGGGGGAGGCAGCAGACCGGTGGCGGCGGCAACGGCCACGAGCTGGACGGCGGAACGACGGTGGCGAGCCGGCTGGGCTCGTCGGGTGAGGCGGCTGGACAGGACGAGCTCGAGCAGGACCAGGAGAAGGTCGGGGAAGCGAGAGGCGAGGGCGCTGGGCTCGCTGCGGCGGTGGCGACTGGCGGAGCAGCACTGGGCGGAGGCGGAGGGCGGCGACAGGCGCGGCGATCTGGCGAAGGCGACGAGCGGCGGCCTGGCGAGCTCGGCGGCGGTTGGCGAGCACGGGACGAAAGCGAAGCAGACGCGGCCAGAGGGAAAAAAAACAAACGAAGGAGAAGGAGAAAGGAGGGAAGGAGGAGAGAGAGAAGAGAGGAGAGAGAGAGGTGATGTCAGAGAGGGGGAGGGAACGTCTGCATGTGCAGAACGGGAAGGAGGACGGGACGTGAGCGTGCATGGGGAACGCGCGCGCGGAAAAAGGGGGAAAAGGGAGAGAGAGAGAGAGAGAGAGAGAGAGAGAGAGAGAGAAAAAGGAAAAAGGAAGAGAGAGAGAGAGGGAGAGAGGGAGAACGTGCGCGGAGGGGACGGCACGGCCGAGAGAGAGAGAGAAATTTTAAATTTTAACTTTAAGCGCGATCTAACGGACACGGTCCAAACTAAAAATCGACCTATCGGTCCCGATTTAAATCCGGAAAAAGCCTAACGGTCCACGATAAATCCCAACAACATTCTAGGGCATACGGCCAAAATAAAATACCCCAAACCACACTACGAGAGAGGTCTACCAGTCCAAATTCGTACCCGGTTCAAAAATACAATTTTCCACTATTTCTGACAATCTCGATGCTGGCCGCAATAAAATCGACACCGTCCAATTTATTTCGTCCCGAAACTCCCGGAAATCGACTGCCAAGTTCAGGGTATAAATAACGGCCAAATTCGATCGAGTGCGATTCTAGTAAAATTTCTATTTTTAAAAATAAGAACCCGAGAGTGATCAGTTCCCGGGCGAAATTCCATTATAAGCGCACTGACGAATTACACGTTTTATAATTCCCAAAAATGGGCCAAAATCCGGACTGTTACAATTCTTCCCCCCTTACAAAAATTTCGTCCTCGAAATTTACAATCCAACCCGACTACTCAAACAAATAGGGGTATTGGTGTCGCATCACTTCTTCGTTTTCCCATGTGGCGTCTTCCGACCCGTGATGTTCCCAAATGACCTTAACCAACGGTATCGTCTTGTTTCTCAACACTTGTTCCTTTCTGTCCTCGATTCGTACCGGCTTTTCCACGTACGACACTCTGTCGTCCACGTCTATTACCTCATGATTCAGCACGTGGGTCGGATCCGGTTCGTACTTCCTCAACATCGACACGTGGAAGACGTTATGAACTTGTGACAAATTCGGCGGCAAGGCTAGACGATATGCCAACGTTCCAATCCTTTCCAAAATCTCAAACGGGCCTATGTATCTTGGACTCAGTTTTCCTTTCTTGCCAAACCGAGACAGTCCTCTCATTGGCGAGATTTTGAGGAATACATGATCGCCAACTTGAAACTCCAACGGTCTACGCCTTCGGTCCGCGTAACTTTTCTGACGACTCTGAGCGGTTCTTAACCTTTCCCGGATAACTTTTACCGTTTCCACTGACTGTTGAACCAACTCTGGACCCGTTATACTTCTTTCTCCTACCTCATCCCAACACAACGGTGTTCTGCAAGCCCTGCCATATAATGCTTCAAATGGTGCCATTCTGATGCTCTGTTGAAAACTGTTATTGTAGTCAAATTCCACTAAGTGCAACTGTTCTTCCCACTTGCCTTGAAAATCTAGCACACACGCTCTCAGCATATCCTCCAAAATCTGAATAGTCCTCTCAGACTGGTCATCCGTCTGTGGATGATAGGCCGTACTGAATTGTAACTTAGTTCCCATGGCCGATTGCAGACTTTTCCAAAAATTTGCAGTAAATCTGGGATCACGGTCCGAAGTAATTGATACTGGCACCCCATGAAGGCGAACGATCTGCCGTACGTATAATTCTGCCAACCTTTCTAGTTCGAAGTCCTTTCGCACTGCCAGGAAGTGCGCTGACTTGGTCAGTCTGTCCACTATCACCCAAATAGAGTCGTGTCCCCTCTGGCTTCTTGGCAGTCCCGTTACAAAGTCCATCGTGATGTGCTCCCATTTCCATTCCGGGATTTCCAACGGCTGTAACATTCCACCAGGTTTACAGTGCTGTGCCTTCACTTGTTGACACGTCAAACACTTGGCCACATGCTTGGCCACGTCCACTTTCATTCCATTCCACCAATAGTGCTGACGAATGTTCTGGTACATCTTAGTGCTGCCCGGGTGGATACTGTAATTGCTCCTATGAGCCTCCGACAAAATTTCTTCCTTAAGCCCCAAATCATCGGGTACGCACAATCGTCCTCGAAACTTAAGAATTCCATCCTCGGACACCTGAAAGTCCGGTTTCCTCTTAGTGTCGTCCATACTCACTATTTTCTGAATCTCAAGGTCCGTAGACTGCAACGTCTTGATCTTGGCTTGCACTTCCGGCTCAACCCTTAATGTCGCCATCAGACCGGAGAGGTGTCCTACCTCAAACTTAAATTCTGAGTCCCGTGCTCCCTCTAATAAAGTCCACTCTTTAACCAGCAAATGCGCGATGCTCGATTTCCTGCTCAAGGCATCCGCTACCCGGTTGGCCTTTCCGGGGTGATACAATATGTCGCAGTCATAGTCCTTCAGCAATTCCATCCAACGCCTCTGCCTCATATTCAGTTCCTTCTGCGAAAATAAGTACTTGAGACTCTGATGGTCCGTGTAGATTTGGAACCTTTCTCCACATAAATAATGCCTCCAAATTTTAAGTGCGAAAATAATTGCTGCCAATTCTAAATCGTGGGTCGGGTAGTTCATTTCATGAGGTCTTAACTGCCGCAATGCATAAGCAACCACTCTTCCATGTTGCATTAGCACGCATCCCAATCCTTTAAGCGAAGCATCGCTATAAATCTCATACCCGCCCGGTCCTGAAGGGATCGTCAATACTGGCGCCGTCGTCAATCTTTGCTTTAGTTCCTGAAAACTCTCTTCGCACTTTTCAGTCCAATCAAACTTGGTTTCCTTCTTAAGCAACCTCGTCAATGGAGTGGCTATAGCTGAGAATCGTTCCACAAATCTCCGATAATAACCCGCCAGTCCTAGAAAGCTTCGAACCTCAGTAACTGTCGTCGGTCTTGGCCAGTCCATTACTACTTCAATCTTTGCCGGGTCCACGGAGATTCCTTCTCCGGATATTATATGTCCAAGAAATGCTACTCGGTTCAGCCAAAACTCGCACTTGCTAAACTTAGCATACAGTGCATGCTCCCTTAACGTCTGTAGAACCTTTTCCAAATGCACCTCGTGTTCCTCGGAACTCTTTGAATACACTAAAATATCGTCAATGAAAACAATGACAAACTGGTCTAAGAATTCCTTGAATACCCGGTTCATTAAGTCCATGAAAGCAGCAGGGGCATTAGTCAGTCCAAACGGCATCACGGTGAACTCATAGTGCCCATATCTAGTCCTGAACGCTGTCTTTGGAATATCCTCCTTTTGGATCCTTAACTGGTGATACCCTGTCCTTAAGTCAATCTTAGAAAATACCGATGCTCCTTGTAACTGGTCGAACAGGTCGTCAATCCTTGGGAGGGGATACTTATTCTTGATCGTCGCTTGGTTCAGCTGACGGTAGTCGATACACAACCTTAGCGACCCATCCTTCTTTCTGACGAATAACACCGGCGCTCCCCATGGAGACGCACTCGGTCGGATAAAACCTTTGTCCAGTAGTTCCTGCATCTGGACCTTCAATTCTTTCAACTCTGACAAGGACATCCTGTAGGGCGGCTTCGAGATTGGCTCAGTCCCAGGAGCCAACTCGATAACGAATTCCACTTCCCTTTCTGGCGGCAATCCCGGCAATTCCTGAGGAAAGACATCGGGAAAATTGCACACTACTGGTATATCCTCAAGCCGCATCTCGCCTGCTGTCGGATCAACTACACTGGCTAAATAACCTTGACAGCCTTCGTCCATCAATTTAGTTGCTTCCACGGACGAAACCCAAGGAATTGAGGTTCCTCCTCGACTCCCTACGAACTCAAATCTAGGGTGTCCAGCCGGGCTAAACTGGATCACCCTGGTACTACAGTCCAATACGGCATTCTGCTTAACTAACCAGTCCATGCCCACAATCAAATCAAAATCATACATCGGCAACACAGCTAGGTCTATCCTGCTTTCTACACCACCAATCACTATCTCACAATTCGGACATCCTAGAGATATGCATATCTTATCCTTCAATGGCGTAGTCACACACAATTGCACTTCTAACATAACAGGCTTTAATGCAGTCAATTCAACAAACTGAGCAGATATAAACGAATGTGATGCTCCCGGGTCGAATAATGCATATGCTATATGGTGGCACAGAGAAACCATACCTGTGACCACCCCTGGCGCATTTTCCACTTCCCTTCGCGCCATTGCATACACCCGTCCTTGCGCCGGCGGCCTGCTCACAATAGCCGGCGGGGCACTCCCAGACTGGTTCCCAATTTGAGGTTGTTGTAGTATCGGGGCTCCTGCAGGGCGTTGCTGGGGACAGTTCCTAATTTGATGGTCCAAACTCCCGCACTTGAAGCAAGCCCCAAATCTGTTCTGTTGAAGGCTCGGCTTCCCGATGTTCCTCTTGATCGGTGGGACAAATCGCCTATTTCCCGCCATCGGTTTCTTCCCAAGACGGCGGTTGTCCCTAGCCGGGGCGAACCGCGATCCAAAGGCGGCTGCCCTATCAGTCTGATCCCGCTCTATAGCCTGTGCTCGTTCATACATCTCGCTGTAGTCCTTGATGTTCAGCGATATCATTTGACTCCTCAGGTCCGGTTTTAGTCCATCCCTGAATCTCCGCGCCTTGTCCTCAGGGTGCTCTACCATCCTTGGCGCGAACCTTGACAGTCTTGTGAATTCTGCTTCGTACTAATCAACTGTCATCGATCCTTGGCGGAGACTCATGAACTCCGCTAACTTCCTTTCTCTAGCACTCTCAGAGAAGAACTTCCCCATAAAGCTCTCAGAAAATATAGCCCGCGTCTGAGCAGTTCCCTCGGGAAACACCCTTCCTTTGGTGGCCTTCCACCAATCATTGGCGTTGTCCTGCAACTGGTACACAGCCAATGTTACCTTTTCGACCTCAGTACACCCTAGTACTTCGAAGGCCTTTTCCAGTTCCTCGATCCAACGGGGTGCAGCCTCAGGGTCACCTTTGCCATTGAACTTTGGCGGCTTCAGCTTCAAAAACTGCTCTACCAACTTAGACATCGGCCTGATCACATTCACTGGTCCCGGGATTGGATTCTCCACATTTTCCTGATTCTCACCATTTCCATTGTTTCCATTGTTCCCATTATTCCCATTGGCCCCATTAGCAGCAGCGATGGCGGCCTCAACAGCAGCGGCGATCGTGGCATTTCTTTCCTGCTCTAGTCTGTCTCCCAGAATTCCAGCTTCCTCGAGGGCTCTTAGAATTCCATCTACCCTCGGATCCTCGGCCACTCTCACTTGTGGTTCAACACGATCCGGCTCAGGACCTCGACCTCGACCTCGACCTCTACCTCTTCTACGGCCTCGACCTCTACCTCGTCCTTGGTTACTCGTCTCTCCAACTTGCAAGTCCATCTTCCTGCTATAATTCCCACATCGGGATTAGAGACCTAACCCAAGCTAAACCGGTCTAAGGTCCTAGGCAGGGAGCTTAACGCTACAGTAACCAATCACTCAGCATGCGATTAAGCATAAATAGCACGGAACTTCATTCACAGAACACGTGTACTAACCTCAAGTCCCGACGCACCTGCACTTCACGGGTCAAATAACGCAGCCAATCAATCAAGACACAGACAGTTAGGAGGTACACATAGCACACGAGGTCACCCTACTGGCTACCCAAGGTCATCGCTCCTTATCACTCCAAGCTTCGACCAAATTGGACCGAGCTGACCTTGCTCTGATACCAAATCGAACGGGGATGTCACGCCCCGCACTTCTCGGTGCGCCACATCCCTCGCAGAGGTCGATTCGTGTGCGACGTCCCAGGACGCGTCGCCGACCCAAACCCAACGCGGAGATTTAAAGCACATGCGGAAGCAAATAAACTACCCGTACATAGATAAACGCATAACCAAGGGTAACCACCGAAATCAATACTTGTATTAATACTGGAAATCATATACAATATCCAAGTACAACCCGAACTCCAAAAATCAAAAGCGATTCAAGGCCACTACTAACAAAAAGAGGGTAAGTGGCTCGGGGTTCAGGCACTACAACTAGCCATGGGCTTCTCCCAAAAAAATGCTTCAGTACGCCTGTCATCCTCAAGGCCGGGGATCTGAAAAGTCGGTTTTCAACAACCGTGAAAATAAATCTCAGCGAGTAATTCCCTAAACCTAAACTAGGCGAACGTGCACCTCCTGACAAGTGCTAACCAAACAGCACACAGTCTAAACAGTATATGACTCAGGCTCTCGGCCTGAATCCAGAATTTACTTGACCCTGCAGGTTAGGCATTAAATCAACAATAGTAGCCACGCGACAGGATTTAATCACAGCACATACACGCACATTTCTATGTCACAACGCATGTTATGCATATGCTAGTGCTCGCACTCATGCTCATGCCTCATCAATGCATTATCGCACACTTGCACACTAGCACTCAGCCATTTCTCAATTTCTCCTTCGACCCGCGTTAAACGCATCAGGTCCGACCCGCGTAAAACGCATCAGGTCCATCACTTCGAGATCGATCTCTGGCCCGCGTAAAACGCATCAGGCTCATGACACACAACCCGCGTAAGACGCATCAGGTTGGTCATCTTCCGGTAAACCGGGCATCGTCCCGCGTAACACGCCTCAGGACGGGTTCACTACCCCGCGTAAAACGCATCAGGGTTTATTGTGATCACACATTCACAAACCTCAATTTTATCTGAACCCCGCGTTAGACGCATCAGGGCAATTTAGGTGATCACAATGCACATGTCACTCGGGCACACTTATAAATGCAAATGCCGTGCCAATGCTTGAGATGTGCACCCATGGCCATAAAGTTCACACTTGGGCATCCACATGCGCGAATTACGATGTAACATACTCAACTTGTACCGCGCATATTCAAATTCACAAATCAACTTGCTCAAATCAGACAATCAATTTAAATCGGCCATGGCATCAAATCAGCACACTATCCATGCACAAATTCACAAAACCGGGTCAACAAGCATTCGCGCATTCGAGGCCCACCAAACTAATCCATTTCTAGTCCCGCTAGACACGTGACATGGCATCATCAATTTAACCACAACCAAGGCTTAAATTGCCAGTCAATTGCACGAAGCGATCATTCTCGATAATTGACCAAATAAACCCCAAATTGATCGCGCTTCACCTAAATCAAATCCATCAAGGCTAGTCACTATACCACCAATTCTAGACCAATGGTTGTCATCCAAATGCTCAATTATCCTCCTCAAATATCATTCTAGTTGACCACCACAAAATCAAAATACGGCGCGTATTATAATCCACATATTACACCCAATCATTCCCGACTCGGGCCGATTTAATCCAAACCGTCCAGCCCACTTATCGCGCCCCTCGGGCTACCAATCCTCCATTAATTCATCATAATAATCCACCAAATCGACCATAATCAAAAATCCCTAATCACATTCACAATTTAACCCCTAAAATACCCTAATTAACCCCTAAACCCGTCTAGAAATGTAAATTAGCCTAATTAGGGTTTAGGGTCAAACTCACCGGGTGTCCTACGCTTAAAACGGGCCGGAAAAATCGAAACGGGCTCGGGTGAACAGTGCTCGCCGGAAAGTGAACAGTAACCGGCGGTGAACAGTGCTCGCCGGAAAAATGAACAGTGCACCGACGCGAGCAAGAACGGGCTACGGCACGGGTACGGGGGTGGTGGTCGCTGGTCAGTTGGCCGGTTGGCCGAGGCGGCGACCGGCGGCGGCAGCGAGACGGCGGCGACGGCCAGGCGCGGCGGCGACGAGCTGAGAGGAGAGATCAGTCGAGTGAGAGAGAGGGACAAAGAGCAAGAGAGAGAGAGAGAGAGGGAGAGGGAGAGGGGGAGAGATACAGAGAGGCTGAGGGGGAGGCAGCAGACCGGTGGCGGCGGCAACGGCCACGAGCTGGACGGCGGAACGACGGTGGCGAGCCGGCTGGGCTCGTCGGGTGAGGCGGCTGGACAGGACGAGCTCGAGCAGGACCAGGAGAAGGTCGGGGAAGCGAGAGGCGAGGGCGCTGGGCTCGCTGCGGCGGTGGCGACTGGCGGAGCAGCACTGGGCGGAGGCGGAGGGCGGCGACAGGCGCGGCGATCTGGCGAAGGCGACGAGCGGCGGCCTGGCGAGCTCGGCGGCGGTTGGCGAGCACGGGACGAAAGCGAAGCAGACGCGGCCAGAGGGAAAAAAAACAAACGAAGGAGAAGGAGAAAGGAGGGAAGGAGGAGAGAGAGAAGAGAGGAGAGAGAGAGGTGATGTCAGAGAGGGGGAGGGAACGTCTGCATGTGCAGAACGGGAAGGAGGACGGGACGTGAGCGTGCATGGGGAACGCGCGCGCGGAAAAAGGGGGAAAAGGGAGAGAGAGAGAGAGAGAGAGAGAGAGAGAGAGAGAGAGAGAAAGGAAAAAGGAAGAGAGAGAGAGAGGGAGAGAGGGAGAACGTGCGCGGAGGGGACGGCACGGCCGAGAGAGAGAGAGAAATTTTAAATTTTAACTTTAAGCGCGATCCAACGGACACGGTCCAAACTAAAAATCGACCTATCGGTCCCGATTTAAATCCGGAAAAAGCCTAACGGTCCACGATAAATCCCAACAACATTCTAGGGCATACGGCCAAAATAAAATACCCCAAACCACACTACGAGGGAGGTCTACCAGTCCAAATTCGTACCCGGTTCAAAAATACAATTTTCCACTATTTCTGACAATCTCGATGCTGGCCACAATAAAATCGACACCGTCCAATTTATTTCGTCCCGAAACTCCCGGAAATCGACTGCCAAGTTCAGGGTATAAATAACGGCCAAATTCGATCGAGTGTGATTCTAGCAAAATTTCTATTTTTAAAAATAAGAACCCGAGAGTGATCAGTTCCCGGGCGAAATTCCATTATAAGCGCACTGACGAATTACACGTTTTATAATTCCCAAAAATGGGCCAAAATCCGGACTGTTACACAAGATGATGTAAGCTCCCAAATTTTTTTATATGCATTTGTATTTTCAACTAAAAACGGAAAAAAAATAATAAATAAAATTATCCTTTTTGATAAATACTGAAATTATCCAAGCAATAATTTTCATGGCACAAAATTTCTTTACATCCGAATATAAGATTTTATAGGATCCATAATTAAGTCCCTTTATATTTAGTAATATTTTAATAAAAAATAAGGATTAATGGTGTGTATATTTCACCTAGACCTTTTGTTTTTTTATTACAACAACAAATTCTTCTTAAATCCATGATGGCTATTTTTTTTCAATTAAATATTTGAGACACGAGTTTTTATGAAGACAAAAAATATTTTTTTCAATTGACAAATTGTGCATAAAATTTTTTTAATAACCGACTATATGCTAAATGACATCATATAATGAATAAAAAATTCACTGATTATCTACTGTAGATTCAAATATTTTTTTAAATTGTAAATTAAGGATTATCTAGAAATTTTTTAAAGAAATCAAGTTCGTTTAATTTATTATGTGTTAAAATGAATGGATTGTGAATAATCAACGGGTGATCTAGGCCTCTTGGATGTATTTTCAATGGTGTTAACCTTTTTTCAATCCAGTGCTTTATTCTTACTTTTTACCTTACTTTTAGGGATTCACAAGTACCTACTCGAGATTGAGAATAGAAAAGTGGGGCAAAAGATGAAGCTCCTTCTCTCCTCTATCTCTTCACCTCCTATGCCCCTCCCACACGGCAACATAGGGGCGAAAAAGGGAAAGAGGGGATGAGGTTTCTCTCACTTTTGACATAGCGGGTCTCGGCGGGAGGCCCGCACGATAAGCTATTAACTCAGTGGTAAGGGACGCCCTTGATAATTGCATCATTGTGCCTGGGCTGTGAGTTGAACACGTGGATAGTTCAATGTGCTCATCAGCGCCTAACCAAAGCGCTCTCTCTCTCTTTCATCCGATAATATAAGCTTTGAATTTTCTTAAACATGTATATTTTCAACCAAAAGAGAAAACAAATAATACATAAAAGGGTTAATACCACGAAAAAACCTAAATTAATACACCTGTGACAAATTTACCAAAAACTAATTTTTTGACCACCAAAAATCTCAAAACTAGTATACTTATGACAACTTTACCTGCTGTTAATTTTCGTTAAATTTTACGATCAAGTTGAATTATTAAATTACACGAAGTAGTTGATGAATGTACTAATTTTGGATTTTACTTTCTGTTTGTCAGTTTGTATTTTTTTGGTATTAATCTAATTTAACGGAAACTAACGGAGGGTAAATTTGTCATAAATGTACTAGTTTGGGGTTTTTCGTGATTGTCACAGGTGTACCAGTTTGGAATTTTTTTTATTCAAAAAATTAGTTCAAGGTAAATTTATCAAAAATGTGCCAGATTTGGGTTTTTTGTGGTATTAATTCTAAATAAAATTATCCTTGTTTTAACCCCGAAAGTATCCAAGGAAATATTTTCATGGCACAAAATTTCTTTGCATCTGAATAAAATCTTTTATAAGAGTATTTAGATTCCATTATAGTTAGTAATATTTTAATAAAAAAAAAGGATTAATGGTCTCTATATTTTATTTGGACTTTTTGTTTATCATTACGACAAAAAATTCTTTTTAAATTCAAGACATATATTTTTTTCAATTAAATATTCGAGACATGGCTTATTTGTGAAGATGAAGATTAAAATTATATAACGAATAAAAAATTGACAGATTATGTATAAGATATAGTTAATGACCGACTATCTACTATAGACAACATTATATAAGACAAAAAAGATTGACCGACTATCTGCTATAGAGTCAAATATTTTTTTTTATATAGTAAACTAAGGATTATCTGTAAATTTTTTAAAGAAATCAAGCTCGTTTAATTTATTTTGTGTTAAAATGAATGAAAATTGCGAATAGTCAATGGGTGATTTGGCCTCTTAAACGAATTTTCAATGGTGTTAACCTTTTCTCAATATAGTAATTTATTCTTACTTTTTACCTCACCTTTTGGGATTCGCAAGGCTGAAAATGGCGATGGCTAGGGCAAAGGACGAAGCTCGTTCTCGCCTCTGTCTCTTCGTCACCATCAAAGCTCTCTCTCCGTCCCTCACGTCTGATAATATAAGCTCACAATTTTCCTATGCATATGTATTTTCAACCCAAAAAGGAAAAAAATAATAAATAAAATTATCCTCTTTTAAGCCCTAAAATTATCCAAGCAAATATGTTCGTGGTACAAAATTTCTTTGTATCCGAATATAATATTTTATGTTCCTTTTTTTTCAGTAATTATTTATAATAAATCACCGGGATTAATGGTGTGTATATTTCACATGGACTTTTTTTTTATTACGACAAAAAATCTTTCTTAAATCAAAAACGGCTATTTTTCAATTAAATAGTCGAGACACAAGTTATTTATGAAGACGAAAAATAACATCATATAAGGAATAAAATATAAGACAGATTGTGTAAAAGATACAGTTAATAGCCAACTATATGCCATAGATAACATCATATAAGGCATAAAAAATTGACCGATCATCTGCTATAGGGTCGGATATTCTTTTTACATTGTAAACGAAGAATTATCTAGAAAATTTTAAAAGAAATCGGGCTCATTTAGTTTATTAAAATGTATGGATTGTGAATAGTTAACGGGTGATCTCGGCCTCTTGGATGAATTTTCAATCGTGTTAACCTTTTTTAATATCTAGTGCGTTATTCTTACTTTTTTACCTTTAGGGATTTGCAAGCACCTCCCCAAGACTGAAAATATCAAGGCAAATGATAAAGCTCCTTCTCTCCCGTCTTCTCGTCGAAGCCCTCGCTCCTTCTCTCGCACCCAATAATAGAAGCTTCCAATTTTCTCATGCATGTGTATTTTCAACCCAAAAAAGGGAAAAATAATAAAATAAAATTATCCTTTGTTTTAACCCCTGAAATTATCCAATCGAATATTTTCATGGCACAAAATTTCTTTGCATTGGAATATAATATTTTATAGGATTAGATTCCGCTGTATTTAGTAATTTTTTAATAAACAACAAGGATTAATGGTTTGTATATTTCACCTTTGTCTCTTCGGGTACGAGGTTTTTGTATTTGGCCTCACTTGCTGTAAAATGCGCGTTGAAAAGTTATATACTACTTACTTTAACCAAAAAAAAAATGGATTGTATATTTCACCTGGACTTTTTTGTTTTTTTTTATTATGACCACAAATTCTTCTTAAATCCAAGACGGCTATTTTTTTCAATTTAAGGCACGGGTTATTTTTGAAGACGAAAAATAACATCATATAAGGAATACAAAATCAATAGATTGTGTATAACACTACAAAAAAACTGATTTTTTCCGACGAAATTTCCAACGAAAAATTTGAAAAAATTCGTTGGAAAACGAATTTCCAACGAATTTTCCAACAAAAAAAAATTCGTTGGTAATAAGTCGTCGGAAATTTTTCCAACAAAAAATTTCAATTTTCGTTGGAAATTTGCGACGAATTTTATTTCGTTGGAAAATTCGTTGGAAAACTCGTGGCTAAATTCGTTGGAAAAATTACAAAAATTTTTTTTGTCAAAAAATCGTGGAAATTTTTTTTCCAACGAAAAAATTTTCTTTGGAAAAATTACAAAATTTTTTTTTTGGTCGAAAAATCGTGAAAATTTTTTTTCCAACGAAAATTTTTTCGTTGGAAAAATTACAAAATTTTTTTTTGGTCGAAAAATCATGGAAATTTTTTTTCCAACGAAAAATTTTTCGTTGGAAAAATTACAAATTTTTTTTGTCGAAAAAGCGTGGAATTTTTTTTTCCAACAAAACTTTTTTTTTTTTCAAAAAATCGCCCTCATCGCCGACCATGGCGAGCTCGGCCCTCGCCGCCGACCATGGCGAGCTCGGCCCTCGCCATGGTCGGCGAGGCCCAGCCTCGTCGTGGGCGAGGCTCGCCGGCCATGAGGGTGTCGAACTCCACCGCCACGAAGGAGGCGGGCGACGCGCAGTCGAGGAGGCCGAGGTACGCACCGCCTCCCCCCAGGGAGTCGCCGTCGGGGGAGATGAGGAAGGCGAGGCTGCCGCTGATGGAGGAGGGGTTGAGGTTGGTGACGGAGAAGGAGAAGAAGGTGGAGAGAGGCTGCTCAGTGTCAGCGTCCCGAAGTCGAACTCAGTGCCGCCGCCGCAGACCGGAGCGCCTAGGAAACGGAGCGCGAACAGAGCGAGGACGACGCGCGAGGAACAGCCACGACTTCGACCCCACATTTTCCGAACCCCCTCAGTGATCCGCAGTGATCCGCCATCGGAGAGGGGCGGCGGAGCCGGAGCCGGAGCCAGAGGAGGAGGGGGGGCGGCGAGGGAGGAGGCGGAGGGGGGGGATTGCAAAGGACAGAGAGAGACTCTGAGAGAGAGAGAGAGAGAGAGAGAGAGAGAGAGAGAGAGAGAGAGAGAGAGAGAGAGAGAGAGAGAGAGAGAGAGAGAGAGAGAGAGAGAGAGAGAGAGAGAGAGAGAGTAAATGTGGAAATTTGAAAGAATAGGCGCGAAAATGTTGAATAAGAAAGTAGGGTTTTCGTTGCAAAATTCGTGGGAAATTTCCCACAAATTTTGCAACGAAAATTGTACACACTAAAATAATTACCCAAAAAATTTGAATTCGTTGGAAATATCGTTGGAAATTTCCAACGAATTTTCCAACGAAAATTGTATACACTAAAATATTTGCCCGAAAATTGAAATTCGTTGGAAAATTCGTTGGAAATTTCCAACGAATATAAAAAATATCGAACCGCCAGGGTTTTTTTTTTGAATTCGTTGGAAATTTCCAACGAAAAAAATTCGTTGGAAATTTCCAACGAATTTTCCAACGAAAATTATACACACTAAAATATTTGCCCGGAAAATTGAAATTCGTTGGAAAATTCGTTGGAAATTTCCAACGAATTTTCCAACGAATATAAAAAATACCGAAATGCTCGGGTTTTTTTTGAATTCGTTGGAAATATCGTTGGAAATTTCCAACGAAATTTTCAACGAAAATTGTACACACTAAAATATTTGCGCGGAAAATTGAAATTCGTTGGAAAATTCGTTGGAAATTTCCGACGAAAAAAAATTCGTTGGAAATTTCCAACGAAAAAAATTCATTGGAAATTTCCAACGAATTTTCCAACGAAAATTGTACACACTAAAATATTTTCCCGGGAAATTTAAATTCGTTGGAAAATTCGTTGGCAATTTCCAACGAATTTTCCAACGAATATAAAAAATACCGAAATGCCCGGGTTTTTTTGAATTCGTTGGAAATCTTGTTGGAAATTTCCAACGAAAAAAAATTCGTTGGAAATTTCCAACGAAAAAAATTCGTTGGAAATTTCCAACGAATTTTCCAACGAAAATTGTACACACTAAAATATTTGCGCGGAAAATTGAAATTCGTTGGAAAATTCGTTGGAAATTTCCAACGAATTTTCCAACGAAAATTGTACACACTAAAATATTTTCCCGGGAAATTTAAATTCGTTGGAAAATTCGTTGGAAATTTCCAACGAATTTTCCAACGAATATAAAAAATACCGAAATGCCCGGGTTTTTTTTGAATTCGTTGGAAATCTCGTTGGAAATTTCCAACGAAAAAAAATTCGTTGGAAATTTCCAACGAATTTTTCAACGAAAATTGTACACACTAAAATATTTGCCCGGAAAATTGAAATTCGTTGGAAATTTTCCAACAAATTTTGGCACGAAAAAAAATTCGTTGGAAATTTCCAGCGAATTTTCCAACGAAAAATTTTTCGTTGGAATTTCCAACGAATTTTCCAACGAAAGATTTTTCGTTGAAAATTTCCAAAGAATTTTACTTTTCGTTGGAAAATTTGTCGCAAATTTGCGACGAAAATTTTTTCGTTGGAAAATTTTCGTGGCAAAAATTCAATTTTTTTGTAGTGTAAGATATAGTTGATAAAACCCACAATCTGATATAGATAACATTATATAAGGACTAAAAAATTGACCTACTACTTGCCATAGAGTGGAATCATTTTTTACATTGTAAACTAAGGATTATCTAGAAACTTTTTAAAGAAATCGCTCGTTTAATTTATTATGCGTTAAAATGAATGGATTGTGAATAGTGAATGGGTGATATAGGCCTCTTGGATGAATTTTCAATGGCGTTAATCTTTTTCCCATCAATACTTTATTTTTGCTTTTGACCTTACCTTCAGGGATTCGCAATCATCTACCCGAAAACTGAAAATGGCAACGGTTACGGGAAAAGATGAAGCTCCTTTTCTCCTGTGTTTCTTCGTCGTCATTGAAGCTCCATCTCCTTCTCTCGCATATGATAATATAAGCTTCCAATTTTCTTATGTTAGTGTATTTTCAACCCTGAAAAAATATAATATAAAATTATCCATTTTTTAACCCTTGAAATTATCCAAGCAAATATTTTCATGGCACAAAATTTCTTTGCATCTGAATATAATCTTTTTTATAGGATTTGTACTTAGATTCCTTTATATTCAGTAATGTTTTAATAGACAAGAAGGATTAATGGCGTGTATATTTCACCTCCCCTTTTTGTTTTTTATTACGACAATAAATTTTTCTTAAATCCATGATGGCTATTTTTTAATTAAATATTCAAGATGCAGGGCTATTTAAGAAGACGAAAATTAACATCATATAAGTGATAAAAAATTGACAGATCACGTATTAGGGATGAAGAATTGATTGGTTATGTATAAAATATAGCTAATAACCGATTATCTCCTATAGAGTCGAATATTTTTTTACACTATAAACTAATGATTATCTAGAAATTTTTATAAGGAAATTAGACTCGTTTAATTTATTATGTGTTAAAATAAATGGACTACGAATAGTCGATGGGTAATATAGGCCTCTTAGATGAATTTTCAATGATGTTAGCCTTTTTTTTAATCTAGTACTTTATTTACTTTTTACCTTACATTTAGGGATTTGCAAGTACCTACTCGAGATTGAAAATGACGAAAGTTAGGGCAAAAGATGAAGCTCTCTCTATCCTCTCTCATTTCGTCTATTGTTGAAACTCTCTCCCCCTCTCTCACATCTCGTAATATAATCTCCATATTTTCTTATGCATGTGTATTTGCAACCAAAAGAGGAAAAATTAATAAATAAAATTATCCTTTTTTTTAACCCCTGAAATTATCCAAGCAAACAATTTCATGGCACAACTTTCTATGCATCCGAATATAATCTTTGATAGGATTCGTACTTAGAACCCTTTATATTTAGTAATATTTTAATGAACAACAAGGATAAATGGAGTGTATATTTCACCTGGAATTTTTATTTTTTATTACAACAACGAATTCTTCTTAAATCCAAGACGGCTATTTTTTTCAATTAAATATTCGAGACACAGATTATTTATGAAGACAAAAAATAACATCATATAATGAATAAAATATTGACAGATTGTGTAACTTCTATAGTTAATAACCGACGATCTCCTATAGAGTCGAACATTTTTTTACATTACAAATTAAGGATTATCTACAAATTTTTTGAACAAATCAGGCTCATTTAATTTGTTATGTGTTAAAATGAATGGATTGTGAGCAGTTAATGGGTGATCCGGGCCTCTTGTATTAAGTTCCAATGGTGTTAACCTTTTTTTTTTTCCATCTAGTACTTTTTCTTACGTTTTACCTCACCTTTATGGACTCGCAACGCAAGCACCAACCTGAGACTTAAAATTGCGATGGATGGGGCAAACGATGAAAGCTCATTCTCCCCTCCATCTCTTCGCCATTGTCAAAGCTCTCTCTCCCTCTCGCACCTGATAATGTAAGCTCTCAATTTCTCATGCATGTTTATTTTCAACCAAAAAATAATATATAAAATTATCCTTTTGTTAACCCCTAAAATTATCCTTGGAAATATGTTCATGGCACAAAATTTCATGGGTTATTCTCACGAAAAACCTTAAACTGATACACTTGTGATAAATTTACTCCAAACTAATTTTTTGATTGCCCGAAATCCCAAACTGGTACACATGTGTTCCGTTAAATTTTACTATTAAATTGATTAGTTAAATGACACACAACATTTGACAAATATACAATTTTGGGATTTTACCTCTATTTGTCCCAGGTGTACTCATTTGTGATTTTTTAGGGTAAATTTATCATAAATGTACCAGTTTAGAGATTTTTAGCGGTCAAAAAACTAGTTTGGTTAAATTTGTCGTGTACCAATTCGGGGCGTTTGGTGGTCAATAAATTAGTTTGGGGTAAATTTATCACATGTGTATCAATTTGAAGTTTTTCGTGATATTAACTCACATTTTAATTTCATCTGAATTATAGAATTCGTATTTAAAGTTCATGAATTATATTAACCAAATTAAAAGTTTATATATCATATTGTATATCGGATTAAACTTAGAATTATTTATCTCATTAACCCAAACGGAGAAATGACCAGGATGCAGTTTTTGATCAAATCAGTTATTACAGAGAGAGGGGTCCAGACGGACCGGCTCCGGAACCGAACCAGAGAACAAGATCGGCGTCTCTCCATTACACACTCTGCTGACGCTCCTCTTCTGCTACCTTCATCACTCTCCGACCGCCGCCGCCACCGCAGATGACGGAGTTCCTGGACTTGGAGGCCCAGGACGGCGTCCGCATGCCGTGGAACGTCGTGCCCGGCACGAGGCAGGAGGCCACCGGCTGCGTCGTCCCCGTCTCCGTCGTCTACACCCCGCTCAAGCCCTTCCCCTCCATGCCCTCCCTCCCCTACTCCCCCCTCCGCTGCCGCAACTGCCGGTCCGTCCTCAACCCCTTCTCCGTCGTCGACTTCGCCGCCAAGATCTGGATCTGCCCCTTCTGCTTCCACCGCAACCACTTCCCTCCCCACTACGCCTCCATCTCCGACGACAACCTCCCCGCCGAGCTCTTCCCCCAGTACACCACGATCGAGTACGCCTCTCCCGAGGACCGGCCCTCCTCGGTTCCCCCCGTTTTCATGTTCGTCGTCGACACGTGCCTCATCGAGGAGGAGCTGGGGTTCTTGAAGTCCGCCCTGCTGCGGGCTATCGAGCTCCTCCCGGAGAACGCGCTCGTCGGGCTGATCACCTTTGGGACTCTCGTCCACGTCCACGAATTGGGGTTCGGCCAGATCCCGAAGACCTACGTGTTTAAGGGGTCGAAGGAGGTGAACAAGGAGCAGCTGCTCGAGCAGATGAGCTTCTTCTCAAAGAAGCCGAAGCCAGCCACAGGCGTGATCGCAGGCGTTAGGGACGGCCTGGACGCTGAGAGCATTGCCAGGTTCTTGGTGCCTGCGTCTGAGTGCGAGTTTGCCCTCAATTCGGTAATGAAAGCTGCGAATTGGCATACTCGACTTTGGTGTGGTTCTGGTGTTTAGTTGATGATCATGGTGTTGAATTGCTATGTTTTCGTTTTATTGGATCGATGGTAGGTATTAGACGAGTTGCAGAAAGATCCTTGGCCAGTTGCTTCGGATCAACGGGCAACAAGGTGCACTAGCACAGCTTTGAGTGTGGCTGCAGGTCTGTTGGGAGCTTGTGTGCCTGGTTCTGGGGCCAGAATTATGGCATTCATCGGTGGACCATCAACTGAAGGACATGGTGCTGTAAGTGCTTTGGCTAGTAGCTCTTTTATTTTTTAATCAGGATTGGCTTTTTGTTTCAATGTTGTATTGACTCTTGATTACTTTCGAGAAAGCGTGTTATAGTTAGTTTGGTGAGTCGAGACTATTCCTGCCAAAAAGGTGACCTACCTTCTTTTAATCACTGTGATGTCAGGGAAGCTCTACATAAAACATTATTGTTAGCTGATGAAAATCATATGTTATCACATCCAATGAAGAAAAACGGCCTAGGCTTTGCATGTGGGTTTACTCTATTCATCCTATAAGAATAGGTGCTTCAATGCATTCATTAAGATGTTTAGCTGTAAAAGGAACCAAGAGAAAAAAAGTCAGCTTCTGTTGATTATAGTTGGTTCAAATGATGAATTTGAAACTGTAATTTCAAGTACTTGTATGTTATGAGCATAACCTTGGATCGTGTGTGAAAATGGCGGCTAACTTTTAAGATATCAAGCTACTGAGCTGAGAGTATCTTGTGTAATTTACATCACATTGTAGTGGCTTGATGTGCTCTCTCATCCCGATGGACGGATTCTGATGAGATACTTTATCTTAGTTTTCCTGATGTATCCTACTGTTAAAGAATGAGTGAGGAATAGGCATGTTTTGGAAGAAGGATACTAGATAGATTAGGGAGAAAATAACTGAAGGGCAAGGATTGTAAAAGTACACACAATGTCAGACGTAGCTTTTTGGAGCAGCGTACACAAAGAACAAAATGTGTTGGCTATGGACAATGGTAAATAGGGGATTTGGAGGGATTGTGGGAGATGCGTAAGTATTTGTTCTCTCTCTTCCATGTATGCCCTCTAACATGTCTGTTAAATAAAACAATTGTCATGTGAGCATCTATTCCCTCTTAACGAGTAAAAACACTTTTTCTTGTTGATTTTCATTTTTCTCAATGTATTTCTTCTTTTAACTTGCCATGTCATAATCCTATATTATTTGTCATGGACAATGCGTCTCCCACATTTGTCCACATTTTGCAAGAAATTTCTAGATAAGTCACGATACACTTCTCCTTTTCATTTGTTTTATTTTAAGTATTTTTTTATTAATTTTTGGGTCGTTAACATGACATGCTTTTTTAAACTTGTTTTCAATGTATGCTTTTTTTAGAGAAGATCACGTGAAAGTAATCAGTACTTTGATCATTCAAAGTGAATGGCTTTTGTTGGTCCTCCACTTCAACATTACCAACATTAACGCTGCACTTCGTCATAAACAAATCAAAATTTTTCTCTAATACAAGTTTTAGTTTAAAATATATGTGACAAATTTACTCCAAACTAATTTTTTGACCACCAAAAACTCCAAACTGGTACACCTGTGACAAATTTACCCCAAACTAATTTTTTGACCATCAAAAACTCCAAACTGGTACACTTATGACAAATTTACCCTACGTTCATTTTTGTTAAATTTTACCGCCAAATTACTGAGTTAAATAACACGTGATAGTTGACGGGTGTACTAATTTGGGGTTTTATCCTCCATTTTTCATGGATGTACTAGTTTGTGATTTTTCGTGTTGTTAATCTAATTTAACGGAAACTAACGGAGGGTAAATTTGTCACAAATGTATAAGTTTGGGGTTTTTGGTGGTCAAAATTAGTTGGGGTTAATTTTTCACAAATGTATCAGTTTAGAGTTTTTCGTGGTATTAACCCTTGTATTTAATACCGTGGAGAATTCTTGTTAGAATTTTCTTTATAGTTAAGGTGATAAAATATGAAAATATTGGATATGGGTATGGTCATAGTAGTTTATGTTGTTTAGTTTGTTTTGTGTTGTTAATATGGATGTGTGTAGTGATTTGTCTTTTTTCAGTTGAATAAAGTGAACTTTTAATGCTACTGTATCTTTTTTGATGAGTAACTATAGCATTAGTAAATTTAGTAAAGTTATTTCGTTTTACCTAAGAAGAAGTTCAAGGACATATAGTCATAAAGATGTAATTAGATTCCTTTCCACTCTTTTTTCTTCTTCAGCCAAACATGAAATGAGTAAATTCTCTTCGTTTCCCTTCTCTTTTCATAAACATATAAACAACAGTGAAATCAGATCTTTTCTTTTCCTTTCCTTTCCTTTCTCTCCTGAGGTCATTAGCTGATCCTTGCTATTTGCTCCCAATCACTCCATCCAAATTGAGTGGGAACTAAGACAGCGGTGGTTATTTGTTGCTTCATGTTGATGGACAAGCAAGCGCTGGAGTGAGATATTATTTAATTCTGGATCTAAGCTGGATAGTAGTGAAGATAGAGTAATTCGGATAAAAAGGCATGCAGATTATAAGATTGGAAGAAGCTTGTTCGTGTAATTGCTTTGGCTTCGTTTGGTTTATTTGGATAGAGAGAAGCAGACACTCTGGAAGATTGGAAGTGACAGAGGAGTCATCATTTACTCTTTGTTTCTACTATTAATGCTCTTGGTTAATTCTTCTTCTTCTTCTTGCGTTTGCATAATGCTTGTGAAAGCTAGCTCTGTAAATGCACTTGCCTCTGTTGTGGAAGATATGAAGAAGAAGATAGTGTAAACATGCAGTTGATTTGGTGTATTAGTTATATGAATAGTTGCTTTGCTCACTTCTTCTTTTTGTTTGCTCTACAGATTGTATCGAAAAGTTTGTCAGAGCCAATTCGATCTCACAAAGATCTGGATAAGGATTCTGTTCCCCATTATCATAAAGCTGTGAATTTCTATGAAGGACTTTCGAAGCAGCTTGTAAACCAGGGGCATGTTCTTGATCTGTTTGCTTGTGCTCTTGATCAGGTGCTAATTGATTTTGTTGTCTTTTGTCCTCATTCTGCATCACCTCCTACCTTTTTAATCTTACAGTTATACTCAACGGCCTTGCACTACAAGATATTTGAGATGTTCACTTTCAAGTTAATAGTCTAAATGTGACAAGACTAATTAATCATCACAGGTTTTGACATTTCCTTCTGAAGTTTTTCCAGCACCCATGAATTTATAGTTGGGAAACGTGTCTCTGATCTGTTCATTATGCAAATGATGATTGGGCGACATGTCTTTTGTCCAAACCAGAGTTTGACTATGCAGTCTGCCTTTCCCTCTTCCAGTCATAACTTGAATTTGTTGATCTAGCTGCTGGCTTTTTCATTTAGTTTCTTTCCAGCGAGTCATCATTTGAAATGTTATTTTTGTTCTGATATCTTTTCTCCAGGTTGGAGTTGCAGAGCTTAAAGTAGCGGTAGAAAGAACTGGGGGGCTTGTTGTTCTTGCAGAAAGTTTTGGTCATTCAGTATTTAAGGACTCCCTTAAACGTGTTTTCCAGTCGGGTGAATATGATCTTGGCCTATCATCAAGGTATTGCTCATCGATCTCATCTGTGTCACTTTTTGGCTTATCTTTGATGATAATCTGCCATTGGTTGTTCACTTGCAAAGTAAAATTTGTGCTAATTTCTTCACACTTAGCAATTTTGTCTCTCATTGAAGTTTGATATGAGTGTCTATTGTGCTGGTATCAAATTATCATATGAGTTTGCTTTGGCTAGGATGTTGTGGTAATTTCTTTAAGATTAAAATTGTCATGTTTCCTTTATATGGTGGATGAACTTGGGAACATTGTTCATTTTTGCATACTTTTCTTTAATTGTGTTCTTTTGCTTGATGAGACCAATGTAGAAGTGAATGTAAAACTGTTTTATAGGGGGATCTTCACATAAGTAGGTTGTAAAAGGTGTTAAAGACTAGGAGGTATAAATTTTAGCCTCGGAAGAATTGTTAAAGAAGCATCTACACGAATCTGGGATGCATGAAAAAATCTAAGCATTCAATATGACACTTTACTATGATTGGGGATTATGCACCTAAGACGTGTGGCATGGAGGAATTGCAGTAGCAGAAATATAAGAAATTATTGATCATGTAGATTTTACCAACCTATATCATTGGTCAATGTAAAGCCACGTTTCATTTTTTTTTTTTAGCTTCCTGAATCTAATCTGGGTCAAAATTTTATTTTGCATCTGTGAATTGGATGTAAATTAAAACAATCCTTTACCAAAGTCCTGTATGAACAGTTATTACTATGTTATGTGTTGCATGGAATTGTTGATTGCTGCTTGTTGGAAGCACAGTGTTATGGGACATTTTTTTTTATGTCTAACTTCTATGCGACTAGGTTTCTTAATCTTGTACCTTTTCTCTTAATAACCAAGGAAAAAATTATAAACAATGAAATGGGAGCATTTTGCAGGGAATGTGCTAATTCCTGCCTTAGGGGAGAAAGTTGACAATTCCTGGATAAAGTTGACTGTGTTCCCTGGACTGTAGGTGTAGCTACCTAATTAAGTGTGATCTTCACGTTCTCAATGGTTTTTGTATCCCTCATAGTGGCCTAAATTAGTTTAAGTGATTTTTGGACCTGGATTCTGGACTTTTGGCAAAACTGGACCCAAAAATATTTTGAATGGTTTTTGTTTCCCTTAAACTCATTCAAATTAGTAGAGGTGGTAATTACAGCTGATGAACCTCATACCCCTTTCATGTATATAGGTAGGCAGCTCTTTAGGTCCTTTGTTCTTTCAAACATATGCTATTTGACCTAATATTGCCCTACCAAAGTAAAACGCACTGCTAAGAGAGAGATGCAAATTGGTGCTTGAAACTATCTGGAGCTTCTTGCTCCAGAGTAAGGGGGAAGTGGGTGACATGAGTCAAGATATCTTTCAAATTGATCCCAACTTTCAGCTGGAGCTGATGGTCACCTGTTATAACAAAGAAAAATCCCTCAAGCAATTTCCCGCAAAGAAAGCAAATTCACATGGCACTGGTCTTTAAGACAATATTCTTTGAACCATTCTTTCAACAGAGACGCTCTATCTTCCATGGATACACCATCATCACTTTATGTACATATGCAGTGTCTCCAATTATAGATATAGATCAGGAGCTTGTCATGGAGGTTTTTTTTCTCGTTTTTCGGTTAATTCCTTTTGATAATAGGATTCAATCTCCTTTCAAGTAATTCATTCTTGCTTTTTGTTATCTTTTATTGTGAGTATTTCACTCTTGTTTTTTAACTGGGCAAATATTGAGATATGGTTTCCGTTCACTTGGTGTTTCTTTCCACTGCCTGGCAGAATATGATGAACTGACTTAAGTTTCTTTGCTGTTGGATTACTATAGCCTGTTTAAGAATCTTTTTGAGGAACAAGAAAATATAATCTTGAAAGGCTTGGTTGTTTCTTGGATGGAATGATCTTTGTATTTCTGTCATCCTCTTTGGTCGGTATCTGTGGTTTCTTTTCTTTTTCAAGCAAGGATAGATCCCTAGTTGAATGCAAGGGTTACTTTGGGGTTGGTTGCTTTTCTCCTTCTTTAGTTGTGAGACTAAAGGAAGGGAATATCTTTCAGGGCCCTTGTGATTTGAATTGCTGTTTGCTATTTTCTCCCCTTTAATATGGTTATCCCAAATCATCACTTATTATTCCTACTATGCATTCAGCTAGTTAAAAAATCGATGCTGAGTCTGTTTGCCCGTGGCTGATTATCTGCAGTGGTATTTTCGAAATAAATTGCTCTAAGGATATTAAAGTTCAGGGCATTATTGGTCCTTGTGCTTCTCTTGAGAAGGTATGACAGATATTCCAGCTTTCTAATTTCTTCTGTAACAGTGGAACACTTACTGTTTCTAACTTTTGTGCAGAAAGGTCCTCTGTGCTCGGACACTGTTATTGGGCAGGGAAATACTACCGCGTGGAAGTTGTGTGGTCTCGATAAAGCTACATCATTGTGCTTGATATTTGATATTGTAAAGAAAGAAAGCCCAGATGCTACCATGCAAGCAACAAGCAATCAATTTTACTTCCAGTTTTTAACTTAGTATGAACTCTAATCTTTCCCTTTGCGAGAACTAATTACTTATTCTTATTTCACTTAGTGTAAATACTTGACTGCAGCTATCAACATAATAGTGGTCAAATGAGACTTCGAGTCACGACACTGTCTAGAAGATGGGTTGCTGGACCAGGCAGCGTTCAGGCAAGTTCTGTTTTATTCTTGTATTGGTTTTCTCCCCTATTATGTAGAAAATGTGTCTATCCTCTTATTTGGTCATCTTCTATGTCAGTGGTTTTATTGAATAATGAATGTTTGTATTTAGTTATGTAAATATAGATAAAAACACCAAATAAACTATATTATAGTTTCATACTGGTGCTTTTTCATTTGTTTGGTTTGTCCATTGTAGCTTCATTTGTCAATTATTACCTCAAGATGAATTCTGTAATGTAGACGATTTGATTATTTAATTTAGCTGTGTGAGATATACGCTTTTGTTAAAAAATAGTGAAAGTGTCAAGTAAGTGTACACTTTCTTGTATCTTAACAATTACAAAGTCCATTTTGTTTTTCAAACTATTCTCCTGCATCACGCAAGCTCCAAAAATTAGACCCCTCAGTAGAATAAACTACTCTTCAGCTGAAATGGTTTGTAGTTGGGAGGATCATTCATATGTATGCTATTTGAGTTTCCATTTGGTTTTTGTTTCTTTTCCTCATTGAGTATGGCATTTTCGTATGAAATTTTGTAGGATTTGATTGCTGGGTTTGACCAAGAAGCAGCAGCTGTAGTTATGGCACGCCAAGTTTCCTTCAAAATGGAAAGTGAGGTAATCACACACGAAATTTCCACTATTTGGATATTCATAGTTTGCTATACTCTTGTGTTATTGGATATCCACAGCTACCTATCTGTCTGTGTGGCATAAAGAAATATCATTATCTAAGAAGATCATTACTTTCACTACTTTTAGTGCATTTGCCTTGTTGAGAGAGGGGTTGTGTGACGTGATTTTCACTTGATTTGTCATATGTCTCCTGTTTTATATACTCTGCTGAGAAGTCTTTTAGCTTTCTTGATACAGTTTGTTCCATCTCAAACTTAATGAGTTTTATTATAAGAAAAACCTAACACTTCCCAAATTTATGCCATTGTTGTGAAGGCTGACTTTGATCCTATAAGGTGGTTGGATAGAGCACTGATACAACTGTGTTCACGCTTTGGAGACTACCAGAAGGATAGCCCTTCTACCTTCAGCCTCTCTCCACGACTCTCTATCTTCCCTCAATTTATTTTTCATTTGCGTCGTTCCCAATTTGTACAGGTCCGATTTAGCAATTGTCGTTGGTCTACATTTAGCTGGGTTTCATTATTTGCTGGCGAAATATACTTGATTGAAGTGTTAATAATGCTTTCAGGTCTTCAATAATAGTCCTGATGAAACTGCATACTTTAGAATGATCTTGAACCGGGAAAATGTTGTCAACTCGGTTGTAATGATACAACCTTCCCTTATTTCGTACTCATTCCACTCTGGCCCGGAACCAGCTCTTCTTGATGTGGCTGCCATAGCAGCTGACAGGATACTTCTTCTGGACTCATTTTTCACTGTCGTTATTTTTCATGGTGCCACAATCGCTCAATGGCGAAAAGCTGGTTACCACAACCAGCCTGAGCATCAAGTAAGTTCATTCAGGATGTAATTTCAATTCTCAAGTAGACTAACGCGCTTCTTTTTTTTCTTTGATCAAGCTGGACATTGACTTAGCTCTTCACCTATTCAAAGTCGGATCTTTTGACATTTAAGATTCCACCAACCCTTTTATAGGGGTTTTTTTTGGTTAATTTCATGATATTGTAGACCTCATATGAACTTGCTGATCCAACAATTTGGCGATGTTCTTGTGTGTTCTGAAAGATATCTTCAATGCTTGGGCCTCACGTGACCATGAAGTGTGGAAAAGTTCATGGTTTTGAATGTTCCACTTTAAAATGAATTACAGTGGTAGAAGGAAGATGTAAAAGAAAAGTTAAGACTAAGAAAAATTATCTTCAAGCCTTGTATTTGGGTTGAAATGTGAAAAACTGAGATTTAAGTAATGAAGCAATTAAATGTGCTATTGCGAAACTAGCATTTTCTATCATAAGGATTTCAGTAATTATGTCTCCCAAAGTTTTTAGCAATGTTGTGATTCTCCATGCCTCTTAGTCTTGGCTGGCGAGTTCATGTTGTGGTCCAGCTTCTTCATGTGTTGAACTTAAATACAGTGTTTTCTGAGTACATTCTTCTGTTTTCTTCTTTCAATGATGTTCTGGTTTGGCCAGTCAAGTCTACATGAAATATTTTAATTTGATGTAATTGCAAGAAGTGTGTAACTCAATTGCGTGTTAAAATGGAAGAATCTGACTAATTTGTCGCTATCTGATCACTGGAATTGCCTGTTACCATTGTAGGCATTTGCTCAATTGCTACAAGCACCTCGTGATGATGCAGACACAATAATCAAGGAAAGGTTTCCAGTACCTCGTCTGGTTGTCTGCGATCAGCATGGCTCTCAGGTCTTTAGAATTCTATACTGCTTTTAAATAAAGGGTCTGCCATTATTTGATTTAGCTAAACCTTTTTACACCTGATTCTGCCTTGTTTCCCCATAGAAGATCATGCTTGGAGGGTATTTTTTAGCCCTAGATGTTCCATTACGGTTGTGTACACTATCACGCCATTGTTCACTGTTCACCAGGGAAGTGGCTCGGAGTGGTAGGAAAATAAGCATGGCTGCCTGATCAATGGGGGGATGGAAGGCAGCATCTGTGGTGTTTAAGGACAGTGGATCCGTGGTTGATTTGTCACGGGGTAGGGAGCAGTTGGTCTAGGTCGATGATGATGCCTGCTGGTGCTAGTAGTCTGCAGATAGTGGTAAATTGACGATTGCTGATCTGCAGAAAGTGTGGGTCCTCAAATGTTTGCAATTAGCGAGGGTGGCTAAGTGACTGCCGTGCATGGTTTGGTTTCCTGAATTGATTTTTAAGATTGACAAACGGGAAATCGTCTTTCTACATTGTATCATATTTTCTATTCTAGGAGTGAATTGGTGATATATCCCTTACTGCTCTAAATGTAGGAAAAAACACTACGTTAATGAACCTGACCAAGCGGGTTTATGGAGCCCTTTAATATGATGTTCGCAATGCATGTAGTGCTTTCTCCACCTTCGTGGCCATTTTTCTCTTCACCTATCTGTTTGAGCTCATATAGGTCATTATCTGGCCAGGGCTGTTGATTGTTCTGTGTGGAATATATAATGCAAACTTTTCTTCATATTATTTCCATGCAGGCTCGTTTTCTTCTGGCCAAATTGAATCCTTCCGCAACTTACAATTCTGACGCTCCTGTGCCGGGAGGAGATGTTATATTTACGGACGACGTTAGCTTTGAAGTCTTCTTGGATCATCTACAGAGACTAGCGGTTCAATGATGTGCATAAAATATGCAAGTTTTGTCGGGTTGGAATTTTTTTTTTATTGCAAATCTTGTGCAGCTAGGCCTCGAACAGGCTGGGTCCCCTAGGAAACGACATGCCTGTCCTTGTTAAAGGTGTCTGAATCACTTCCTTAAAACTTGGACGCATGAAGAATCAATTGAATGAAATTCCCAGGTATAGTATAGCATCATCGATGCTCATGTTGACCCTTGATTCTTTGGCCCTAGCGCTTGTTTTGCAAACACAAGCACGTGAATCTCGTGTGCGCACATTCAACTTTAGGGCAATTGAAGTGTTCGAGCATTCGAAATTACAGTCAGTCCCTTTTCCATGGAACATTTGGATAATGCGATGGCCAATGTTCGTGTAACACGACCTTTGGAGGGAAGCAAGTGGACAGGGGAAATTGAAAACAGACCACCAGGTCAGCTGGTCATCTTCATTGTACCTACTGGATAATGAATATCTCAGGTTTTCCACTACTGCTTTACTTGACTTAATTTCCTCAAAAAACACATACTTTGACTTGGTTCTTAATTCTGGTTCAAACACTCTTTTGTCTCATGCTCTCAATTCTAACACAAGTCTTTTTTGTCTTGTAAAAAATCACTAATGTTCACTTGGTACTCATATTTGGCTCTTGTCAAGTTTCTATCCGGTATTGTCATTAAAAATTCAACGTGTCATTCCACATGTATATGGTGACTATGGTCGTCGAGGCTGCAGTTGAAATTTGAATAGTTTCGAAATAAGTAGGACTTAAGAGGCGGAAAACTTGAGGATTTCAATTTTGGAATTTGGTGACAAAAATTGAAATGGATCGAAAAAATGATTTATCCAGGAGTATCCGAGCAATGTACGAAAACTGAGAAAAAAGAATTCTTCAATTTGTTTGGTAGCACCCGAAGACAGAAGTCTTCAAATTGCGTGCGATCCTCCCACCTCGGTATCCTTGAGTTGTTGAGTACATGTGGAATAACATGTCAAATCTATAACAGCATCATCGTATGAAAACTTGATGGGGTCAAATTTGGATATTAGTTGAAAGTTGTTGGTTTTTACAAGACAAAAAAGAAATTTAGGATGAAATTGAGATTCGAGCTAAAGTTTGTATTTTTTTAAGGGAATTAAGCGTAGTTTTCTCCATTAGATTCATTCTGCATCTAAGTAGGGGAAGAGGGTGAAGAAATTTTATGTTCGGATGGGATGAACCGGAGAGAAACGAAATGATGACTCTTTTCGTTAGGGGAAAGAAATGAAAAGGAAAAACAAAAGAAGGGATCGATTTGTAAAGTGCACTTGTTTTAGCGGATAAAAGGGAGAACAATGGAAAGAAATTGCTATGGAGAGATTTAAATTAAATCCGAAAAGGTTAGTGACCGTTAGACCAATGGGTCAAACAACTTGCCTTCAATTTTAACCCTTTGTACCAAGCATAATGAAAGTATCTCGGTCAAAAGGTTTTCAACTCACAATAATAGACAGAGGATCATCCAACAAGAGCGTTCTTGTAATTAATATGGGTAGTTGGTAAATGGAAAGATACAGTCTTCACCCTTAGATTAAAATGACATCTACGATTGTAATCAAATGAGTACTGGGTCTATTCTCCTCAGTTGTATCATTTTACAAGTAATAGAGGTCCAAAGTTTCCTCTACAAGTTTCTCTCTAATATCTTTGTGAATATGGTGAGCAAGGCTACCGAGGAAGAAATTCTTAAAGTTGCACGAGTAAGGGAATGCTAGGTAGTCATGGCCACGGGCCGGTTTTGGCCCGGAACTGGCCTGGTCAAACCCAGGCCCCGCCCGTTGACTGGGCCCACGGTTCGGAACCAGAACCGGCTTGTGGCCTATAGGCCCGGTTCCGATTCCAAAAAAAATTTTAAAAAAAACCCTGCAGTGCAGCAGAGGACACCACCAATAAGAATAGTAGTGATAAAGAAGTAGCAGCAGCAGCGGAGGGAATGAAAGAAGGGGAGGAAAGGGAGAAGACCCACAGATAGATCTGCGTCAAAGATCGGTCTGGGAGAAAAGCATAGAAAAATGGAGAGGTGGCGGGTACTGCGGTGGGAGGAGTGTCTTCTCTCTCTCTCTTCCATCGCCAATGATGGAGGGCTCGCTCTTTCTTTATGCCTTCGATGGAGGAGGAGGAGGAAGAAGACGATGGAGGATGATGATGATTTCGAGGGGTGGTGGGTATGGGAGATGCTTTGCTTCGCTGAGTAGAGAGAGGGATGGAGGAGTCAAAGGTGAGGGAATTGTAAAATGGTGTGTGGTTGGACTGATGTTTGGGGGGAGGAGGCGTACGAAGGAGCGTCGGGTGGATGACATTGCCCAATCCACCTTATCGACAGCGACGCTCCGACCTCTCCCCTACGCCTCCTCCGGTCCTGCCCTTTTCTCCTCCGCCCGCCCCCCGTCTCCCTAGATCTGACCCCCGCAGCCGTCACCGCCGTCACCCCCGCCCATGGCTGTAGCCGCCGACGCCCCCTCCTCCTCCCCCCTCGTTACCCTGCGCCTCCTCCCCTTTTCTCCTCCCCCCCTCAAACCGGAACCGGTTGGAACCGGAACCGAAACTGGCCCGGAACCGACCCGGAACCGCCGGTTCATACATGGCCACGAACCAGAACCGGCGGTTCCTGAACCATGGCCATGACTAATGCTAGGAAAACAGGCCCACGATAAAATGATAGCTAAAGTAGTTCATTTGTTTGACTATACATGCACAAGTTGAATTTTGTTCATTAATAGTTGGTGCCGGCTAACGGAAATGGGCAAATAGATGCATCTCAACATACAAAATATGTCATTAAAGTCAATCATGAACCCTAGATGCAGGGTGGTCGAAAACACAAGATGCTCCGAGGCGATGCCTCACCAACTACATTGGCATCACCACCGGATCGAATCCGGTTAGGTTTGCCATTGCGAAAACAGGCAGAAAGGCAAGATCAACAGACACATGAGTACATAAAACGATTTGAGGGATTTCACAAGCTGTCGTTCTCTTTCTAAGAAAAAAGTTGTAGAGCGATTTCAATGTGGAATTCACTGGCCAATACACGCGAACTCTAGAAACAATACAAAACAAAGAAAAAAAGTAAAAATGAAATAAAATAAAATATAAAACGATAAAAAGAAGAACAAATCGTCACACCAAATTTGTGGAGATAATGGAGGTTAAAATGATAAATAGGGTCGCATGGAATGATATCGTCGGAGCAAGCTTTTCGCCGGATCCAATCCCAGTGCCTGCAGCTGAACACAACACATGGCTTTTTCTATCATCATCGAGACTAATGGAAAACAAAATCAAAAAATGCAAGCCAAATGCAGGTTGAAGCAATCAACTTATAAGCCGAATTCAAATTTTGAATAGCTCAATCATGGTAGTGTTGCAACTTCAAATGCTGTATCATAATTCATGCTGGTTAGAATAATGTTATGTCATCCTATGTCCCTCCTCGATTCGTGGGTAACGGATGGCCCGAGATGGGTTTGGATCGAATCAATCCATTTAATTCATATTGATTGGTTTTAGGCCCACAATTTAAATGGGTCCTAAAAATATGAGATCAACTGAGAGACTATCAAGACATTCGCTGTAGGGCTAATACCACAAAAAATCTTAAACTAGTAAGTTTGTACCATATTTATCCCAAATTTCGTATCACAAAAACCTCCCGAACTAATACGCATGTATCACATTTGTCACTTTTACCCAAATTAATTTTTATTTCATAAAAAAAATTCCAAACCGGTATATCTGAGCCATATTTACCCAAAATTGGTATGCTTATGTGACATTTATAAATATATAATTTTTTGGGAAAATGTGACATGGATGCTTTAGTTTGGGCAAATTGCGATACAAGTATACCCGTTTGAGATTTTTTGCAACACAAAAAATTAGTTTTTGGTAAATGTGACATGGACATACCACTTTGGGAGATTTTTGCGACACACAAATTAGTTTGGGCAAATGTTGCACGGGTGTACCAATTTAAAGTTTTTGTGGTATTAACTCTTAATTAAATTGACTAAATATTTATTATCTTTTACAATCTATAAGTGAAAATTGGCATCTGTCTATTGATATCAAGCTCATGTTGCTTTAAATCTCTATTCAGTTAATAAGTAAAAAATCTTTACAGTTTTTAACAAGCTGATTATTCTCATGTTAAACATGATCACTACTTTAAAATCGAATATTTCAAATTTAGTATCCCTAAGTGTAGGACATGACCCTTCAAAAAATCTTCTATGTTCTCTCGTTGGCCTATGCAAACTTCTATTTAAACCCACAATGAACACGAAAATAAATTAAATTTATTAAAGGGCGATTTTTTTTGGTCAAAATTAAAAGTACGATTATAGTCATATATATAATAAAAGACATTTATGAAAAAGCCAAAATCTTTCTTTATGCCACTTACCACACTCCACAGTAGCGTTGTGTGTGGGGGAGCAGAGGCAGAGCATCGCCTGCGACTCGGTGTCGAACCCGCACGCGCCGCCCGACCGCTTGCACCGGTCGCACGCGGTGCTCTCCGGCACGGCGTACGTCAGCTGGATCCCGTACGTCCAGTCCAGCGGCCCGGCCTTCTCCAGCCCCCCCGAGCCGATCACCGTGGTGTAGTGCGTGCAGTCCAGCATGTTCATGCTCATGAACCTCACCGTCGCGTACCTCGTGAAGCAGCACGGCGGCGACGTCGACGGCGACGGCGGCGACAGCGAGAGGGACGACTGGTTGCCAACCTGCGGGGCCGCCGGCCGGAAGATCCGGAACGAGGCGCACGCGCCGTACATCTCGTCGCAGGAGTGGCCGTCGACGTCGGGGGAGCAGAGGTACTTGAAGTGGTTGGCGACGGGGGAGTCGATGGAGCAGTTGAGGACGGCGAAGATGGTGTCGTCGGAGGGGGGGATGAGGGCGGCCTGCACTTCCGTCAGGACGAAGTCGTGGTGGGGCTGGAGGATGGAGCAGGTGGACATGGCGGGGTCGAAGATGACCACCTTGCGCTTGGCGTAGTCGATGGACTGGACCTTGTAGCCGCCGGAGGGGGTGACGAAGAAGAGGTCGGAGGCGTTGCAGGAGAGCATGCGGCGGAAGCTCGGGGAGCCGCAGCCGTCGTCGACGGCGAAGGGGTAGGAGACGGGGATGGGGCCACAGGAGGTGCGGCAGAGGGAGAGGGGGAGGGAAGGGCGGGGGAGGAGGGAGAGGGTTAGGGTTAGGAGGTTGAAGACGGTGGTGGTGGGAACACTGGTAAGCACTGAAGACTGCATCTGGAGAGAGAAAGAGGGAGAGAGACTCTGTTTCTTGTCAGTCTGCAAAGGGTGAATGAATGAGGGAGGGAAACCCGGAAAAGAGAATGGCAGTAGAGTCACTTTTGTCCACGAATGATGGTGCCACTTTGTTGACCAGTGGGCACCGCGGCCACAGCAGACTCCTTTTCATGTCAGGGGGAGAAAACCAAGAAATCGCTCTGTTCTAAACTCTGCTTCCAGTTGTCTTCCATTAAAACCTTGAAAAACAAACGTTACGCACCCACATTCCCTACCTCTGCCCCCTTCTCTCTCTCTCTATTCGCTGCCCTCAGTCCCCCAGCCCCCTCCGCAGCAGCCGATGCCTAATCGGCACCGCCGATGCCGCCATGACCTTCCCGCTGCCACGTCAGCTGCGGCCGTCGCACCACCGTCCCCATCGCCGCCGGGCCACAGCCTCATTGTCTTCTTGTCCGGGTCAGACTCTAGAGTGGCCACGGCCTCATCCTTGCTAACAGCTCACTATAGTTTCGTTTTCATGTCAAAATTGCCACCGCCTTGTCTCCTCCGTGTTGGGGTGAAATCG
Organism: Syzygium jambos; assembly: GCA_031216235.1. NCBI lineage: Eukaryota > Viridiplantae > Streptophyta > Magnoliopsida > Myrtales > Myrtaceae > Syzygium > Syzygium jambos. The sequence goes on from CM062223.1 coordinate 17,125,643, forward strand.
CGTCGAGCTGAGCTGAGACAGTGCCAAGTTATGATGGGCAGGGTCCGGCTCTTGGGGCCGAGCGCACCATATTCAAACACGGAATAAAAGTCAAAAGAGGAAAGAAAAAGGGGATTGAACGTTCTTGACAATGAAGAGAGAAAAAAGGATTGAGAAAATTTCAAATGAGAGTATAAAGTGTCTTTATTTTTTTAAGAGTTTGAAGTGATTATGTTAATCTTAAATGAAAAAAATGACCTCATTGGCTAACGGGTATTTTCATATTTTACTTTTTCGAATTTTTTTTTCTTTTTCCTTTTTTTTTTTTTTCCTTTCTTTCCTTTACTGGCCATCACCGGGGTTGGCGGAGGTCAATAGCCTCAGGTGGAGGCCACCCTCGCTTGGGCAGGGGAGGGTCGCCCTCGCTGGTGTCTGGCAAGGGTTGCTCTCACCCGACACCGACAAGGGTGACCCTCCCCCGATGCGGGCTGGGTGGCCCTCGCTCGACGCTAGCGAGGGCGACTTTTGCCTAAGGCTAGTGACCTCCGCCGACTAATGGCTGGGAGGGAAGAAGATAAAAGGAAAAAGAAAAAAGAAAATAAAAGGAAAGTAAAAAAATAAAAATATATATATATTCATACTTGTTTTTGACTAAAATATCCCTTTTCCAATGACGGAATAGTCATCGGCTGGCCAAATGTTCTTATTTAAGACGATTTGGCTATTTCATGCATTTATTTGAGATAAGGTCAACTTCAGACCCTTATTTGAGAAAATGACTCCACTTTAGGCTCATTTTTGAAATTTTCCCAAAAAGGAGTGTATGCATAAAAAAAAAACGAAAAGAGGGAGAGAGATGACGGTTTATAGGAGAAGAAACAATAGGCAAGTTTATGGTTTTTGGTGATACAAATACCACAAAAAAAGTTCTAAATATTTGTGTCACAATGAGAATAGTTTACGGTTTTTTGTGGTATTAACCCATGAAGAAACAAGGAGAAAAGACATGAATAAATGCTTCTTACTCGAAGGGCCTTGTTATGGAAAATGGGGAGAAATCAATCAAGAAAATTCCGAAAGTATGATAAAAGAGGCAAGTTAAGAGAAAGGTCGAAATCAAGGCCAAGGAGGAATGTGAAGTACTACAATTGTGACAAGATGGGACATTATGTCAAAAAATGCAGGTTTGCAAAAAATGATAAATTCCAAGATAGAATTGGAGATAGGCAGGTAGAAGAGAAGTAAGATACAATGGCACTTGCATCATATGGCAATGTTGTATTCATCAGTGATGATACTCATGTGAACCTTACATGCAAAGACTATAGTTGGATTGTCGATTTTGTAGCCTCATTTCATGTCACTTCACTGCATAACTCCTTCACATCCTATCACAGTGGTGATTTTGAATGTGTCCAGATAGGCAACAGTGGTGTTTGTAAGATTCTTGGCATGGAAGATGTTCATTTGGAAACCAATGTTGAGGTAATTTGCTTCTAAAAAAAGAGAGACATATTCCAAACATTATTTTTCATTTGATCTCCACAGGCATTTTAGATGACGATGGTTATTGCAATTCCTTTCGTGATGGAAAACTAATAGTTTAGTGGTGGTGGCTTAGAGCAAAATGACATGCACTCTCTACACCATATAAACTAAGTTTATTAGGGAAGAGGTAAATGTAATGGATGACTCCTCAGTTGACCTGTGGCACGTGAGACTTGGTCATATCAACAAGAAAGGGCTTGAAATTCTTGCTAGACTGAATCTTCTACCATTGAAAGAGAGAAAACCAAATAAATGTACTCATTATCCAATAGGTAAGTAACATAGATTTCCATTTCATAGTTCCTCTCCATGCATGAAATAAGATATACTTGATTTAATTCACATTGATGTTTGTTTCATAGAAGCTAGAACACTTGGCGGTCCATTATTTTCTGTGACATTTATTAATGACTACTCTAGAAAAGTGTGGCTTGTTTCTTAATCTAGTGATTAGGTGCTTGAAGTTTTCAAATATTTTTATGTCAATGTTGAACGAGAAACTGGAAAGAAGTTGAAATGTGTTTGAGTTGATAACGACGATGAATATAGAGGTCCATTCAAACGATATTGCAAAAGATCATGATATCAAATTTGAGAAGACTATTCCAAAAACACTACGATAAAATGGAGTAGTCGAAAGGATGAACCAGATAATTAGTGATCATATTTGGCGTATGCTCTTTTGTGTGAGGTTGCCTAAATCATTCTAGGGTGAAGCAATGAGAATAGTACTCGACTTGATAAACCTTCCTCTTGCAGTTTCTCTTAAAGAGTATTCGTGCATATTCCAAGAGATAAAATGTCCAAACTTGATGATAAGTCTAAGTAATGTATCTTCTTAGGTTATCGACATGAACAGTTTGACTACAGGTTATGGACTCCAGCTGCAAAGAAAATTATTAGAAGTCAAGATATGGTTTCTTTTAGTATCAAACCACTGAAGATATCAACATACCTGGGAGGTAAAAAATTGTAGCTCAGAACTCTATTAGTTGCAGCCTAAATCCTCCTGCCATTTTGGGTGAAAATGACGGGCGAGAAGTGCAAGGAATCATGGCAATAATAAAGTCGTTGAGTCTACACAAAATGTTAGATTCTTTGAGTGAGACGAGTGAAATAGTTAAGCTAGAACAGCCCGTTGAGCAAGCAATGAAAATTAATTATAGAGATGTTTTGCTGATCTATCCCAAGCCTTCAATAAATGAAAATGATTAATTATAGGTCTGTGGGAAGATACATTGGTAGTGTGAGTCTACTTGACTAGACTAATGAAATGAATAAGTTTATCTAGGCAATTTTATACTAACCTTAGCAAGTTTAGATGGCCGATTTAGAAGATCTTTCCTCTATGCATCCGCTTTCTATATTTAAGTAGTCACAGATAGATTTTGTATTGAATACTAAAGTTTTTATTATATGGGCCTTTTATGGTTAATATTATTATAGATGGCAATTTCTGACATGACACAGTGACACGACTCCAACACGACAAAAAAAGTTCGAAAGCTTAATTTGATTTGGGGTTGACCGGTTTACCAGTGAGCTTTTAACATCTGTATTGCTACTTGAATTTGACACTCAATTTTGACCATCCGGAACCGGTCTCCAGTTTTTCACCTTGCGAACAAGTTTGCGATTTTGTGGTTTATTTTGCAAATACCGAAATGAGGAATCGCAAGCATCCCAACGCAATAAAAATCAGGTCCAACTAATGTCAAATAATGGAGTAATCGCGGGTCAAATTTTGTTAAACCTTCTGATACCCGAAGAAAGGTCCCAAAGCCCAAAGAAAATTTCTGGACCCGGAAGTTATGGTACATTGATGATTTTTCAAAATAAAAAGCCACTGAAATAACAGGCGATTCATAGACCTGATCTTAGGCCCCAATATGGGTCGAAATATCAAGTCCGTGACTATGCGATTTCACCTACCATTGTTGAGCTTGTTGGGAAGCTCTCGACACAAGCACTTCAACAATGTAAAAGTCGCGTGAATTAGACGACGGATGAAGGAGATACGAACTTCGAAAAATCAAGCCTCGAGAGGAAGGGCGTGCGACTCAATATGAGGCGGCCCAAAATGCCTATATAAACCCGACATTTTTGCTCATTTTAGTTAGAAGGGGAAAGGGGAGCGAAAACATTGAAGCCCCCGTCTTTGCAACACTCTCTAAATAATCGCTCATTTTCAAGGTTCTTGCGCTTCAGAGATAATGTCCCGGCCATTTCGATTTAAATTTCGAAATGCATGTTGAAACATCGTAATATTCATTTAGAACCGTAGAAAAAAATATACGTCATTATGCTGCATGTTTGAATAGTTGTAAATCGCATGTTCTTAGGCTGCCGTAATCTCTAGTCTCAAAATTCGTCATTCATTGTGCTGTCGAAGTACTTCTAGTAATTATTTTCTAGGCTGTCGTAATGATTGTCTCGAATCTTAGATCTGACTTAAGCTATTAGGACGCTAACTTTGTTGAAATTGACTGAAATTGCACGAAAAAGGATCTTTAATAAAAATTCAATTTAAATTGTAACTCCACCAACAAATTAAAAAAAAATGTATTTGCAAATTTGATTTCGACTTTTAATTCATTTAATCATGGCACATTCAATGTCTCTTTCCATGTCACACACCATGAATAGCATGTCTTCAAAATACACATTTACACACAACTGGGTTACCTAACATGTAAAGCAACACGATCGTTTCGCTTGACTGCATATTGGCCAAAATTTGATTTTCAAACTCTTTTAAGGAAAATGCACGCTATATGTGAATTAGAAGTAGTTGCAGGATGCTAATTTGTCCCTTATGTAACCCAATCGCTGGACCTCAATCTCTGGTTACTGCAGTTAGACTACTTACCTTGCACATGCCGATTAGTTATTTTATTTTCCCTAAAACTGATTAGGCATTCTAGAAGTCCAATCGACCTAAATTAAACAAATCGATTTATGGCAACTCCTCTCTGTTTTTCAATTCACATATTTGGCGTGGTAGCCTAGTCGAACCTAAGACCCAAGAATCGAGCGTGCTTTATATTGGCAAACCCCGGTTTGCAAGATTCAAGACGCTATAGTGTTAACTAGCGAGCCACGATTAATAATCATGTTTTTTTCATGTTCAATCAGCCAAACACGACATCAACCCATATAACCGATTATAATTGATGGGTTAGTGTTGTCACCATTTGTGTGTGACCCGTTTAGACGTGATTAGCTAAAATATTATTATTTTCATGTTACTCTCTATTACGATCTTAAATTAATAATATTTCATTAATTATGAACCTATTGCTTAATTTGAATTATTGATATTTTTGTTAATGGATTATTGCAATTTACAAATAGATTTTATGACAAATTTAGGGAATTTTGAGTCATGTTCGCGTTTGCAGGTTGGTTTTATGTCGGTGAGTTGATTTTGTACTATGGAGGGTCATGCTACTATGTCGACTCGTGGAACCTTTATTTAATCGTACTACATGAATTGTGTTTTGTTAACCAGTTAACTTTCAGGTCGTGTTCATCTCAAATAGTTGCATACAATTAATTTGGCACGTCGTGTTCAAGTTCACCTATCTTGTAGTACACATTTATGTTGTCATGGCACCAACACGAATATCGGGCATAAATTGTACTCCCAATCATTATCATTCTCTATTGTTTGCATATTAGTTTAAATAAGATTCCATTTGTCCACAAGCCCCGGTTACTGATTAAAAGGGATTTTATACTTTCCACTGCTCGAGATTGCTAACTTCTCTCACCATTTTAATTGTTAATAGTTTTTAAAAATTTTCTAATTTGGTGTGCAATGGAAAATAGTTCTCACTTATTATGAACCAATAGGAAAATTGTTCAAAAAGTCATAAATCTATTTACCACTTCGGTTCTAAACTTTTCAGTTTTTCCAATTAAGTTTTAATCCTTTTTACGTTTTATCAATTGAATCAATCCGGCCAATTTTGATTGAAAATCGTTGACATAGATGCTAGTAATTTTATATGGCATGGTCGGCACTCTCGTGGACATTTTTTAATAATATTTTAATATTTTAAATTTTATTTTATTTTTCTTTTGTTTTTCCTTTTTTTCCTTTTTCTTTTCAGGAAGAAAAAAAGAACGAAAAAAATTAAATTAAAATATTATTAAAAATTGTCCACGAGAGTGCCAACCATGCCATATAAAATTACTGGCATAAAGAAAAGAAAAATAAAAAAATGAAAAATAAAATAAAAGGAAAAAATAAAATAAAATTTAAAAAAATATTAAAATATTATTAGAAATTGTTCACGTTAACTTCAGTCATATCACATAGGACAACTGGTGTCCTCATAGGCGATTTCTTAGCAAAATTAATCGGATGGACTCAATCGACAAAGCATGAAAATGTTTAGGACTTAATTGACACGATTGAAAGGTTTAAGACCGAATTGGTAAAAGTGCAATAGGTTTATAACTTTTTGGACATTTTCCCATGAACCATAACTTGAAAATTTCTATTTGTTGGCCATAAGTGTTAGATGAAATTTAGCAAAATCAACGTAAAAAATGGGTAATTACATTTGGGGTGATACGGCCGAGCGAATCACAACCCGTGCAAAACAACATAGTTTATGATCCGAACCCGAATGATCTAGGTCAGAACACAACCCAACCCGACAACATGATGAAGACTTTTCACTTATTCTGTAATGTTTTTCTTGAATGAACATTACAGAAGAAAACATCCTGCAAACAAATACATAACGCCCTGCACGGTACAACGAACTCGTTGTAACCTTTAAGCATATTATTGGGTCCAGGATCTCAATACAAAACAATACATCACACAACAACAAAATCCATCCATAGATGAACCTCTCCAAATGACTGCAATTCCAAACAAAACTAGTTACAGGAAACTCAAATTTGGTTCAAGTTACCGCCCGTTCCTGCCCATCATCGATAATTTGCAACAGCTCATTACTTGCGCGATGTACTCTAGAAGAAGAGAAGGGCGAAGAAATACAAATGCCTCGTGAGTCGTCATGAATCAGAAATGCTATGATGTAGCATGGGGATCATCAAGATAAATGAGGGCAAAAGAAATAGGAAACTGTGGTTTTTTCTTTTGGTCAATGGCAGGATGTCTTTTAGTGTACAACTTGCGGTTGACTATGAACTTAACTAAATCATGGTAAAGAGCATGAAATGACTGTTCAAATTACCTTCAATCCCCGCAACGTCCTGGCTATTTCTTCTCATCGGGTCGTTGAACCTCGTTCCGTTTTCCTTGTCCGGATCACCGGCGAAATGCCTCCGTGTGTCGCTCTTGTATCGTGCCTCATCAGGCCTCTGCGAGCCCCCCAAGAAAAGAAATTAGAGATGGCGGCCCTAACGAGGCAATCTACATTTCAGTGAGTTGAATTTCTATGCATGTCGAAGGAGGTTTGTTTCCGTACATTGTAGTTCTGGTACAAGCATGTGACTTGATTTTGCAGCGACTCGCTCAAAAGCTTCATCAGCTCTTTTAACAGATTCTGCACATCATAACCAATGCGTAATCAGTACATTGAACTTCATTGTTTAATTAGATAAAGCCCAGAGTTTACTACCTCAAAGATAAAGTCGGCCGACACATCATGCTCAATAAGAGTTTGAAGTATCCCGCGGATCATGAAAAGCCTGCGAGTGAATTGCAAAAGGAGAACACAGTTTCTAAGGTGACTATCGAATCTGATGCGTCTAATTAGCATAATTCGGATACGAGGTTCGATTTGGTTAATAATTAGTTGCCAACATTATTGTGGAGTTCTTTCAAGGATGAAGCGTGCAGTCAAGAATTTTCGCAACAATCCATTGCTAATGAGAGTGTGCATAACAATTAACATTAACCAATTCTATCACTTGTCAAAGCACTAAAATGTCATTACAACTGTATGTGGCAAAATTTGACAGAAGAAAAATAGTGAGAAATTAGTTTTAGATGATTTTCCAATCCTAACTAGTTGAATTTCAGTCCAACAAAATCCATAGAAGAAACTTACTGTCTGGGGCTCTGCTCTTCTGTTATTTTCTTCGCAATCATTGCGATGACATCTTCCCATCCCGTCATTATCGGTTGATCGTCCATCAACAGATACCTGCAAGTCACTTTGGTTAACATAAAGGGCGAAGAACAGACGCTCCACTGGACACATATCGTAAAGATGGTCCAATACGTCCTAAGAGATTTCGCAAATGTTTTCGTGCTTTTTTTTTTTTACCTCTTTTGATAGGTTGCCTCGAATGACCGGATCGCTTGACGGAGATTGTTCTTGGAGCTGTCCGCGAATCTCTCCACCAGTCGGGGCGGCAGGTTTATGCCCTCCTGTTTAGCTATGAACTCCAACACCTCAACAACCTAAAATACATGGAGAAAAACATAAGTCCTAGTAGGATTGCCGAACTGATAACCGCAAAACTCGATGCTTAAAGGCTTCCTTCCCACCTCGTCCTTTGAGGGAGGAGACAACTGGACAACGGTGCAGAGCATTCTTATCGGCTGGAGCTTCGAGGCGTCGGAGCAGCAAAAGAAGATCTTGGTGTGCTTGTACCTTTCCAGGAGCCACCTTAAGTACAGCAGTGCATCTGTCGATAGCCGGTCTGCTTCGTACAATATCATCGCTGTGGAACAATGGTCGATTGAACATGTCAATGGGAAAATGTTCTCGCTTCTTACGAGATATTCGACGGCGAAAAGGGTTCGAAATGCAGGAAAAAACCAAAGTGCTATACCTCGACAGATATCATTATTTTGGGGAGCTTTCTTGGAGAATCTGTTATGGTTTTCCTTAATAAGTTCCACAATGACATGTTTCTCATACCCTTTGAGTTCAGAGACACTTACTTCTACGTGCTGCGGTGATTCCCAAAAAATCACTTCAATAGAGCCTTGGGATTCTCCCTGTAACGCAGCGCAAGAATGTCACCGAGCCTTGTATACAGTTGTTGAATAACAGGAATATGTACAAATAAGCAGGGTCACAAAAATGACATAATGAAAAAGTATTTTCATCGCCAACTAAAATGTTTGAGCATAAATTGGCGTTTGTAATGAAAATATTTTATATGAACTAATTTTTCTAACGATGCAAATAATGATTGTTAGGAAGAACTTTTCAAATATCGATTCATGAATGTATGGCCATAAAACTATTATGCGAACAATTTAAGAGGGTTTTGATTTTTTACCATGTTGCTATTTGTTCTTAAAAGATTATGAAAGAGTATTCTCATTTGGTAACACATTATTTACGAAGTATTGCCTTAGTTGGAAAATTTGTGAAATTTTACTCCAATTTCTCTCTGTTGCATTAAAAAAAATTATCTTTTTTTCCCCTCACACTTTATGACATTTCTCTTTCGAAATCTTCATATTTTGAAAATTCCTTTTTTTTTCTTTTTGCATTTTGTGAGAATTTCTTATTTGGACGAAATTATAATAATATATCGTGTAGTAAAAATTATTATTTATGTAAATCAGATTACATGTGATTATTTTGATTACTATTTTAATAAGCTTCTCTCTTTTTCATCTTTTAACTTTCTTCTTTCCTCAAAATTCCTTATTGGTCTTCAAAATAATTTCAGTCAAGCTCCTTAACAAAACGAATCTACCTCAACTTGTCTGTAGATTTATTAAAATATAGAGGACGATGGTATCGCACTTTTTCTTGTAATAGCAAGAAAAACATGCGTGTGAATATTAAAAAAATAAAAAATAATTTTAGATATGTAAAGAAAACACACTATGATGTAAGATATAGTATTTTTAACTTAAATATAGAACGATGAATAATTAACGCTATGGGATTACAACTAAATTACTCTTGTACCCATTATAATACGATAGGCGATTGACCTTAATTCTAAAATAGGCATGGCAAATCATATTATATGTTCGAGAAAAGTTTGAGTTTGAAAAAAGAACTTTTAAGTTCGGTTTTTATATATAGTGGAGTAAATGGTTTACACTCTATTTTATTTTGCTGAGCTGAGTTAGTTTTGAAATCAGATTTATGGTTTATTTGACTCTAGTTTCGTCATCTATAAAAGAAAAATTAAATATTTCATTTCTGTAATTACTTTATTTTACGTCAAATTACATTAAATCAGAGCACAATTTTTCTGTACCTTAAAACTCTTATCATGGCGAAGCCCGAGTTGCTTATTGGTTTTATGCACTTATTTACACAAATAAAATGGCAAATGGTGTGGGTTTTATTTGATTATGCTAAGTTTGCAATTTTCTGAAACTGCATAACATTGAAAGGAAAGGATAGCAGAGAAAATAAAGAGAACTACTTCATCTGGTGTTAGTATTATGCACATTTGATTTTTCCTTTTGGAAAATATTTAACTTAATTTAATAATTAATAAATATCTTTTTCTTTCTCATCTTGTCTTCAAATTCAATGTATAAAAATAGCAAGTTAAGAATATTTTGAGGAAAACTTGGACTGGATACTCAAGACTTCATCGACGGGCGGGCCCAAGATGATATATGCTTGCTCAAGCACGATTAGATTATGCTTTGATCAGCAGACTTGGATGGACTGCCAAGCCTATGATCAGGTCAAGGTAGCGCTCATGTGTAATTGTGCATGTGGCATGACCGACTTTTATTACTATTTTAGTTCAAGTAATGTTTTACTTATAAAATTAGTTATATATATATCTATGCGAGTCATTATAGAATTACCTTTTCTTCAGAACAAGTTATTCTACGGCTTGTTATAATAGCAAATATACCGAATTTCTTGAGAAATCATAATATAGAGATATTCGAAAAGACAGTGAGACATAAAAGGTAAATTTTTGCCAAAAATCTTCAAGTTATACATCTATTCTCAATCGCATTTAACTAACAATCCACTTTAAAGGAGCAATTTTAGATGAAACAATCAGAAAAATCTCCTTAGAAATAAGAGAGTTACCTATGACTTCTTGACTAGAATATTTAGTTTTGTATTTATTCTCACTTAAAAGTATGAGTCAGTTAACTTTGGTAGGTGTATTTAGGGAAGAGAAGATTCGAAAATATACCTAAAAAGATAGTAAGCCCCGTTTTCATAAAATACATGGTAAGGTATATTAATAGAGGCCATGTCTATATGTTAAATAAACTGTAAAGTATATAATTATCGATGAAATATCATAGCTTAACCTAATCAAAATAATTATTGAGTAATTAATGAATCTCCAAACTTCAAAATTATAAAAACCAAGATAACTTTTGGGTATTCAAGTGAGTTCCTTTTCTTTTCCGGTTTTGCAACCATTTAAACTCATATTTCTCAAAATGAATCGAACTTTCTTGAGTTATTTTATCTCTTACTCATTTTAAAAACCTTTTTTCTCTTGTTGATGTAACGACGTGTGCTCTTTTTTTAATATCGTAGAATCGATGAGAAAGAACAACAAGAGACGGCATCGAAAGAGCACTGACATAATTCTAACTCGCTCACCTTCAAGTCAAAAACCTTGAGCACCTCCCTAGCCTGCAAATGAAGAGACATAAAGCAAGCTTTGATAAGTGCATCGACATGTCTCGTGAACTAAATATATCGATCTATTGATTCCACTTAATCTCAAAGAGAAAATTCAATTTATCAAAATTGTCACGTTTGTCCACTTCTCGACATGGATCGAAAGGCTAATTGAGAACACAAATAAATAAAAAAAGACGAAGTACGAAAATTACGAGATTGCAAATATTGATAAATATTATGTAGATTGGTCAAGTTTAGTATTCTGTAATTAAAATTAAATTACGCACCTGTACTTTCTCAGCACCATAGACTTCTCGAAGCAATGCCCAAATCATGGTTCTCTTCCCCACTCCGGGTGGGCCTTCAAATATGAAATGGCCACAATCTCCATCTTTTTTCTGCCAAAAAAAAAATAAATCAAATTTTTTTAATATTTATTTTCTCCTCCTACTATTTTCTCGCTTGAAAAATTTAATTACTCATCAAAGAGAAAATCATGTCCAAAAAATGTAAGAAATATTTGAGTTAGAGACGATATTTCTATTTGATGGTATTTTTCCATTGGTTAGTTAACACATTTGGACTCGGTGCATTGTGATGTCTCTCCATGACTTTGAGAAATATCGCTATATTGCACACCATCAATTGATTCAATTAGACTTGGAATAATTTAAAATACGAAGCATTTTTTGTTATAATCGCATTATTAGAATATAATTGACTTGTTATATCACGCTCACCGCGCGAATCTCACCTAACATATTCCCTTATGACTCGCCCTGCTATAAGTTTAATGGATGATAGTTGATTTCCTAAATCCAAATTCACTTATGGCTATCTTCAATTTTTTATTGAAGCTGCTATCTTTCCAAAAAAATTAATTAACGTAAGATAAATCTGATCGATTAATAAAAATTAATTTACCAACCTGCACAACACCATGTAGGAGTATATCGAGTTTATTTTTAAATCAATTTTGTATATTAGTTTTGATATATCTCGCGTAATTTTGATTATATAGATGACTTCTTACCGGTCCCTGAAGGGACAGCGCCTTGTCCCTATTGCAGATGAAGTCTTTCAAGGCCTTTGGCCTGTACTTGGTCGCCCACACAAACTCCTTCTCCATCACCATGTTATCAGCGCTTGCCTCTTTGATCTTATTGCTCCTAGCCCCATTGATGTCTTGCAAGTTAGGACTTCGATCAGCTGCTTCCAACACCTTGTCATCACTCTCCACCATCCCTTGATAGGGTTTTCTCATCGCCAGAACACGGTCGCCAACTTGAGCTTTTGGCTTGGACTTGACATTCGACAACCTCGGCAATGTCTGTTTGGACTCCGGTTCTGATACTCTCTCCCTCAATGGCTTCTCGTTGTTATTAACCACCGTGATGGCTCCTTGACTGCCGCCGAGGCCCTTCAAGTCGAGGTTGCTCACGCTCTTCATGCCCATCGTCGACTTCTTGGTCCTCCCTGCGACCGGGCGGTGATAAGAGGTGGGTTGCTCCTCCTTCTTCATCCTCTTGTTGTTCTTATTGAAGCGGGAGCGCCACTTATTCATCTTCACCACGAAGGACGAGAGCGAGGTCGAGGAGGTGCGCATGGTCGTTGCGCTGCTCTCCCGCCCTGGGCTCGAGACCCAGAGCCTCCGCCGCCCTATCGCGAGGGATTGGTCGGTTAGGCCCTTGTAGTAAGGACTACATTTGGAGTTCCGGGCGTTGATGATGGCCTGCCTCTGGTTGTGCTCATGGAGGTTCTCCTCCGTCAGGTCGGAGCACGTCGAGAGCTCGCTCTGGCGGCGGCCAAAGGAGGGGAGGTTGCCCATGAGCTTCTTGGTCCATGAGATAGGACGTGGGAATGGTGATGAGGACGAGGATAAGGACGACCGCGGCATTGCATTTGCCAAGAGGGACAAGTTTTTGATGGGAAAAACCTTGGGAGTGTGGTGGGTGGGGGAGCTTAGGAATGCTGTTATAGCCTAGGCAAGGTAAGACAAACGGGGCGATCCCCACTAGGGTTCTTGCTTTGTTTGAGCGACCCCAACTATGTCAAAACATCAATGACTGTACGACGATGACACAGTTGAATGTCGTGGGCTCCCACCCAATTGATAATAATCAAGCTGCAACTTTTGGTCCTACTCGCATCGCTGGGATTAGTTTGATCATTGCCAGCTAAGGAAGAAGCGTTCGGCGATTTTCCGACAAGGAACGAGGGAAAATTCGAGACATTATCATGAGATTTTTTTCATTATTATATGCATTTTGCATGTACACAGGATGGTCGCTTGCATGGATGTCATGTGTTTTGTTGATATTATAAGATATGTGTAAATGGGGAACTTCGCACGTACTGTATTTTCTATGAAAATCCCTTTTTACGACTTGAGTAGCTTTATTAGTTTACGCAATAAATACTTGCATGTTTGAGATTTTCTTCAATTGGGCACTGTGAAACTAGCATGACCTAAAGAAGGGCACGTTGTGACTAGTGCCATCAAATTCTTGAAATTCTTAATACCATCATCTACATCTATATGTGAATAATGAAAGTTATTGCAAATGGAGTAGTCTCAGGGTTTTGGTGCTATTTTTTGCAATTTCGGTTAATTGGCAACTATTCTCGTCTCTCCCACCAGAACACTACCTATTTATTACTCATCTCCCTCTGTAATCTATCTTCATTATTTCTCAATTTATGTTGCAACACCTCTATGTTTCACAAGTATCTCCATCTTTACTGTAAAATATCATAAATAATGTCATTTTTTTTGTTAATTTATTTGTTTGATTGCTCCAAATTCTTGCTATTAAGTTTATATTGTAATTCTTATAGTCCACTAATATGTTGTCTTTATACTTAAACGTGTAGCACATCATTAGAATTTTCAAATAGCCCAGGCAAAGTGCCAGTTGAAGTCTACTTAGGGCCCGTTTGGTTCAACTTTGGGGGAATGCATTTAGGATAATGCAAATACCTTTGGGCTAAAGGGGTTTTTCGAAATGTAAATAGTGTTTGGTAAGTATTTTTTAAAATCAACTTGAGCTAAAAGACTTTTGCTAATATTTTTTTATAAAAAAAAAAGCTTCGATGGACCCTAACCACCAGCCATCGCCGCCGGCCAACTGCCGACGGCCAGATCTAGTCGCCAGCAACCACCGCCTGGGGTCGCCGGACCTTGGGCGTCGCCGGGGTCGCACAACCCAAGCAATCGTTGACTAGGTCACGCGACCCCGGCAACGCCCGAGGTTTGGCCACCCCAGGCGATGGTCGACGAGGTCGCATGACCCTCAGGCGACCACTGCACCGGGGTTGCGCGACCCCCAGGTGGTGGTCGCCAGGGTCGGGCTAGCCCTCAGGCAACGCTTGCTGGACCTGCCTCTGGGGAAGATAAACAGTGACGATGAACAGTGCAAGTTGCATTTAAAAAATGCAACTTCTCAGAGTACCTTCACCCTTACATTGGCCAAAGGTCCCTTGGAGAATATTCCAAATGCAATTGCATCTCCCCGAAGTGAGTAAAAAAATTACCAAACACCATTTGCATTTGGCCAGGGGACTTTAAAGCCCAAATGAGCATTCCAAATGCTGAACCAAACGGGGCCTTAGAGTAAATTCTTGGTTTGCGCTTTTTCCCCCCATTTTATATTGCAGACACCCACTACCACCTTAAAATGATCACATTGTCCCATGCGGATTTCACTCTTGCTTTAAGACTATTTCTTAATTTTTTATTATTTTTGTTTGGCTTCAATTTTACTCAAAGATAAAACTACCAATGCCCCTCTCAAACAACTTTTTTTTCACCTTAGCCGCTTCATCTACACTCATTAGATTTTAATATTTCCTTAATGTTTGTCTTCGTTCGAACTTATTCTTCCTGGCATGTGAGTTAAACCATTTGTTATAATTTGAGAAGCACTAATCATACAAGATAAGCGTAGTTTTGCCTTTTGGTAAAATTGAAATCAAATAAAAAAAATTAAAAACAAGGTAAGAAATAATCGTAAAGTCAGCGTTGTGACTCGCAAGGGATAATGTTGTCATTTTAAGGTGGCAAGGGAAGTACACAGTAAAATGTAGGGCGAAAAAGCGCAAGCTAAATTCTTTTGTAAAAAATAACATCAAATACTCTCCCTCTATTGATGTAATGATCGATAGATCAAAGCTAACCTTCTATTGCATTAACCTATAGTTGAGATTAGGCATCCAATGGGAGTACAAATGGGGTAGAGGATCTAAACCCATCCATGTTTTCTCTTAACATGTGCAATGCATGTGATTTCAAAGATCAAATTGTATTTCTTTTTTATTTTTGAATAGGAAAAATTATACAACATCGTCCGAAATTTCGAAAGTAGCAAATGTTTTTTGCCCCCTGAATTTTCAAATTGCACAGCCTCTTAAGTTGTGGATGAAAGTATGTTCTTTTATACCAACTAATTTTGTATGAAAAATAAATTAAAAAAAGAGTCGATGATAGAGAGATTTCATTGCAATCTCTTTCATAGGAATCGGCAGCAAATTGGGTTATATTGGATTCCCAATCTATCAAAACCCTAGAAGATAGTAATGGAGTTTCAAGTTGCTGATTGTGAGACAGATGTGGGGCTTTCATTTACAGAACCAACTTGGATTTGGGATGGATTGTGAGTTTCTTTAAAAAAAAACAAATCGACGGGAGTTTGGGCTGTGTTTGAATTGCAGACTAATTACATTACCCAGAAATCAACTTCATTATGCAATATGCTATATTGTTCAGGCCAATAACATATTTATATAGATGTAAATCAGTTCTCAGAAATTGAGTTACAATACGATATTCATTTCTTTTCACGACATAAAAGTATACAACTCCATTAACTAGAGAAGCCTAATTTTTGCAACATTATCATTGGGGAAAATTGTCCAATTTTTATTTAAATTATTGCAATTTTTACAATTTAGTTATAGACCTTTTAGTTTTGTCAATTGAGTTACAGACATTTTCACGTTTTGCCTATTGAGTTAATTCAGCTGATTTTAACCAGAAATCGCTGATGTAGACACCGGTAGTGCCACGTAAGATGTCATGCGCTGACGTGGATAATTTTTTATAATTTTTTTTAAATTTGAATTCTTTATAAATTTCTTTTTATTTTTCTTTCTTTCTATTCTTTTTTCATCAAGTCCGGTAAGGGCCGTAGAAAAAAAAAGAAAAGGAGAAGAAAATATAATTAAATTTTTTTAAAATATTAAAATATTATTAAAATTGTCCATGCCTATTGTGCCATGGAAGACAACCGGTGTCCATGCCAGCCATGTGCAACTAATATTGGTCGGATGGACTCAATTGACAAAATGTGAAAATGTTTAATACTCCATTGGCAAGATTAAAAGGTTTAAGACTGAATTAACAAAGGTGCAATAAGTTTAGAACTTTTTGGATAATTTTTCCTCATCATTACGAAGTCGCCAGTGGACCCTCCTTGTAAATTTCGAGGTCAAGTAAATGGTTATTCAATTACAATTCAAACCGGCTCATTGATAAAAGTTCGACAGGTTCAAGAAGTCAAAGGTCTTGTTCGAGTAGCCAATTCCAAAGTCAAGGTCTTCAGCGTATCATTTTCTTGTACATGGGTCGTCTTCGCACTCGAGAGAAGTCGGGGTCTTTTGTTATTTCTGCGATGTCTGATCTTCCGATGTGAAGGAAACGTCAATTGTGCAATTTTCCGTCTTCACATAAAGAGAATCGATCCTGCAAACACGCAGTGAATGTCCTTACAATTCACAGCAACAACAACAATAATCAGCCATTGTGCATTCTAATCTTACTGAAAAGACTAAGACCGTGTTTGGTTATCCGGATTTTTAGTCCGGACATGATTGGATAGGATAAGAAATCCAAGGATTTTATCTTATCCTATCTACTGTTTGGTGGACTGAGGATTAAAAGTTGGGTAAGAAGAATTTACAATAGCGTACAACTATCTCATAATAGCTGTTGGAGCCCGTGCTAATACATTCAACACACTTGGTGTCGAGGAGAATACTCATTTCTGGAAGGTATTATATATCACCAAGATAAGATGTTGATTTGATCCACTTTGTTATCAGATCGATGTGTTTCTCAATTGGATAGTAGGTTGAGTAAAAACATAAATATGCTTCTCTTCCATCAATTCCACTCCATATCGCTCCCGGTATCAACCAAAGCCAATACAATTTTCTTTTATGCAGGAAGTAGAAGATGCTCAGACGATCCATCGGACATTGATCGATTACCTTGAGAGAGCAAGAGCTTACCCAAGCCTTAGTGAAGAAGAGAGGAAGAGTGTTCTGCATTTTGTTGTTGATGGTGGTGGTCCAATAGGTGTGGAATTTGCGGCCGAACTTCATGACTTTGCGATTGAAGATCTTGCCCAGCTACATGAGCCAATGACCTTGTGAAGATGGCACTTCTTGAAGCATGAGATCATATTTTGAACATGTGAGGAGAATTAGGTGATTTAAAATTCATCTGTTTATGTGTGTGGAATTTGTTTTTGTTTTTTAGGTCAGCAGCAAAATTTTTTGAGGCTCGTGCTACAATCTCTGCTGGTTTTTCTTTGATCAAGTGGAAAATATACTCCTAATTTTGTTCATCTTCCGTGGTTGCCGGCGCCAGAGAGGTGGCCTGCCGCCGGAGAGGCGTTGGGCATGGCGGAGAGGTAGCCTACCGCCGGAGAGGCATTGGGCACACCAATGAGGTGGCAAGACGTAGAGGAGAGGCGGTGATTGTGGGAAAAACGGGTCCCCTCATGTATTGCTCTCTTGAGAAATCCTATCCGGCTTTATCCCACCTTCCTCCTAGGATTATTTTATCTCCTTTACATCCCCTTTGTATCCTTCTTTATCCTGTCCTAGATGGCTACCAAACATAGGATAGGATAAAATATATCATATCTTAACTTTTATCTGGACAAACAAATGCAGCCTAAAGAGAAATGACTGTCCTATGACTACTTTGCGCTCCTTAATAATTGCAATAAGCTGTACCTCAGACCACGTTCACCAATTTGTAGCATCATTTGATGAATCAACTCTTCACTTGTTGGAATTTATTTGCCAATATTGGGACAAGAACTACTTCATGGTCCTTGCTCATTTTGGAGCCTAGACGAAGTTTCTGTTGATCCACCTTCCCACCATGCTCCTTGATTGTTTTCCTGGAGCTGCGCAAGTGAATTTGAATGGAAGGGCCTGGCCCACGCTAGTTTTGGAGCAAGAAGACCTCCCAAAACTCGTTTCATTATGGGTCGCAACTTTAGATAACTATTTAAGCAAGCAAGCAAGCGCCGGAGAAGCTACCACGACAACCCCTTTGGGATAGAATTCTCTCTTGGTATTGGCAAGTGCGGTTCTAATATTTGATGTAGCATAATATCTTCTCCAAAGAGTCTTGATAGCATTAAGAGGATCTCGCTTGGATGCTCACTCATTATGTTTCCATAGCTACCACTGCAAAGTTGTATATGCTGCAGATTGGATTGATGACCGGAGTGTAAGTGAGCTCTTTAAAAAAAGAACAAAAAGATCATATATTAGATGAGGCTGGAAGATGAGTTCCTAGCTAGTGCATTAAGAAATGATAGATTTGTAAGCATGATAAAGTGTCGATGGTGTTGTTTACCACATGAGGGTAAAGTATATTGATTTAGCTATGTGCTTCCGGTGTTAACATTCTAGAATAGTATGGAGGATCATTGCTCAATGTTGCTGTCACTCTTGTGCCTGTCACTCACGATACCCATGTACTAACCAGTTCCCAGAGCCAACCACTACGACGGAGACAACCACTTATACGATGGTGGCCATGGTCGGGCGACCTACGCCGCGCAAATCGCCGTTGGAAATGGCAACCACCACAGCAGCCTTAGTTGAATAGGGTTATTCTTTTTGTTTAACTTATTTATTCAATTATTAAGTTTTCATTTAATTACAGTTCAAGTAATATCCAAACTCTTATCAAACAAAAGATAGGATATGACAACTCTCATATTTCTTTTCTTATCCTAACCCTATCCTTGTTCTGGCGACCAAACGAGGTCTTAGTCGTTAAAAGATGAGTTTTTAACTTTGAAAATATGTCTACAATATTGCAATACCACATTATTCAAAGCCTTGAAGATCAGCGGTTCATTCGGGGTTCAATGGCTTGACTCCTATGCTATGTATTTAAGAGTTTTTTGCTTCGTTTTTTTAGCGAAAAATATTTTCTAGAAAAATTTTTCCTCATTTTCTAGCGTATAGTTCACTTAGAAAAATGATTCAATGGAAAATATTTTCCTATTCAACAAAAAACTTATGCTTAAATTCATGAAAATGATTTCCTCTTTTAAAAAGTCGGAAAACATTTTTCCAAAATATGATTAAGTATCAGTGTTTGGACCTAAATTTCTATGCTTGGCACGAAAACCCTAACATTGGTTTCCGAGTTGGGGCAGTCAAGACCAAGTCTCTAGTAGTCCGTCCCAGGTCCATTGAAGCTGAGCTCGGGCCCCCAGTGCCCATGCCTAGGTCCATTAAGATCGAGCCTGAACCCTTAGTGCCTGTGCTCGATTCCTTGACACCCAAGCCCAAACCCATAAAGGTCGTGCTCGGATCCCTGACACTCGAGCTCTGGTCCACAAAGGCAGTGTCTAGGTTCTCAGCGCTCAGGCTGGATCCTTTAATAAAATATTTAAAAAGAAATTTGTATTTATAATTATTTTTAAAATTAGAATTTTTAATCATTTTTTCTTTTCTCCTTCCTTTTTTTTCTTTTTCCTTCTCCCACTGCCCCGAGAAAGAAGGAAAAAGAAAAAAATTTAAAAAATTAAAATGTCGAATGTTTTGGTAATTTTTAGATTTTCTCTACCAATTCGTGGTGCATTACCTAGCTGCAGCATGCATTCTAGGGGAGATTTCTTAACTGTTAGCATTTTGTGAGGTTACGATGATGGGCTCGTCAAACTAAGACCTTTGAGTCACAAGTGGTGCAGGTAAGCTAATAATTGCAAGCAATTATCAAATCATTTTGTAAGCTAAGTGAACATTCAAATTTTAATATCCGTAGTATTGCTCAAATATTTATGAGTTAGGTAAAAAATATTTCTGAAGATGTCATTTTTTTGTTATAAGTAAAGTTTGATGATGTCGTATTAACCAGAGCTTTGATTTCATAATTTTTTTCATCCTTTTAATGATATTCTTTTTAACGAGATCTACTTTATTATGGTTCTAGGATATTCTTTTCTTTGATATTGGCAATCTACTAAATTATAGGAATTGTGAAAATTTTCAAGTTATTTTTTTCTGTTATTATAATGTGTCAAGCAAGTAAATTCTGTGGCTATTTAGAAGCTATCACGGATTAGCACTTACTAGGTAAATTTTCTTTTTTTTTTTTGAGTTAGGTACGTTTGTTTTGCGTGAAATATTGAGATCCTAAAACTATGACTCATCAAAAGAACCGAGTCAAATAGTGTCAACCCGTTTTCAATAGTTTCAAGAAAGAATCGATCAATTTCGGTTTATGATTTGGACCTGCATTGATCTGAATTTGAACCCGAACCCGCCCAAGACCCACTCTTTTCCAAAGTTTAATTTGGAATAATTCAATTTTAGAGAAAAGGATGAAGTATGCAACATGAAAATAAGAATGAGTCGTGTGAGAAGCAATCCTTAGCGAAGATTTTATTATTTATATGTAAATTTTTAATTTGCGAGGGATTGACGGTTTTCTTGCAAGGAGTGCTTTTCTTCCTCTATCTATTCATTTTGCTTCCCACGGGGTTTTGTGCTTGCCTCATTCGTTACCTGACTTTTTATTACTATAAAAAAAACAGCTTTAATGTCGCAAATTAGCAATTATTGAAAACATTATTATTATTTTTAACTTTGGCTATTAAGTATTTCCATAATAATATTTTTTTATATTCTCTCGATATTGCAATAATGCTGTTGATTATATATTATCTTGTATCATATAACGAACAAAATCATGATTTCTCTTACTAAGAATTTCACATTTTTTTAAAAAGAAGAAAATTCATTTGAAATACAGTGCAATTTGAGGAGGAAAATTGTACAAAAATTTCTAAACTTATTACATTTTTGCCAATTCAATTATAAACCTTTCAATTTTACCAAAAGAATTATCAACCTTTTGATAATTTACCAATTGAGTCATTTTGATCAATTTTAGCCAAAAATTACTGATGTGAACGTTAGCTATCCTACATTCACTTTCATTTCATATTTATAAAAAGGTTCATTACATTCCTTCTATTCACATATTTCATCCATATACCGAAAGAGTTTTAACAAGCGCCTGGGAGGGGTCAATAAGTGCTATACAACTCTTCCTAGTTGCCTCGTCTCACCAAAAGAAGATCTGTCTATACAAAAAAAAACTCCATAGCCCACGGTGACCCGCCTATCTACTCGTGGTCGTCGCTATCATCCTCAAATTGAAGGGGTTCGAGTAGTTCGCCGTTACGGTTAATGTACCATGCCACAAACCGAATGGGAATCCACTCCAAATGCTCTATATCTACCCAATTTGTAGCTTTGTTACGCATGAATGTCATAGTAGACTCAAGGACGATCATGTCCTCGAAGTAAATGGGCGCTCCGTAATGTGCAATTGGTGGAACGTCCATGCTTATTATCTGAAAAACAAAGAAACGAGCAGAAGCCCAGTAAGCGAAATAACTAAATTCTACACAACAAGATTTGCCCACCACACGGTCATGAAGTTTGTCCAAAACAACGCAAATATGGTACTTAATACTGATACTATTTAGACAAATATAAGAACAACTAAGGACTCACAATAAACGAAACTCAGCACATGTGGACCGAATTGGACAATACAGGACCATCAATGCAAGAACCAAAAAATGCATCATGAACACAAAACCACGCAAGTGCACATGAACTTACACGTCTTGTTTCTTAAACTTTCATGCGATCTTTTCCTCGCCCGACTCGTGGATTTACAATGGTTCGGTCCGCACAAGTTACTTCTGGTTTGCTGTCCAGACCTCCATGGTTCACTGTCCATGGGTATCTAACTCCGAGGCATCTCGATTCGCTGTCCGAGGGCATCCCGACTTCCTTGGGGCATCATCAAATCGTTGTTCGATGGTTATCTCTTAACATTATTTCTTTTCACACAATTCATGCATTTTATCTTGCATTACATCACACGGACAACCCCAATTCAGCATGTAATTACCAAACTGTAAGCTAGAAAATTAGTGTCACCGCATGATATCGCATACGTCAGCTTGTAATTACCAAGTTTCAGCAAGCCTTTCACATCATACTAAATGGACACCACGTGGTTCAGTCCAATTTATCACGCAATCGTGGACACGGGGGCTAGAAATCTAGCATCGTCTTACGGCAACAACATGTATAGACTCAACCAACAAGCCGAGCACTAAGAGTTCACAAACACAACACAGTTTCCACAATTTCTTGGACAACTCGAAAGCCATAAGACCATCCCTCGCCTATATCTAGCTCCAATGAGTCAAGAGGCAACAAAATTGACTTAATTACACATGCAAGGACAATTTTTAACATAAAATCAACAAAGTGAGAAACTAGGAGGCTACCATGCATAGACTACACTCACTCACCAAGAAGCAAGAAGATCATTATAGCATTGAACTTAGCAATTTCACTTACTTGTTAGCTTGATTGGAATAACCGAACCTCAATCTACTTGAGTGCTTGATTCTTGAGAGCTTTTGGGTGAAGAGGATTGAGAGAAAAATGGATTGCAAGGTGAGATATGAGGTTCGCCTGAGAGGGAGAGGGAGAGAAAATCGGTGCTAAAGTCTTCTTAAAAGCTTTTGGGCTCAATATTGCATGTTAATCGCCAATTGTGATAACCTTAATGAGGCTTGTCATTTGGGAGAATAATACTATATGTGTCAAAAATTGTGTACAACGCTTACTTTAATGTTCCAAAGTTTTCGTTAGCTCACTTAAGTACTAAATCAGAAAAAAAATGATCACTTAAGTGCCTTCGACGAAAAATTCCGACCAAAAATATGACGTGGCTTTTTTTAATTAAATGTTAATGCTTAGGTGGCTTTTTCATTAAAAAAAAAGTCCACATGGACAATGAGTTGGCCTTTAATCATGAAACGACGTCGTTTTAAAGCAATTTCATCTCTCTTTCTCGTTCTCTCTACTCTCTTTTTCTCTCTCATTCAAGCAATGGTTGACAATTTTGAAGCAGGTTTTGTGGTCTGAAGGGTACCCCTTGTTCTCGAGTATCTTAGGTTGGAAAGATGTCGTGGTTTGAAACAAAACATCAAGCGTTGGTGATCGGTGTCGGCAAAGAAGGATTGAGCGAATGCGAGAAACTTTAAACACTCGGATTACAAAAACAGGGGAGAAGAGAGGCACGGCCGGCAAGACTTGGAAGCAACGAACGTTGTCAATCGACGGTGGTTCTGTCCAGCTCTCTAGTCTACCTTCAAAGTGGACAATATTTTCCTTATAAAATCTGTTCTCCTCTGCTTGAAATCCGTAATCAAACCCAAACCCACAAATCCATGGATCCAAACCAGAGGAACTGCCCACTCCTTGCCTTCGTTCTGCCAAATCGACCCCAACTCTCAACCTTTCCTCCCACCCGATGAAGCCCACAACTTGTTCGACCAAATGCCTCACTTGACCAACCCAAAGGTTGCGTCTTCCCTCGCTT
Organism: Syzygium jambos; assembly: GCA_031216235.1. Lineage (NCBI taxonomy): Eukaryota > Viridiplantae > Streptophyta > Magnoliopsida > Myrtales > Myrtaceae > Syzygium > Syzygium jambos. Next base: position 17,149,424 of record CM062223.1, read on the forward strand.
GATCCGTCCCCGCCAACATCCTCTAGACTTGGACTCTCCTCCATGCCCTTGAGTGCAATGAGAGGACCTCGGCTAATTGGTGGCTCCTAAGAATTAGGGTTTTTCTTTGGGGAATTTGGAAAAAAGCTTGATTGTCTAATTTAGGGTTTATATTAGGGGTAAAACAATAAAATGGCGTTGTTTAGAGGTTTTATGCCAACTGGGCAAGCTGGCAAGTCACGTAGGACTAGGAAATTAATAAAATATGGCAACGTCAGATTTCCAAGGACCCATATCGGAGTTGGTATTTAAGTGATCGTTTTTTTTTAAAAAGTTGCGCTTAAATGATCCGAAAAAAAATTTTAACACTAAAGTGAGCATCGTACACAACTTTTGACATTTCTAGTATTTTTCTCCTCTTGTCATTTGGTGTCAAAGCCTTGAACACTTGTCTTGCCTATCTAGACAATTGCTTCTTGCGCGTAAGAGTTGAGGTGTCAAGTTTAGCGGACATATGTCTATTTCCATGCAAAATTGCATTCAAATTTTTGAAATTAGAAAAATTGAAATACCAAACATGGCTCTAAAATTTTTGGTCATGGTGAGGACTCGGTGTTTAGTTCCACAAATCACATTGAACATTTCATTAATGTCGTATAGCTAGAATTAACTTGTACAATGTATCTCTCGATTTACTAAAGTCATGAAATCATTGGAGACAATACCGAATGACAAGTTTAATTCTTATGACCACTAGACGGAAGATTGAAAGATTGTCCAACATCAATATGTGACCTAGCATTACCATTTAGTAATTGGTGTCACCCGCCTCCAACCATGTTTGTTCCAATATTAATTCACAAGCTCATTTCACGTTGCTCGTACCCCAAGCATAAACGATTCCATTCAAATTCCATACTCAATAATATTGAGCTTTATAGTCTAATTATTATTATCAGATAAGCAAAACTCAGGATATCACAGATGGTCAGTGACCTGTCGCCAGCTCAAGGGGAGGGCTATAATGCCCTCGCCGGCCACTAGGTGAAGGCAAAGGCTCGCGGCCCTCACCTAGCTGCCCTTATTGGGCTCGAGCAAGGGCATTGTGGCCCTCACTTGGTTTGGCCGAGGGCTTGCGCGCCTGCGCTTTGGCCAACTCGCTGACCAACACCCTACAAACAAAAGAAAGTAAAGAAAGGAAAAAAAAACAAATAAATAAATCATTAAAGTAATAAAATATTATTAAATGCAGCGCCAGCGGTGTCATGTAGGACAGCCGGCGTTTACGTCAGCAATTTCTGGTCAAAATTGGCATGATGGACTCAATTGGTAAATTGCCAAAAGGTTTTTGACTCAATTGACAAAATTAAAGGGTTTATGATTGAATTGGCAAAAGTGCAATAGGTGTAAGACTTTTTGAACAATTTACCTCAATTCAAATAATGCACAAGGGGCTATGTTCAAAACAAGAACTTAACAAATGCAAGTATTCAATGCTCTTGCGGTGCCTCTCATCGCTCTTACCCTACTGAGATCGACTTTTAGCATCCAGTTAAACCCTCATTCCTTTGAATGGATATCCAAGTAATATGAAATTATGCCACTATTACGTAGTCAAGAGGATATTCAAAGAAGGGATAATAACACAAATAGTTTTTGAACTTTGGTCTAATATACGATATGGTCATTGAATTTTTAATTTGGTGGTCCATGAACTTTTAGCCCAATGTACAATATGGGCCCTGAAATTTTAATTTATTTAATGTAGTTTGTTAACTTTTTGATAGAGGGATGACACAAATAGTCCATGAACTTTCACTTATTATGTAATGTGGTCCATGAACTTTTGATTTGTTTAATGTAATCCCTGAACTTTAGCCTAATATAGAATATGGTCCCTGAACTTTTAATTAAATATGTATTTAAAATCTAGGAATGACATTAAATAAATTAAAAATTCATGGATCACATTGCACATTGGGCTAAATTTTAGGGACTACATTGAATATTTTCATATAGTTCATGGACCACATTTCACAATGAACGAAAATTTAGAAACTATTTGTATATTATTTTTTTGACATATATTCAATTTAGTTCTTGAATTTTTTGAATATGTTCAATATTGCTATTCCAGTAATTAAAGTTCTATATTTTAATATAGTCTATAGATTAAATTAAATTACAGTTCACAAATTATATTGAATAAATTAAAAATTCATGTATTATATTGGATGTTGAGTTAAAGGACAACATCATTGTCTCATTTTCCCTTGGAAGAAGTTATTGGTCTGTCATACAGAGATACGTGACAGCCCGTCGGAATTTATCCCGATCCCATCGGCCTTCGTCTCCGTCCCTCCCTCCCTCGGCCGCGCCGCCCTGTAAACCCTAAACCTCAGTCCCAGCAGCAGCAGCACCACCACACCTCACCACTCCTCTAGCCATTTGCCCTTCCCCACCCCCCCCCCCCCCACCCCCCCCCCCCCCCCCCTTCCCTTCCCGCGAGCCTCATCCATGGCGGCGCCGCCTTGAACTCCACGCGGCACTCGCTCCATTCCGCTCCCCGATCCCGGAAACCCTAAACCGCTCCCCCCCGGAGCTCCGAGACCAGTCCCTCCTCCCCCGAGCAAAGATGACGCTCCACTCCATCGTCATCCAGAAGCTCCTGAGCACGAACGCCCACCTCGGCCGCCGCGTCGCCACCCACCACTTCAAGCCCTTCGCCTACGGCAGCCGCAACGGCATGGCCATCATCGACTCCGACAAGACCCTCATCTGCCTCCGCAGCGCCTGCGGCTTCCTCGCCTCCCTCGCCCGACGCCGGGGCCGCTTCATGTTCGTCAACACCAACCCGCTCTTCGACGAGATCGTCGAGCAGATGACGCGTCGGATCGGGTGCTACTCCCCCAGCGGCAACGCCCTGTGGCGGACCGGCGGGTTCCTCACCAACAGCTGCAGCCCCAAGAAGTTCCGGTCCCGGAACAAGAAGATCTGCTTCGGACCGTCGCAGCCGCCCGACTGCCTCGTGGTCATGGACACGGAGCGGAAGTCGTCGGTGATCCAGGAGGCCGCGAAGCTGCAGATCCCCGTGGTGGCGCTGGTGGACTCGAGCATGCCGTGGGAGTGCTACAAGAAGATCACGTACCCGATCCCGGCGAACGACTCCGTGCAGTTTGTGTACCTCTTCTGCAATATGATCACTAAGACCTTCCTGCTTGAGCAGAAGAAGCTTGCTGCCGCGAAGGACTGGCTCGGTATTGCCTCTGCCCCTGCCTCTGCCCCAAAGACTGAAGCTCGGTATGCAATTTTACTTCTTGATGAACCGCATGATTCGTTCTTGTTTGGTTTGAATTTCTCGAAATGATCAGTGCACTTGGTAAGTATTTCTGGGACTGCATTTATGAGGATTGCTGCTAGCTGCGCATATGGGAAATCATTTTTTCTTTCTTTTGAAACTTGGAAAGTAAAATCGTTTCAAACTCCTAGCATTTTCTTGTATTCATGCAGTTCCCGGTGTGCTAAATGGCTGTGTCATAAGCATTTCGCGGCTTCATTTTTTGTTTATGGATGTTTAGAAGTTCCTGAAGTTCGCGAGTGACTGAGTTTTTTTTTCTTTTACATGATCGAGTTCTGGATTGAAGGGAGGAGGTGCAACGCATTGAGGAGAGCAAGAGTGAGAGTGATAGTGCGACCGAGTTAGCAAAGATTCAAGTGCCTATAATTCCCTACAAAAGATTAGCTCCTCTTCGTGAAGGTATTCTCCGATCCTGTGCCGCAGCTTCCGTGCATACATTTATGGCAATTCAGTTAATTCTGATTTCATAGTTACAATCTAGAAACTGATATGATGGGTTTTATTTCTTTATACTGGTTGAAGACATCATGTACTGCTCTTTGCACCTGTATAAATGGGCTTAATGGTCTATATTTCCTCGTACTTGTCGATGATATTAGTCCAAAGTTCCATTTTTCCTTTTTCTGATTTTCTGTAGTTTAGTTTGCTATGATTTTTTTTGTTCCTTTATTATTTCTGTACACCTCCTGTAACTGCAGGTGATATTCCTGTCTAATCTGATAAAATTTCCCATTTTCATCCCAAAAGAGAAGGGAAACAAAACATGACCATTTTCATAAGAAGGTTTTTGTTTCTTGGATTCATACAGATGTTGCTGAAACTAAGAAGCTTCTGGACAAACTTGTTGTCCTGAAGTTAAATGGAGCTTTGGGAACAAAAATGGGATTTGATGGTCCCAAGTAAGCATCATTATTTACCTGGAAATTTCTCAAAACTCAGTTTTATTTTTAGATCTCTGCCTGAATTATGTATTGTATCATTTATTATTGCAATTGTATCTTACTTAAGGTAGATGATTTATGTTCGCAACTGTTTTTTTTTTTTTGGTATCTTTCTATGAAAGTTGGCTTTTGTTTATTGGAGGGTACTCTTTGTTTTAGAATTTTTTTGGTATGCTGTAAAATAGGAATTCTTAGCCTCCCCAAGGTTCTATGTTAGAGTAGTCACATATACTGCATGAATTTAATTGGAAATTGGCGCAAAATGGATATTTCCTCCTAGTTTGTGAAGGGAAGGGTATCAGGTTGAGAGCCTTTACCTTCTTTTTTGGGGGTTGTGGGTGTGAAGATTGGGGGAACAGTTGGTGATTCGAGGGAGATGGGAATGCAAATCTATGCAGCGCATATTGCATATATGATATTTCCTATGCTCTAGAAAGTTGCTTGAGGTATTGCTGATCATGCAAAATCTTTAACCTTGGTCAAGATTGCTTATCCTTTTAACGAAAAGCTATGTTGCATAATCTGTAGATCGTGATGGTCTGTAGGTTTAAGGAAAATAAAACACGATGAGAATGATTCATGTACATTGTCAATGTTTGATGTATGATGTTATCAAGTTCCATCCTTACTAGTGCAGATCTACCATCGAAATCAGTAATGGAGTGACAATTCTGGGCTTGACAGCTACTCAGATTGAGGTATATTGCTGTTTTGTCAGTGGTATGTAGTTGAAATTGAAACTGACCGCACTTGGCTTTGAAAGGTTTAATTCTTCTGTTTTTGCATGTTGTAGCATCTCAACTCAAAGTACGGATGCAATGTGCCCCTGCTTCTAATGAATTCATCAAAAACACATGATGCTACCCTTGAGGTGACAACTTTTTCATCTGCTGATATTAGTTCTTGATATTGGGGACTCATGAAACTTTCCATGGTCTTGCTTCCTGATCCAGGTTTGGGTTAAATATTCCCAGTCAAACATTGATTTTCATGCTTTTGAGCTGGTTCGTGTTCTATAGTCATTGTTATGCCTGAGTACACAGAATAATTTCTGATATACTAGCTTTTGTGGAGGATTTTGTTAATCCTTTTTCTTTTTGACACAGAACCAAAACTCCCAACTGAAATCATCTGGAGAGCAGAGCAGCAACAATGAATTGTACGTTGTTCTTTATTTTGAATGAACTTGCTTGTATTTTGTTGCACAGGTTAAATTTTGATTGTCATTGCCAGAAGTGCTGTTTTCCAATTAATTAATAGGTTTGACTGGTGCAAAGAAACATCAGTTCTGTGCCTATGTGCTTGCAACCTCATGCTTTCTTTGGCAATAAAAATAACTGGAACTGTGACTAAATTGTAAAATTAGTGAGTCAAATTGTAAACGAATTGTGACCACATCGCATAAGTTGTGTTCACTCTTAGTCTGCACCTTCAAGTCGAATCATTTTGTGTACTGATTGAAATAGTTTGGATTGTGAATCCTACAGTTCTACAGCAGACTATTAGGTTACGCTACACCTTTTGCTTCTCCAAGTTATAAGAATTGGCAATTGATTATGTCTGTCAAGTCACATCAATCCTTTGAGTACTTGGACCACTTTGGACTAAATTCATTTGTGTATCCTTTTTTGGTATGAAAACACATCCAGGTGTCGAATTTATCTGTTTTAGTAAATCTTACTGAATTGCTGTATCCATTGCCCATTGATTCATATATGTTACTATTAACATACCCGTCCAGGTGCGAAACTTGGTCATGAAGTAATCAATTCGGGTAATTTGACAAAAGTTTGCCAATGTTCACATTAAATTGTCGTTAGATCAACCAATTTTTCATGTTCATCGAGCTACCCTTCATATTCTTTGTTACTTGGTCATTTTGGTTTATCCTGCTGATGTGTTTCAACTTTTTGTCTCATGGGAGAAGCCAACTGATATCTTTTGGTGATAGGGCATATGCTAACCAGGGTGCAGATATCGTATCTTTGATGAGAAGTGGAACCCTTGACGTGTTACTGTCACAGGTTGTCTGTTTTTTTTAAATATGGTTGCTATTTCTTTTTTGTTTTATACTGTCAATGATATTAGAATCATAAGTGAGCTATTAGAGGTTTTAAAATAAGTTGTTTTTCAGGGTAAGGAGTATATCCTTGTGGTGAACTCAGATAACGTCGGGACAATCATTGACCCAAGTATCCTTGTACTTATGGTGATTGTGGACATTTACTTTGACTTTGATGCTTGTGGTTCTTTTTTTTCTTTTCTGGGAAGAGAAGTGTGTGGTGGGGGGGCTTGTTCAGTTATTGACTGCTCGTGGACATTGTGCTATCACTCGTTTTCCTTAATGTGTGTTTACAGAGATACTAAACCACCTAATTCAGAACAAAGTTGAATGTTGTATGGAGGTAGGTAGCCAAGGTTTGCTTTCTGTGTTCTTTATTTTTCTTCAGCAATGACTCTGGAATTTGTTGTTTAGGTAAGGCCCACTGCATCCATCGATGTTAATGGAGACTTTGTAAATTTCGAAGAGAGGAAGTTCCAGGTGGGTAGTATGTGACAGCTTAACTGCTCCTGTGGTTCATTTTTTAAAAACTATGTTGAATAATAATCTTAATTGAAAGCCTTGTTTAACTTTTTGTAAAAGCTTTGTTTTACTGATGAAGTTGAAAACAATTTTACCAGTGCATTGTCCTTCAGGTGATATGATTGAGTTGAATGGTAGTAGCTGGAGTGTGAATCCCTTCTCTTTCCTATGGATAAATGATTTGGCAACACAAACATTAATGGTGCCAAGAGGAAAAACATTAGGAGTTTTTATCAGGCCGAAAGACTAGAAATTTCTTTATCCAAAAAAATGTAAAAGTATTTTGAGGAAAATCAATGGAAATGAATTTTAAGAATTGATTTCTGTATGGATAATTGTAAGAGGACGAAGTGATCAGAAATGAATTAGAGGTGCCCAAATTAGAAAAACTTGAAAAGTTCAGAGACAATTTGGAAAAAAAAAAAAGAGTTCGTTCGGATCAAACAGTTAAAGAAAGTTGATTAATCATTCTTAATCAGGTCTGAGGGGGTGCATATACCAAGGACTAACAGCTTCGTGCTTTGTAATCTCTATGCCACTGTCTGTACTTTCTCTTATTTATGTGTGTCATTGGTAGGATTTGCTTCATTGCAAGTGCTGTTATGTTAGCTTAATGAATAGTGATACGGTCGATTAATAATGAGTAGGAAATTGTTTCTTCCCATTTGGATTACGAGTAAACAGTAAATAGTCAAAAATACTAGTTTGTGGCTGGGATGAGAAAGAAAAGAAATTGAAATTCAAACGTCTGTTAATGAGTTTGCATCAGGATTCATATGATAATATCCAAACTTTAGATTCCATCTTCTCTCTCTCTCTCTATCAGCGCGCGCGCACACAAAACAGAGAAAAAAAAGAACAAAATTCCTAAACCTTGCCTTTCAGTGGTCAGTAATGTTTGCACAACTCACGAATCACTTTATAATTTTGTTCGAAAACTTAGCATGCTGTGCCATGAATTTAGCAATCTTTCGTGGTTTTAAAAATATTCCCACACACTTACTGCTAATAGTAAATTTTGGGTTCTGATTCAAATGAGATGCTATGAACATGTGGACATTTTTATTATAGCTAGTTTTAGTTCTTGTTTGAACAATGTGTGAGGATGATGGTATGCTTTGCTTGAATTGTGGCGGGGAGTTCTTCAAAAGCTGACATGTAGCTCTTGTCCTTCACCAACATGAACACTAATGAGTTTGTCCTTTTTGTTGTGCACTCAGCTTGGAGAAATTGCTCTGAAGCCTTCTGAAAGAGTAAGCATCCCAAACTGTGATTAAGGAAGGTTGCTTGTTATAAAATTGCCTTCATATTTACAGCGTTTCATTGTATTACTTGTCTAACTTTGAGCTTTTTCTTCCATCTTTTCTAAGTTGTCAGAGAAGTTCAAATTGCTTGATACAAAAAACATGTGAGTGAAATTTTACTTCATTTTCCTGTGGCTTACTAAAGCTTGGAAAGAAGCCTGAAAGCTCAGTTCTCTACTTCTTTTTATAGGTGGATCAATCTGAATGCCATCAAAAGACTTGTGGACACTGATGCACTGAAATGGGTAAGTTTAGTTGATATTATGGCAATTTTCTTTTGACGTTCTTTGAATTTAAGATTTCTATGCATACTTGTGAAAAGAAAAAGGTTAACTTTTTGCTCTTGATGCTGCAGGAAGTAGATGCTGGTTCATCTCTAATGCGAGAAACAGCAACTAGTTCAATAATACGAGTAAAAGCCTTTCTTCATATGAGTTTCTTGTGCAACGTTTGTTACATTTGATTGGTGCATTTTTCATATGGAAAATTATTTTTTTTTCCTTTGATCCAGTTTTTTGAGCATGCAATTGGTATTTCCATCCCTTCATCCCGTTATTTTCCACTGAATGCAACTTCAGATCTGTTTCTTCTCCAGGTATTACAAACTACAGAACACTCTCCAATCTGCATTTTGTACTTGATATGAAGGCTATGTTACTCTAATGTTCATATGCAGTCGGATCTATATACCACATCCAATGGAGTTCTAATTAGAAATGCTGCCAGAACTAATCCCAAAGATCCTTCTGTCGAGTTGGGACCTGAATTTGATAAGGTGAAGGTTACTTTAGTTGTGTATTCTTATTCCACCCGTTACGGATATTAATGTCATGTTTCATTATATCTGCCTTTTTCAGTTGGGCAGTTTTGTGAGCCGCTTTGAGTCTATTCCCAGTGTGGTTGAGTTGGATAGCTTGAAAGTCACTGGTGATGTGTGGTTTGGAAATGGCATTATGCTCAAGGTACAGACATTGCGCTTGGCATTTGTTTTTTTATACTTTGTCCGATTATTGAGGATCTACTACAAATTTATGGGACCTACAGTAAAACCCATCAGACCAGCGGTTAAATTGTGAAGATTCGCTTACTCTGTTGAGTCCATCTATAGAGTATGAGTTGCAAGTAAATCTATGTTTAGTTAAAGATGCGGTGTTAATTTTGATCTAGGCTATCTTGCTGACTCCGCTCTCTGTAGAATTTATGCTGTCTCATGTGTTAAAGTACTTTTAGATGTAATTTGTAGTCAATCAGTACAGCGAATATTCTGTGGACTTAGACATGTCAGGATGGACATATCTTGTCTAAAATGTTATGTGAAGTAATTGTTTAGTACAGATGACGATTGTCATAACCATTTCGTGTTGTTGATCTCATTTAAGTAGAAATGAATTTTCACTTGTGTACTTCGAAGGGTTCACAGTAATTTTGCAACATAAGAATGATACTTGGGGGTTCTCTCTTGGAATTATTACTTGTTCTGACATTTTTATTTTATGCCAAAAGGGGAATGTCAGCATCGTTGCAAGACCTGGGACGAGGATTGAAATTCCTGATGGAGCAGTACTTGAGGACAAGGTATGGCTATGGGATTCTTAGATTTGTCATGGATGTGGTCCTTTCACTCAGCTCAGTTCCTGCTCTCTAATTCTTTTGCATCATTATTCAGCTCATAAACGGCCCTGAGGATATATGAGAAGATGATTTCAAGGAATGTAAGAGCACAATGTTTTCATTTTAAGTGTTTTATTCTTAGATAGCTTTGTTCCCATTTCTGTTTTCACTTTAAATTTATATCTATATACTGTGACATAAGGAAATAAAAACCCAAGCAACAAGCTGAAGAGGGCTATTTACATGCCAGCAAGCCTGTTTTTGATCTCATAAAGGATGCTTTGTGAGGTGTTTCTTTTCAACTGATTAGGTGACTTTTTCATTCAAGGCGAGGCAATTTTGATGTCAATTATATAAAGACGAAAGTGAATATCTTGTGTGGCAAGAATAGAGATCTGAATTGTTCTGGGGATAACATCAGGCGGCAGCTAACCCAGTAGAAGGCTAGAAGGCGATTGCAACGAACCCTGACTGGATCCTTTGAAAATCCCGCCTCCTGGCTTGTGCTTTATCATTTTGGCCATTGCATGATTGGCAATCAACACCTTTCGTCTTTCCATAAAATAGTTCTGTGAAATTTTGTAGAGAACTGTCCATAAGAGATTCAACAAGTATAAGCTTGCCATTGATGTTAGAGGGCGGTATCAAAAGCGGTAAGATGGTGATACGAGTCATCATACCATATGCTTGATGATATCTCTTATTCCTTTTCTAGTTGCCTTGTTTTTTTGGCTAAAATGCTTGATGAAGTTTCCATCATCTATTCTATTACAATGTATTGTAAGGGGGAGTTCCTCATCTTGCACCATGGGGAGAGTGGAGGAGTCTCAAGAGTGCATGTTGATTTCTTTTCACCCAACCCACCTTTATTTCCTCATTGTGTACTCATTTTCTTTGTGCTGATATTACATTTCAAATGAAATTCTTTAGTCTTGAATTGTTTCCTATGGTTGTATGAAAACTCTTCTTATTTTTCTTTCTGAAATTTCTAATTTCTATGAGGTGGAAATTCGCGACTTGGTAAGACGTAGATATATAATAAGAATAAGAAAAGAAATACTACCGATAAGGTGTGCGTAGACGGTAAGAGAGTTTAGTTTTATCCCAGTGATTTTGGGCTCAAATTGAGGGGAGCGCTTCACGAGTTAAATCATGAATGAACCAGGTGAATGTGATTATGTGAGGGAGTGCACATTTAAGATTGCCAATAACACCTGACCGTAAACAAAAAATCTACCATTTGATCTTGATTTGGGGTGAGCATCAATCTCCGTTCAACCCGGCTAAACCCTCAAAACCTGCTGGTTCAAAGTCGATTCTAGGGTGGGTCTGTTCATTGTCGTCCTCAACCCTTCAAAGATGGTTGCCAAACTCACTGGTCTTGCAAGAAGTTGTATTGGCTTCTTTTGGAGTTTGGTTTCGCTTGACATGATCGTCTTCCAGCATCGCCACACGTGGGTTAGCTCTTATTGAAACGAGTTTTGTTTTAGTTTCTTAAATTTTTGTTTAATTGAATAGATGCTTGAAATCTTGGATAGCTCATCTGAAATGACGTGGATTTTTGTCCTTATAATTCTCAAAATTTCACATACTATTTCGAGTTTTACCCAAAAATACATTTCATTTTTCTTATAGCACCTTCATAGCTTTTGTGTTGGGTGGGCTAGTTACACACTCTATTCGGCTAAAAAAAAAACCAATCTTGATCGAAGTTGCTAAAATGCAACCAGACCTATCAAATGGTGGGTCGGGTTTAAGACGAGTCATAAATAGTTCGGTCCAAATTGACTCATTAATCTGTTTATGACTAATTTATTTGTAATGTAAATTTCCTTACTTATACTCTACTTGACTTATACCCAATTCATACCTAACTCATATTGCAAAAATATTTTCATATTTAACTCAATCTAGGAAAACGTGTTTTCTTATGATTTTTTATAAAATTATATCGCTAAAATATTTCCATGCAATACATATTTAGTGGATAATTTTTTAATTTTTTTAGACAAGTGGAAAATGTGACATTTCTAAAAAATGTTATCTATGAAGCCATGACAATATTTTTCGATGTTTAACTAAAAACTGAAAATCAAATAGAAAATATTTTCCGCCGTGTGGTATAGATAATCTGATTTGATATCCCTTCGTGCACTCCTTTTAATAAATTTTATTTTTTAAAAAAATAAAATTATTAATTATTTTTCTTTTTGTCTTTTCTTTTTCTTTTTTCTTCATTTTCAATTGGTGGCCGGCCACAAGTGAGGAACGAGCTCACTCGAAGTCGGCGAGCTCGAGGCTTGAACCTTGCCTTAGGCCAACGAGCTCGAGGCTCGCCAGATTGGCAAGGCTTAAGTGTAGCTTAAGATCAGTGAGCTCAAGCTCAACCGAGGCTGGTGAGCTCGAGCTTCGCCGTGGCTGACCATCGGCCGAGGAAAAAGATGTAGCTAAGTCGCCCAAGGTGACAAGAGTTTATCAAATTGGCCTATTAATGATGTGACGAGTTTGAATATAGCTCGTTTACATAATTGAAGGAATAATGCTAAATATATTGATAATTCTCATAAACTCGATAAATTAATTGATATAACGAATTTTTATTAGATTTGAATATAGCTCACCTACATAAAGTCTCACTTGTAATTTGCTACATTACTTAGAAGTTAGGGCCAGGAATTCTCGGCCCCAATCATTTGCTCGAATATTACACGAATACTGCACTTGCACAAATATTGCACGAGTACTACATGTAATTAAATAGGTTCCCGTTTAGCATAAATGGGTTGGTATCATAAACGGGATGACACGAAAAAAATCGTGTCTTACGCTGTTGATACGATTTAATTTAATGAAAATCTAATGTTTAAAAGTGATGATGATTATTTATAAGTATTATTCCTAATAAATTTGCCTGATATTGTGTACGGCGCCATGTCTATAGTTTTAATTGCACTTACTGTATGCTAAAGATATTCCGAGTCAATTGCAATAGACCAATAAAATTTGAAACCTGATAAACATGAATCTTCGATTAAATACTAGCATACACCATCGACTTTCGCCTCTTGTTTTCGACCCAATTGTATTCCGATAAGATTAAATGATTAGTATTACCATCCATGCAAAATACAACATGAGAAAAAGATCTCAATAATCAAAGGAAATAGTAAAGATGAGAGAGAAATGAGGGGAAGGGCAGCGAGGAAGAGAAAAAGTAAATGTTATTACTCCCAAAGAAAAAAAAACGAAAAAAAAGAGTAAAGTATCCGTTCATGTTTCATCATGTGCCCTAGCTAGCAAAGCAAGCGAGAGCACTTAATTAATTACAAAGATCTAAGATACAAATATGTAAATGTTATTACTTGTCATTAATACCATCAAGGAAACACATAACACTCAAGTTATCATAGACCAGCAGAGGCAATCAGCTTGGTCAAACCAAAGGTGATGCCCATGGCCAACCACCCTCCAAGTAGCACCCTAGAAGCCGACGTCACCATTGGTGCTTTCCCAGCACCGTGCTCAGCCTGCTGAACCCAACCAATGCCATGCTCACCGCCACTATCACCACCGCCAATCTCACTTTGTATCCCTTTATGAACATAGCTGCTAGGAGTGGCACCAGCGCCCCCACTGCGAAGGCCAGTGCCGACGCCCCTACCGCCTTCCATGGGCTTGGCAGCTTCTCTTTCCTTGCATCCATCTCTTCAATTCCTAAGGATCCGTTTTTGTCCCCTCTCTTCATTTGAGCCACCTCGATGTCGTACTGCGAGTACACGGATACAAGCTCCCCAATGGCCATGCTATGGGGCCCCGGCAATTAGCCTTGCCACCCCAGTTATCGCCATGGTCTTGACATCCTTGTGGACACCACCGACACCATCATGAGTGACGCTGTCGAGAGTAGCCCATCATTTGCGCCCAGCACGGCGGCGCGGAGCCATTGAGCTCGTTTCGAAAAGTCTATGATCTCAATCTCTTGCTCAAGGGCTTGTTTGGTTTGTCCCTCGAGGTCGACTTTGAGGGGAGGAGGAGGAGGCAATTGTTGGGGGTCTTGTGGTTGAGTTGATGGTGGTGTTGCCATGGATGGATGGAGACAGTAACAGTTAATAAGAGAGAGATATAGAGACGTGAGGAATATTAGAGAGCTGGATAAGATGGCGTGCGGAGGGCACTCTTCCTGAGAGAAGCTATTTATGGAGAAACATATGCATACATAGCACAAAACACATGGTTGGGTGTTACCTTTCCCAGGGTTGCAAGGGAAGGCACGGTCATATTGGGTGTAGGGCTCGACTGTGCTTTCGTTGACGAGGCTTAACTGAATAATCATTGTTATGTACTAGCGTATGTAGGTAAATAGCTGCAATAGGATTTGTCTATGTTGTACCTGTGACACTGCTTTTTGTATACATGTATGACACTGCTTTTTGTATACAAGTATGACACTACTTTTTGTATACTTCTAGTGAATTGTGAAATTCATGTGCATGCGTGATTCAAATCAATCACCGATCATCATCATTCATATTGAAGCTAGTACCAGCGCATGTAGACCGAAATTGTAAGATGTGGAGGTATTAAATATAGAAATCCGCGGTGCATTTGAGTTCCGTCTTGAAAAAAAGTTGTAAAAGTCAACTGGTCTCATGCATGATATACTTACGCATCATCAACACCGAAGATTTGTTGCACACCGGGAATTATATAAACCAAATTGCAGAGAGAGTGAGAGGAGCAAGGCAACTACATTATTACAATCAATAAGTTCTTAAAGCGAAGTTGTAAGTCAACAAACTTAGCTAGTTGATTCATTAAATTATATGATGAATCATCAAAATTATTCAGGCAATGCACATCTGCGACGGTCTATGTTCCCCAGGGATCACATGGTTATCTTCTGTCGAGGATTATCATCGATTAATTAAGCAAAGTTATTGAGTTCCCATAAGAAGATACTATCCTTTCGTGTGGATGCCAGTCGCCTATGCTATCCTGCTCAGCTGACTACTTTGTTTAATCTAATGGTTCTGGCAAAAAGAAAAGATGGAAAGCGGTGTGAAGTCGCAAAGATGCTGCCACGGAAGGCGGGCAAAGAGAGTCAACTACGTTCTACTTCCAATCAATGTGCAAAGATTGGAGATAGAAACAGCACCACCAGCTGAACGAACGTAAATACTTAAAATCTTGAGTTATGGCAACATTCTGATTTCTCATGACAGGCGTGTAAGAGTAGCACCAGCAAAATTTGCATATTGCAGAGACGGGGAGATCCCCGCTACTACTTGCGAGAAGGACCATTTAAGCCCGCTTGGCAAGCTGTCAAACCCTCTCAGGAATTCTGTCTCGGAGGGTTGCAACAACATAGCACTCAACAATGTTTTCTAATTGCACTATATCGTCATTAGTGCATTGTTAAGTAGTAACCCGGTTCATATTTGGTGTAGTGGAAAACGAACAACCAAAATCCATAGTCCAATCCTTAGTGGTTGATATGACATAACCTACACTACTTAAGTTACTATTAGCTATTACAATAATATAATTAGGAAACTCAACTCTAATCCCATCACCTTTCTCGTTCAAGGCAATCCCTTTTGAGATGCCTCCTTTTGCCACAATTTTAACATACAACATTGCCAATCCTAGACTGACTTAGTATGTTCAGGTTCACACTACTCCTACAAATACGATTACTAGTTCTTCCTCTACTCACAAGCAAGCACATGTTCACAATGTTCTTTTCTTACAGTTTTTTTCATTCATAATCAAATAACTATCAGCTAATGCTGATAATAGAATCAAAACGCGTTCCTCATCATCAAAGTCAATCTAAATTGAACTCAATTAACAAATGATAATATTTAATTCAGTGATATGCTCAGTCGCCGAGACTTCACCCATTTTTAAGTGAAATAAATGTTACGTCAAGTAGACTTTGTTGATTGTAGAAGGCTTCTTGCACATGTTCAACAAGGCATTCATCGGTTCTGTAGTGGTATTCTCTTTTACGATGTTAAATGCGATGCTACGAGCCAACATCAGTCGAATAAAACTGAATGCCTATCTATTAGCGAATCCCAATTAGCTTGGTTCATAGACTCTAGCTTCTTCCCATATAAGGATAAGTATTGATTCTTTTGGTACAGATAATTCTCAATCTGCATCATCAAGAAACCAAAATCCCTCTCATCAAGTCCGTCAATTTTCACTTTTCCTTCTTCTGCAGTCATCGATTTGCTTCAAGTCAATTGAGCTTGGCTCTTCTATCTAGGGGTGTGCAAAAGAACCGGGACCCGCTCGAACCGCCCGGAACCGGATCGGAACCGGTGGTTCCCAAGTGAACCGGTCCGGTTCTCGGTTCCAATTTTTTAGAACCGGTACTGTTTGGGCCAGTTCCCGATTCTCGGTGTGGAACCGCCCACCCGCCCACTCGGACCGGACCGGTAATATAATAATAATATATTTTTATTTTTTTAATTAATCTAAACAAAAAAATTTAAAAAAAGAAGAAAATTTGTTATCATGTCTGAAGCTCTTGTGTAGTTGGGATACCTTGGTCATTTTTCCCAATAATTAATGGGTGCACACTTGATTTATGGATGATGTGATTAATATAATCGATCATAGTGTGGGAATTGTATGAAAAGTTATGTTCTTTTCCTTTTGTTCTATTGATTCGTTGTTGGTCCACAGATTTTTTTTTATTTGTCTAGGAAAACTTGTTGAGACCGGTTCCATGGACCCGCCCAAGAACCAGACAGGACCGGCGGTCCGGTTCTCGGGCGGGTCCATGGAACCAACGATCGGTTCTCGGTTCTAA
Source organism: Syzygium jambos (assembly GCA_031216235.1). Lineage (NCBI taxonomy): Eukaryota > Viridiplantae > Streptophyta > Magnoliopsida > Myrtales > Myrtaceae > Syzygium > Syzygium jambos. Next base: position 17,166,024 of record CM062223.1, read on the forward strand.
TGTTTGGAACCAGTCCTGTAGCGGGCGGTCCATGGTTTCGGGGTGGGAACCGCCCACCCGGATCATGCACACCCCTACTTCTATCGACTTGTTCTAGAAAACAAGCGATCGAACACGACAAAAATAGAACAAGGAAAAATATTACGGGATTCAGTTAGTGCGACTCACTCTATGGGGAGAGTAGCATAGGATTCTACTATAGATTAAATGATACAACAGAGACATCAACTATATTCCATCAGTCAAGCAATCTTAGTTTTTCCCAGCCCATAGTTATAACGAATAACTCATAGTATTTAGCTCTTAAAAATCATCACGAAGCAATCTCTCAATCTTACCAAAGAATTACATAAGATCTTAACATAAGAATTTTACGGCTTCAAACACTAGGAATATAATTCACGAGCATACCATATGACTGATTGTTGAGGACAAAAGCTCAACTGTTCTATTTATATAATATTTAAATCCAAATTAGAAAAGCCTAGCTGACTCAACTAAGAAGCGTACTCCAACTAGGATTGTAATTTCAATGTGAAAAGTATTTCAATAATTTCTTGCTTGTTTGAGCATCAAACCACAAATTCTTTTTTTATTTGGAATTTCTATTTGAATTGTGTTTTTTCGCCAGCTCAATCTCAAGACATATTTGCAATAAGCGATTACTCATGAATTGGCAAGACAACTTTATAAACGAACCAGTGGACCCCGTTGGAAGCGACTTTTACCATATTCTGGCCGATTTTCAATGTGTCAAAGGGAACGCCCTACACGTCACACAGTCGTTGCCCCTCGACCTTCATTAGAGGCTTTGAAAATTTCTAACAGATCAAATTGAATCTTGCGTTATATCATATGCATCGATGACTCGCATCTTGAATGACTCCAGTATCTCTGCCTCTACGATCGCTCCAACAAAGGGAGGATACATATTCCGATCAGCTTCAATCTCCACAGGACCTGTTTGGTGCCCTGCGACGCATGCACACATCTCTCAACGTTCTCCATCATTCGTTGATGACTTGATCTAGCTACTCCTCTCTTATTCATTTCTCCCTTGCCTCGAGGAATCGAGACTCGGCTCATCTTTTGAACCTCTTTCAAGATATTTTGAAGATGTCGATTGATAGCTGTAAAAGGGAATAATGACACTAGAAGTACCAAAAAATTTTGTACGACACTCAATTTAGTACCCAAATTTTTTTTTTCAAATTACTTAAGTGTCACTTAAAAAAAATGATCACTTAAGTATCAACTTCAATTTGGGTGATTGGAAATTTAACGTGGCCATTTTTATTAATTTCTTCGTCTGACGTGGCTCATCAGCGTGCCTAGTCAGCATGTATTCCAAAAACGAAGCTGTCTATATGTTTTGCCCCAAAATATAAATCCTAAATCGTAACTTACAAGAAAATTCCATAATAGAAAACCCTAAATCGACCACAACACCAAATTGAAACCCTATTCAATTTTCCTCCGATGTAGGCGGACAACTCGATGGACCAATGTAGATTTCCAACTCTGAAGTTCTTTTGTCATCTTATCCCATACCTTCTGCATCATTTGATTTCCATCATCTACAAATGATGCCTTACATTCCGTATTCTAAGCTTCATTCTGCTTCACATAATGAATTAATAGCTCAATTTTACAAATGGAGAGCAAGAGCATGATGAGTTGCTCAAAATCATTTCAACAAAGCAAAGAAGAAGCTGAATACTTCCCTTCGAGCCCGAGCCCTACTTTTTCTAACCAATTGTGCGAGTGAGAGAGGATGACAAACCTGATCAAGTGAGAGTGACAGAGATGGCACGTGAGCGAGTGACGACAGAGTGATTGGTGGCGACGGTGAGCGAGCGACGGTAGTGAGAGGGAGTCGACGTACGACGTAAGCGAATGACTTGAGCGAACAACAAAAGAACTTCGGAGCTAACGATGTTGTTTTACACAACCTAGCCACGTTGGATTGTGCAACATCGTTTTATCTATCTATGTGGACTGGTTTTTTGGCACTAGAGGCACGTAAGTGATCATTTTTTCTCTGAATTGACACTTAAGTGAGCCGACGAAAACTTTAGCACTAAAGTAAGTACCATACGAAACATTTGGCACTTCTAGTATTGTTATGCCACTGTAAAAGGAATGTGAATTAAGTTCATTTAATTAATAAAATATAAAGTTGCAAAAAATAAAACATTTTATTAATAAATGAAGTTTTAGAATTTGGAGGGTTGATTATAACCATATATACATTTAAATCTATAAATGGAAAGAACTGAAATATATTAAAAGTAAATTTGTATAAATCTATTTTATTGCTAATTAAACTTGAATTTAAAAAGGGTTAATACCATCAAAAACCCAAAATTATGCCACTTATGACACATTTATGACAAATTTTTTTTATGACACTAAAAACCTCAAACTATGCTTATTGTGACACATTTACCCTAAATTTTTTTTTTGTAGTATCAAAAATCCCAAACTATGTACTTTGTGACACATTTATCCTGAATTTTTTTTCCGTCCAAAATCACAGTTCATCTCACTGTACATCGTCTTCTCCAAGAAAAAAGTGCACTGTTCATCGCAAGTTACTGTTCATAGTCTTCTTGCTTGGCTGGAGCTCGTCCGTCAAACGCATTCATTGGGTTCATCGCTAGCCCAGTATAGCTCGACTCGACCGCCACCAGCCTGTTAGAAATTAAACCAAATTTGTTAGTACTTATTTCCTTTTTGAGTCTGTTCGTATTTCCATATTTTGATTTTTCATATATATGATGAGAATATTAAGAGATAAGATAAGATATTGTGAGATATTGTTTCTAGTTATATTTTAGGAAAGTTTCCTAAGTCAAGTAGGTTTCCTAATTAGAATAGGTTTCTTAGAAAGAGGTTTCCTATTTCGAATCAAACTATGACCTATATATAATCTATTTCTCTTGTAATTGAGACATGCAATAGAAAGGCGCGAATTGCGATTGTTTCACCTTCAAAAATTTCTTCCATCAAATCAATATTGTTGCCACGCCTCTGACACTCAACAAATTGGTATCAGAGCTTATGGTTCGTGATCATGGCCTCAACAAACAATCAGCTTCTTCTTCAATATCCTCGTCTTACCAAAGAAAATTATGATAACTGGGCTGTTAGAATGAAAGCTCTACTCGGCACCTACGGTGTGTGAGAACTTGTTAACACTGGCTATGATAAGCCAGAGGATGAAGCCATGTTGAATCAGAACCAGATGAATGCCTTGGAGAAGATTCGAACGAAAGATCAATATGCCTTGTCGATCATCTATCAAGCGTTAGATGATTCCATGTTCGAAAAAGTTTCGAACGCTACTACCGCTAAAGAGGCATGGGAGATTCTTCAAAACACACATCAAGAAGTTCAGAAAGTTCAGAAGATTCGCTTTCAAACCTTAAGAGGCGAATTTGAGGTAATTCATATGAAAGAATCTGAATCGATTGCTGATTATTTCATGAGAATTTTGGCAATTGTTAATCAGATGAAAAGAAATGGAGAAGATGTTTCCGATGTTCGCGTTATCGAGAAAATACTTCGGTCCTTAGACAAGAAGTATGATTATATTGCGGTTGCAATTGAAGAATCCAAAGACTTAGATGCCATGACAGTCGATGAACTTATGGGTTCATTACAAGCACATGAAGAAAGATTGAGAAAGAAAAAGATTGAGCCGGTGGAGGAAGTTCTCCAAACGTAATTGACCATTCGAGATGAGAAGGAGCAAAGAAGAGGTCCCGTACAAAATTGCGGGACAAATCAAGATCGTGATCGATATCGTGGCCGAGGTCACTTTCGAGGAAGAGGTCGTGGACGAAGCAGAGGAGATCCTGCTCGAAATGATGGAGGATACCAGTACCAAAGAGGTGTTTGTGGAAGAGGAAAGAACTCGACAAGCCAATGGTATGATAAATCTAAAATCCGATGTTGTCATTGCAATAAACTTGACCATTATGCTTCTAACTGCTAGAACAAAGAAAATAGTAGAGCAGACGAAAAGGCAAACTTGGTAAATAATGCTGATCAAGTTCTCTTATTTGCATTTAAAGAAGATGAAGAAGGTCAAAGCAATATGTGGTATTTGGATACCGGCGCAAGTAATCACATGTGTGGGAGAAAGGAGATGTTTGCCGAGTTAGATGAGACAATTAAAGGGAATGTCTCATTCGGTGATAACTCTAAAATTCTTGTTAAAGGGAAAGGTATAATTTTGATTCGCTTAAAGAATGGTGCACGTCAATTTATTACTAATGTTTATTATGTTCCAAAAATGTCAAGCAATATCTTGAGTTTGGGACAACTTTTGGAGAAAGGTTATACTGTTCATATGAGAAATCTTTATGTTGAGAAATCGAAATAATAAACTGATTGCAAATGTGAAGATGTCGAAGAACAGGATGTTTATTCTTAATATAAAGAGTGAGATGTCTCGATGTTTAAAGGTATGCGTAGATGATCCTTCATGGTTGTGGCATTTGAGGTTCGGCCATCTCAATTTTGGCGGACTCAATTTGCTTTCTTGCAAGAAGATGGTTTACGGCTTACCACGTGTTGATCATCTCGATCAATTATGTTAAGGGTGTGTTATTGGCAAGCATTCCAGAACTAGCTTTCCGAAGGAGGCGATTTATCGAGCGAAGAAGCCGCTTGAGTTGATTCATTCTGATTTATGTGGCCCGATCAATCCTCACTCATATGGTAATCATCGATATTTTGCTACTTTTATTAATGATTTTACTCGGAAAACTTGGGTGTATTTTTTGAAAGAAAAGACAGAAGTGTTTGATATTTTCAAACAATTCAAGAACCTGGATGAAAAGGAAATTGACTATTTTATCAAGGCTTTGAGGACTGATCATGGTGGAGAATTCACCTCGGCCATATTCAACACATTCTGTGAAAATCATGGTATTCGACGTTTCTTGACGGCCCCGTATTCTCCTCAACAAAACAGTGTGGCTGAACGAAAAAATAGAACCATTCTTGATATGGTTCGAAACATATTGAAGAGTAAAAATTTGTTCAAGGAACTTTAGGCAGAAGCTGTTTCGTGTGCCATCTATCTTCAAAATAGATGTCCAACATATAGACTTGAAGGCGTAACTCCACAAGAGGCATGGACCGGGAGAACACCAAGTGTTTCACACTTGAGAATTTTTGGGAGCATTGTCTATGCTCATGTCCCGGATCAAAAAAGATTGAAACTTGAAGGCAAGAGCAAAAAGCTCATCTTTATAGGGTATGACTCATCAACCAAAGCCTATCGATTATTTGACCCTAACACTTTGAAAGTGTATGTAAGTAGAGATGTCAAGTTCGATGAAGATGGAATGTGGGAAGAAAATCTAAAAGAAGAAGCGAATGTTCGTGGTGATTCCAATCAAACGGAGTTGAAACATCAACCTTCAACTTTTTTCTCTAACATCTTCTTCAAGTTCATCAACACCATCCTCTTCAAATAGTGTCGATGAACCGCTAGTGCCAAGATCAAGAAGATTGTCTGAAATTTACGAAGCTACCGAAGAGCTTTATCTTATATGTCTTCTTGCAGATTATGAACCACTTGCTTATGATGATGCGGCCAAAGAAGAAAAGTGGAGGAAAGCCATGAACGAAGAAATTGAAGCCATCGAGAAAAATCAAATATGGGAGCTTGCTAATCTTCCGAAGGATAAGAAATCAATTGGTGTTAAATGGGTGTACAAGGCCAAGAAGAATGAGAAAGGTGAAGTGACAAGGTACAAAGCTAGATTAGTTGCGAAGGGGTACAAGCAAAAAGCCGGAATCGACTATGATGAAGTTTTTGCCCCTGTCATCCACATGGAAACGATTAGATTGATTATTTCCATTGTTGCTCAAAATAATTGGCGGTTTATCAAATGGATGTCAAATCAGCATTCTTGAATGGCATCCTTGAAGAAGAAATTTATGTTGAACAACTCGAGGGGTTTGTTGTGAAAGGTCATGAAGACAAAGTGCTAAGGTTGAAAAAAGCTCTATATGGGCTTAAACAAGCACCGAGAGCATGGAATTCCAGAATTGATGCATATTTCAAGGCGAATGGATTCTCTCAATGTCCATACGAGCATGCACTCTATTTAAAGCAAGAAAAATGTGATATTCTACTCGCTTGTTTATATATTGATGATCTTGTTTTTATAGGAAATAATTCAGCGATGATTGATGCTTTTAAGGCATTGATGGTGAAAGAATTTGAGATGACCGATAATGGTCTCATGAATTATTTTCTTGGTATCGAAGTGAAGCAAAGTGCCGATGAGATTTTTATTTCCCAAAAAGGATATGCAGAAAACATCCTTGAAAAATTCAACATGAAGAACTGTATGTCGGTCAATACACCAATGGAGTGTGGAACCAAGCTTTCGAAGTTTGATGATGGTGCCGATGTTGATTCGACATATTATAGAAGCTTGATTGGAAGTTTGAGATACTTGACATGCACGAGACCGGATATTATGTATAGTGTTGGAATTGTGAGTCGATACATGGAGAAGCCGAAATCATCTCATCTTAAAGCTGCAAAGAGAATACTTCGATATATCAAAGGTACTATTTCTCATGGCTTACACTATTATTGCTCTGAATCTTTCAAACTTAGAGCTTATTCGGATAGTAATTATGGTGGAGATATCGACGATCGAAAAAGCACCATGGGATTTGTATTTTTCTTGTGCGACACTGCTTTCACGTGGTCATCAAAGAAGCAATCAAGTGTTACTTTGTCGACATGTGAAGCTGAATATATAGCTGCATCTTCACGTGTTTGTCATGCAATATGGTTGAGAAAACTACTCAAAGATATTTTTATGGAGCAGAAGAAAGCAACGGAGATTTTTGTTGATAATGTTTTTGCTATTGCTTTGGCGAAAAATTCAATTTTTCATGAACGAAGTAAACATATCGATGTTCGATATCACTTCATCCGAGAACAGGTTAAAAAGAATGAAGTTGAAGTATTGCATGTGAAGACCGGAGATCAAGTAACAGATATTTTTACTAAACCTCTCAAGATCGATATTTTTCGAAAGTTCAAGAGCCTGCTTGGAATGATCGATGGAAGAGGAATTTGGTTTAAGGGGGAGTGTTAGAAATTAAACCAAATTTGTTAGTACTTATTTCCTTTTTGAGTCTGTTCGTATTTCCATATTTTGATTTTTCATATATATGGTGAGATATTAAGAGATAAGATAAAATATTGTGAGATATTGTTTCTAGTTATATTTTAGGAAAGTTTCCTAAGTCAAGTAGGTTTTCTAATTAGAATAGGTTTCCTAGAAAGAGGTTTCCTATTTCGAATCAAACTATGGCCTATATATAGTCTATTTCTCTTGTAATTGAGACATGCAATAGAAAGGCGCGAAGTGCGATTGTTTCACTTTTAAAATTTTTTTCCATCAAATCAATATTGTTGCCGCGCCTCTGACGCTCAACACAGCCCCACCGTCGCCATCGCCAGCAGCCATACCTTCACCAGCAGGCTCCTTGGCCCCTCCACAAAGATCACCTGGACGACACCCTAGCTTTACGTTTCTTCGTCGAAGCGCAACAATGGCCGCCTCCCTCGTCTCTCCCTCGCTCTACACTTCCGCTTCCAGGATCTCGCCGGACTTCGGACAACCACAAATGCCTAACCCTGTCAATCTCCATCCCAAGACGCTGCCTCTTTTGGCTGCTGAAGAGTCTTGGGCTATGGCCCCTCTACGCCTACGCCGTCCCGAATGCCGACAACCCCAGAATCTACTGCTGCCATGGCCGCGTAGGAGAGGGCGCGGGCCTTTGCTCCACCACCAAGGACAAGACCGAAAACCCACCTTGCAAATAGGGCCACGAAGCTCCTTCGAAGGATGCTCATAATTTGGCAGAGAATCGTGCGGGTGGCGAGCCGAGGGAGCAGAGTTTGGGGTCGGTAGGAGGGGGTTTGGAGGGAGCTGATCTGATGGGTTTGTTGCAGGAGGGTAAGGTGGAAGAAGCTGTTAGGTATATGGATAAGGGGGTTTGTGCGGATTATGCTATTTTCGACGCATTATTGGAATCGTGCGGGAGTTCAAAGTCTCTCGATCTGGGCAAGAGAGTTCATGGTGTGTTGAGGAGGTCTCGCTTTCCGTCCTGGTGATCTCATGGAGAGCCCGAGGAGCCTGCTAGTGAAGGTGTGGTTGCTGGTGAAGGCGACAGCAACGGTGGGGCTGGTGGTGGTCAAGTTGAGCTACACCAGGCTGATGATGAACCCAGCGAGCACGTTTGATGGACGAGCTCTGGCCGAGCAAGAAGACGATGAACAGTGCAATTTTTTTCTTGGAGAAGATGATGAATAGTGATTTTAGATGGAAAAAACAGTTTGGGATAAATGTGTCACAAAGTGCATAGTTTGGGGTTTTTGATGTCACGAAAAAAAGTTTGGGATAAATGTGTCACGATGGACATAATTTGATGTTTTTGATGTCACAAAAAAAATTTGGGGTAAATGTGTCATAAGTGGCATAGTTTTGGATTTTTGGTGGTATTAATCCATTTAGAAACTAAATAACTAATGCTGTATCTTATCAATAAAATAATCTTTGTAATTTAAGTATGACATTTTCATTTAGTAAAAAAGTTGATACCAAGCTAATAATGATAATTTATCAAAGAAGTTAACTACGGAAATCACACAAATTTATATCGTGTTGTGGTCAATACACGTTTGAAAAGAAAATTGATGTGCAATAATCATGATAATATATTTTTTTCTTAAAGTTATTAATGTAGATTTATTGAGAAATAGAGGCTTACCGTTGTTTTCGTTGATAAACCTTCATTACTATTGTCTTTGTTGATGAACGCTTTCTTTCCTGATAAACTTTCATCATCAACTTTTGTGTTGAATGAAGAAAACGTCATGCTTAAAATTATAAAAGGTTTCTTTAATTGATAAGATTTATTATTAATTATTTAATTTTTAAATTCTACTCTAACTTGCGATAACATGGATTTATATATATTAACTAACATTTTATTTGATTTCTTTCCCTTTGTAAATTTAGACGTCATATGTATTTGTTGCCATCCATTTATAAATTTAAATGTATTATAAAATTTAATTGGTTAATAAAAATATGTTGACTTGATTCAATTGTAAATTAAATTGATTTGTATTATCGTACTTCTCAAAAATAATATTCTGAACAGGCATATAACTTTATAATGCATTTCATAATATCTTTCAGTAATATGTTTAGTTTAAGCGCAATGAGAGATCACAATTGTGGAGTAACCAATCGATAAATTAACAATTGGTTATTGATCGGGTGCAATGTACTCCTCGATTATGATTATATGTTAGAGATTAATTATAAAAATGTAAGACTTTCCAAAATGTTAGAAAGTTTAATAACTTTGCGAGAGAGGTAAAAGGAGTAGTTTGCATTCCCCATAATTTACTCCATAGAGCGCGAGAGGGCTGAAATGAGGAGGATGCTTGATTTAGAATTAGTTTATCTTCTCTCTATTTTGCTCCCCTCCAGACTAGCTTATCTTGTACTAACTGAGACCTTATTGGGATTGTGAGGATTTCTGAAACCGTTTGATCCTCAAAGAGGCTTCTTAGCGATGGTTCATTCCAGCAGTTCTCTTCCCTGATGATCAGTTCAGCAACTGTTTTTGATTCATTTCTAGTGGCAGGACCCCCCCAAAATTCCTCTTTTTAGCCATTTGTCCTCCCTGATTTTAATATTGTCACCATTCCACCACATTATATGAGGGGAAATATTATCTCTTCCCATAAGACGGTCTAGCTTCCTTCTCAGCATTCCAGAAATTTCGTTGGGGGAAATAAAGTCCTTTAAAAAGTCTACTCCATAAAGTTGTTGGCTAAACCTTTACTAGTGATATGATCAGTTCAGAGACATCCGATAAAATTGGAATGTTAAATGAGGTTTTGTCTGAAAAATTATTTGATGGAACCTTTTAACGGAAGGTAAATTTATCATATAGGTACAAGTTCGATATTTTTTATATCACAGGAAAAAGTTTAGGGTGAATGCGTCATAGTGGACATAGTTTAGAGTTTTTGATATTCCAAAAAAAAGTTTGGAGTAAATGTGTCATAGTAGATATAGTTTGTGATTTTTAATGGCCTTTTACCATTAAATAACAGCATACACGATCGACTTTGGTCTCTTGTTTTCAACTCAATTGTATTTTCTTACAATCCACGCAAAATACACCATAAAAGAGATCTTGAGAATCAAAGGAAATACTAGAAGATGACAGAGAAATTAGGGGAGGGACAACGAGGAAGAGAATAGGAGCAAAATTTAAGGGTATGGAATTATCAATTCATCATCGATCGCCATTTTACGCAAACAGATCTACAACAATGCATGATAAAGGATAGGCAGATCCTAACAAGCTTAAGCTCTTACAACTCATAGACAAGAAAAGAAAAGTAAAGTTATGCTCATCATGTGCCCTAGCTAGTAGAGCAAACAAGAGTTCTTAATTAATTATGACGTAAGTTACAAATATGTAAATGTTACTTGTCATTAATACCATCAAGGAAACACTATATATGATGCTCAAGTTATTATGGACCAGTAGAGCCAATTAGCTTGGTCAAACCAAAGGTGATGACCATGGCCAACCAGCCTCCAAGTAAGTCAACTTCACCACCAGCATGTTCTCCAGCACTGCACCCAGCTCGCTAAACTCGACCAATGCCGCGCTTACCGCCTCTATCACCACTGCTAGTTTCACCTTGTACTCCTTTATATGAACAAAGCTGCAAGGAGTGGCATCAGTGCCCCCATCGTAAAGGCCAATCTCGATGCACCCAGCGCCTACCGTGGGCTTGGAAGTTTCTCCTTCATCACATCCATCTCGTTGACTTCTAGGGTTTCGTTGCTACCCTCTCTCTTCATCTCGGCCACCTCCTCAATGTTGAACTGGGAGTACACGGATATGAGCTCTCCAATGGTTGTAGGCCCCGAGATCAGCCCTGCCACCTCGAATATCGCCATGGTCTTGACGTCCTTGCGGACAGGATCGACACCCATCATGAGCAAGATTGTCAAGAGCAAGCCATCCTTTGCACCTAGGCACCTAGCATGGCGGCACGAAGCCACTGAGCTTGCTTCGAGAAGTAGACGACCTTAACCTCTTGTTCGAGGGATTGCTTGGTTTGACCTCGAGGTCAACTTTGAGAGGAGGAGGCGGCAATTGTAGGAGGTCTTGTGGTTGAGTTGATGGTGGTGTTGCCATGGATAGATGGAGAGAGAAGGTTAATATGAGGAAGCTCAAGAAATGAATGGGATATTAGAGAGGAAGATACGAGGGCGTATGGAGGGCACACTCCCTGAGAGAAGCTATATAGAGAGAAACATGTGCGTTATAAAATAACAACCAAGAACGTAATTTTGTATAACATGGTTTTGTATTGTTGGTGGAATCTCATGTGTTCACACTTGAGTTGGTTTATTTCTTTGAGTAGAAGGTGAACACCTAAACTTGTGAAACACAGAGTCTACAGTTGAATCTTAGCACTTTTTTCATTTCTTTTTTATGGAATGCAACCCAATTTCAGTAGCTCAAATAAGTGAACAAGTGAGTCGAGGGACAAGCTTTCCACGTAAATGAGAATTATCTTGCTTGTTATAGGAAATTTGGGATAATGAAATCTCATGTGTTCACATTTCACAATTTGTAAGATCTTCTAATAGGTGTCTTCATAAGTGTGCTGAATGTTGTTGTAATGTTGATGAAATCTCATTACGCTTCCTCCCAAAATGGCAGGACAACGTGTACTATTTTTTTTTTTGCAATGGAGAGCACGGGGCGTGCACGGAGCGTGCATTGGCCGTGCATCGGCCGTGCATTGGCCGTGCATTAGGCGTGGGTTCCATTTGCACACACTTAGTATCTATTGTAGTTGAACCATCAACTCAATTATTGCCTTAGTCCCTCAAGCAAGAGGTCGAACCATCAACTCAACCACTGCCTCAGTCCCTCTCGAGCAAGAGGTTAAACCATCAACTCAACCACTGCCTCCTCCTCCTCCCCTCCAAGTCCACCTCGAAATTGAAACATCAACACAACCATTGCCTCCTCCTCATCCTCCTCCCTCCGAGGCCAAGCTTGTCTACTTCTCGAAGCGAGCTCAGTGGCTCCACATTGCCATGATGGGTGTGAATGACGGCATGATCGCAACGGTGTCACTCAGGATGGGCGTCGGCACCATCAACAAGGACAATAGGATTATGGCAATATCTAGAGCGCTAGGGGCTGATTGTTGGGCCTACACCATGGTCTTCGAGGAGCTCGTATCGGTTTACTCCCAGTACGATATCGAGATGGCTCGGATTCAAAGAGAGGACATGAACAGAATCGTAGGAGCTGAGGAGAGGGATGCGAGGAAGGAGAAGCTACCAAGCCCATGGCAAATGGTAGGGGCATCCGCATTGACCTCTGCAGTGGGGGTGTTGTTACCGCTCCTAGCAACTGCGCTCATTGAAGATTACAAGTTGAGGCTGTGGACGCTGATAGTGGCGGTAAGCATAGCGTTGCTTGGGTTTGGCGCTTTGAGCGCAAAGTGAGGAAAGTGCCGGTGGTGAAGTCCGCTTCTGAGGCACTGGTCGGAGGTTGGTTGGCTATGGGCATCATCTACGGTGTGACCAAGATGATTAATGGTCTATAGTAAATCGAGCATAAATAGTGGTTCCTTTGATTCTCGAGATCTTTTTCTCATGGTGTATTTTACATGGATGTAATCTTATCGGACTACACAAATTGGGTTGAAAACAAGAGGCCAAAGTCCATGGGGGTATGTATGCTACTATTTAATAAAAAAAATACATGTTTATCAGGTTTCATAGGCGTGCATGGGGCGTGCATCGGCCGTGCATTAGGCGTGTGATAACTCTATAAAAGTAGAGTTATTTTACCTACTTTAGGCAACAAATAATGCAATATTTGTGAGAAAATATTTGGATTTCCATCTATTTACTCAAAATTTTCTTGTTTATGCATAATAATAAGATATGGAGAAAATAAGGAAAAAATGGTAAAAAGAAGGAAATGAATATGCTACCAAGAGAAAAGTTAGAAAGTGGATACCAAATCGGGAATCCTATGATTTATTCCCTAGTTTTATGCAAAAAAGAAGCAATTGCCTTGTGATAGGAGTCTTAGATGTTATTCTATTTATAGGATAAAATTGAGAGCTTGGGGGGACAACTAGTTTTTTTTTTATTGTCTTTGTTTTCACCGTTTTGGGAATTTTTCAAATATTTTGAAAAGAAGACAAAAAGTGGTGATAGAATTCTTGTTCTTTGATTCAAGATTTTTGGTTTAATTAATATTTTTGTTTTTGCTCTAATTATGTTCTAATTTTCTTTTGTTAGGGCTGCGATGTAGCCTGACCATAATGATATGAATTTATTAATTTTATGTTTTGCAAGTGATTTCATTCATATGAGTTGTATATTATTATGCTTAATGCATTTAAGTGACTGGCCACTATTTGAATGATTTGATGTGAATATTTGAGACTGAGAAGTGATGATATGCAATTACTCTTTATAATATATAACCATGAAATAAATATGGATAGAAGTATATCATGTTATTTGTATAGCTTTTGGTAATAATGTGGTCTAAAAGATTCTTTGTAAATCGGGAATATTCACAGATTTTAACGCACTTATGTTCATTTAAATTCACATAAAGATATAATGGATTGATAAAATGAGTAGGTTTGTTATACCTACAGATAGGATAGTAAATAGATTAGAAAATTTTGCTATCATATATTTGATATTTTTTTGTATGCATAATGATATGAAATTTATATCTAGTGGTTGTGGTGAAATCGGACGCTATAACATATTTTATTTGATTGATTATTTGCCTTTAGTTCCGAAATTTTGTTTCTAAGATTGTCAATTTTCATTTATTCTTAATTCTATTTTGATCTGTTAGATAAATTTTAAAATTAGGTAATTTTTAATATTTAATTGGTTATTAAACATCAATCTCTGTGGAGTGATACTTTTCTTATAATTATATTACTTGTTCATTAACATGTTTAGAATTTTACGAATAGCGTGGCAGTCTCCCAATTCCACACACACTCAGTATCTATTGTAGTTAACTCATGTCTATGCTTAGGGGCCCTCAGGGTTTAGTAATAATGTACTTACTCATATTGATAGCTTGCAAAACAAACTCCTAGCAAGGCTGAAAATCTCGAAATGATCCATGTAAGGAGTTGAGTTGTGCTCATTCATGCCTCCTCATATGCCCAAGCTAGAATGAGTTCTTTGCAAAGTAAGCAAGAGGACTTAGTTCATTACGACCTGAGATACAATATGTAGATGTTATTACCGATCATTAAAATCATGAAGGAAATGTTATATGTGATGTTCAAAATTATTATAGACCAGTAGAGCCAATCAACATGGGCATCAACCTTTGGTAAGGTTGATGCCCATGGTCAACCACCCTTCAAGAAGCACCCTAGATGCCAACTTCACTACCGATGCTTTCCCCAGCACCGCGCTTAGCCCGCCGAACCCGACCAACACCATGCTCACAGCCACTATCACCATCTCTAGCCTCACCTTGTACTCCTTTATGAACAAAGTCGCCAAGGGCGGCATTGGCCCCCCGACCACAAAGGAAAGAACAAAAAATCTTCTCTGGCTAGTGACTTTGCGAACCTTCTCCAGCCAATTTAGCGCATGTAAAATCATACTAACAGCTGGAGAATCTCTAGCTAGCATCGGAGATTAGTTTCAACCAACTCGGAGGTTGGTGGTAGCATATTTTGAGCGGAAAATCGAGCAAGAAAAATAGAGGGGATCATTATCCAATGTAGGCCAAACGTCCGAGAGAAGTCCAGAGAGAAAGAGAGAGAGAGAGAATGAGCACGAAAGAGAGAGAATGAGCGTAAGCGTGAGTAGAGACTCCTAGGGTCGAGTGATTAGTTCAGAAAAGCGCTGGCAAATCGGTCTCGCTGGTGAGTTTCCTCACTAATGAACTTGTGTTGAAGCTGGTCACATTGGCCTGAAAGTTAAGCTCAATCGGTGTGTCCATACGTTCTCTGACGAAGCCGAGGCCACCAGCTCGGAGTTCATATGCTAAGGAAGAGTTCTGCAGCCTCGGATTCGCTCAAAAACTTCATTTGATCCTCTAACGAAGCAAGTAAAGTTCGTTCGTAATCACAATTTACAAAATTCTAGAAGATGAACTAGTTCAATCTTGCTGATCACGTGATTTCTTTTGTAATTTTGAGTTCATTGATGATTAAAACATGTTTATTAATATTTTTTTGTTGTTGTTTGATTGCATTTTGATGGTTAAACTTGCATAAACCGAGTCGGTTGTCCATGAACCACCTCGCCAGAGCTTGCACATCCTCGCCGGAGTGTTCCCTGTGGCCATAGGCCATCCAAGTTAGCTTTTTCTCACATTGTTCGATGATTTTGTATTGATTTGGACCGACGTAGACGGCTAAGGCGATCTGTATGAGAATCTGTGAGCTTAAATGGCTTGTTTAGGATAGTTTGCAAGTTAGGTTTTTTTGATCGGTTTTTCGCTGACCGGTGGCGGCCTGGTGGCGAATCAATAGGCTAGGACTGATAGGGGGTGATAAACACTCTACTTAGAACTCGAAAGAATGATAGAATACTCACCGGAAGGTCATTGACGGTGGGCTCAAACCGACGGCTTTAAGAACTCTAAACTAAATTTCATGCCTATCAGACGCTCGATGAAATGCCATAAAGAAAGAACCCCCAAACGGTGTCGTTTTAGTGCTGTGCCCGCCGGGGCAGGCGACCAGCACCGGTGACGGCTGGTTCAGCTTGGTCGGACCGAACTGAACCGGCTGGTCCGGTTTTCTTTTCTGACGTGAAATTTTTTTTAAAATAATAATAATAATAAAAATTCTAAAAAATTCAGAAAAATAGAGAAAATTCTAAATTTTTTTTTAAAAATTCATAAAAGACAAAAAATTGAAAAATTTGAAAAATATAAAAAAAATTCGAAAATTCAATACAAATTTCAGAAAAATCCAAAAAATTTCAGAAATTCAGAAAATTCAATAAAAATTGGAAAATTTCTGAAAATTTCATAAAAATATAAAAATGAAGAAAATCAAATAAAAATGTAAAAATTTCATAAAAATACAAAAAAATTGAAAAATTTCAAAATCCCATAAAAATTTCAAAATTTCGAAAAACTTAAAAAAATAAAAAATTTCAAAAATTCACAGAATGATACAGAAACACTGTGGCCAACCTTTGCAAGTGAAATTAGAATTTTTTTAAAGTGCCTAAATGGCATTTTTAGGAAATCCTTAATTCAGGGATTAAAAGGTTTCAACCCCTAAAAAACCCTAAAACTACATAAACCATTGAATGAATAAGCATTTAGGACTTTATTAGGGTTTGGGTGTTTTGGAAAGTTCCTTTAGAGACCCAAATTAGGATGGCTTTGGTTGATTGACATTGATTGTCCAATTATTGATTGATTGATTGATTGATTTCCCACGATTAGAATGGTTAGGATTAGTGGATAGACCTCGAAAACTCTTGTGACACGTTAGACAAATCGTAGCGTTTTAGGTATCGAAAAGGCATTAGAGATTTCAATTCAGGATCATTAGCGTAACCAAATCCTTTTAATTAGAATCTCTAATTCGCAGAATCGTGGTATTTCTCCCGTACCTTGATTAGGTTTATAGCCAACCTACCAATAATAACTAGTGGCAACTCCAAATCGAAGACTTAAATTGAATAGAAAGATAAAAAAATACAACTCGCTGTCACGTGAGGTATGGTTTGAGAAGCCCCCGTTTGTCTAATGATGGGATGTCTGTGGAACGTTTGAGTGAAATATCTGTATTGGACTCTAGTAGCTCATTCGGGGATAGTTCCCCCATTCGTGACAAATGAAAGTACCTCCCTAGCATGCCAAAAGTGCAGTGCGACAAAGTGGACTAGTTTTTAGAAAAAATACCACCTCAAAGATAAAAATTTTAATTATAAAAAGCCACATAAATTTTTGGCTTAATTTCTTGCAGGAGATACTTAAGTGATCATTTTTTTTTATTTGGCACTTCAGTGAGCCGGCAAAAACTTTGGCACTAAAGTAAGTGCCATACAAAACTTTCCCTTCTAGTGTTCTTATGCCGCTGTAAAAGTAATGTGAATTAAGTCCATTTAATTAATAAAATAGAAAGTTGCAAAAAATAAAAAAATTATTAATAAATGAAGTTTTATAATTATAAGGGTTGGATTATTTCGTTATTTACATTTAAATGTATGAATGGGAAGAACTGAAATATATAAAATTAAATTTGTATAAATCCATTTTATTGCTAATTAAAGTAGAATTTAGAAAGTAAATATAAAATATTATATCTTATCAATAAAACACGCTTTTTAATTTAAATATGACATTTTCATTCAGTAAAAAAGTTGATACTAAGCTAATAATGGTAATTTATCAAAGAAGTTAATTACGGAAATCATACAAATTTATATTTTGTTGTGGTCAATACACGTTTCAGCAGAAAATTGATGTGCAATAATTATGATAATATTTTTTTCTTAAAGTTAGTAATGTAGATTTATTAAGAAATAGAGGCTTACCGTTGTTTTTGTTGATAAACCTTCATTACTATTGTCTTTGTTGATGAACACTTTCTTTCCTGATAAATTTTCATCATCAACTTTTGTGTTGAATGAAAATAACGTCATACCTAAAATTATAAAAGTTTTCTTTAATTGATAAGATAGATTATTAGTTATTTAATTTTTAAATTCTACTCTAACTTGCGATGTCATGGATTTATATATATTAACTTCCATTATATTTGGTTTCTTTCCATTTGTAAATTTAAACGTCATATATTTTTTTTGTCATCCAATTATAAATTTACGCGTGTTGTAAAATTTAATTGGTTAATAAAAATATGTTAACTTGATTCAATTGTAAATTAAATTGATTTTTTTTTTGGTAAGAGTAAATTAAATTGATTTGTGTTATCATACTTCTCAAAAAAAATTCTGAATAGGCAATATAACTTTAAAATGCATTTCATAATATCTTTTAGTAGTATATTTTGTTTAAGCTCAACGAGAGATCACAATTGTGGAGTAACCAATCGACAAATTAACAATTGATATTGATTGGGTGCAATGTACTCGTCGATTTTGATTATATGTTAGAGAATAGTTATAAAATGCAAGACTTTGCAAAATGTTAGAAAGTTTAATAACTTTGCGAGAGAGGTAAAAATGATGAGGATGAAAATGGTGAAGAGACTAGGTTATTTTAAGGATCATTTGATAATAAGAATTCTAGTTTGGGAAATAGATTTAGGAGAGATCTTTTTTGGGAATTACCTTTCTAAAGGGAGCTGTTTTGGGGGAGAAAAAGCCATTGAAATTTAGTGCAATGAATAAGAACGAATGAATCAAATCTAACAATCATGACAACTCCATGAATAAACCAATAACCAATGCTTCCTCCATGTATCTTTCTATACAATAGACAATTCTATATGGTAAGTCCATATTCGGTAAGTTCATCCATTGACTTAGATTTATAGTAACTCGCAATCATATCCCAGATCTTACATTCCATTTCTCATCATTTGTTCAGATTCTTTTCTGTTTCATTTCCAATTTCCCTGTTCCTGTCAACCAAACAAGGCATGACTTTAGCAGGCAAGATATCTTCCCGAAAAGAAGGGAAGAAAATCCAAAGGAAACGTCCATCCTTAGTATGTCTTTTATCAGACATCCCCAATTTCTCTCTGTTCGGTAGATACATCCCATCTCTCTCTCTCTCTCTCTCTCTCTCTCTCTATTGTTTTTGGTCCCGGATCTTTCTTTCCAATCTTTGGGGCCTCAAGGTAGATATCTCCAATTAATGTACTTGTCCTGTCAGATTTGCTGTATATACTACTGGTTCATGCATGTCAATCCACCAGAGTTGGACAATCTACTAATAGAAAATGTAATAAAAACATTTCTGAATTTGGAGTTTGCTTTCATTTCTATTTTTCAGGAAATCTTATTTTGGTTACGACACAAGCCGCGCCATTGGCAACAAAAAAGAAAAAAATGATAGATGCAAACACGTCAAGATCGTCAAGATTTAATTAACTG
Organism: Syzygium jambos; assembly: GCA_031216235.1. Taxonomy (NCBI): domain Eukaryota; kingdom Viridiplantae; phylum Streptophyta; class Magnoliopsida; order Myrtales; family Myrtaceae; genus Syzygium; species Syzygium jambos. Next base: position 17,185,226 of record CM062223.1, read on the forward strand.
ATTTTCTTGTCGACGGATGCCAATTTGTTTGTCTTTAGTTTTATTTTTCAGTAACGAAAGCACGCCAAAACACTCGTCCATTCTTCCATAATCGTCTTGGCCTTTTTCCTTAAAGCCACTCAACCTCTCTCGCTTGCACCGACGCTAAAATTCCTAGAATCCGAGACCTCTCTCTTTTGTACCGGGTTAACCTTTCTCATTGCACATCGCTCGCCTTTATTCATCTCCCTCTCTTTTCGTTCCTCACATACAGTTGCGTCTCTCAGGTCATAAAAACATTACCGTGCAAATCGCATAACCTGCTCGACCACATCCTGGACAGACGTGAAAACGATGGAGCCAGAATAGGGATCGGTGTCTTTGCCACTACGACCATGAACAAGATCACCCATGTGCAACGGGTGGTCACGGAGAGGAGAGAAACACATCCAGAGAATCTCATCATAGAGATAGGAGCCGGTCACCTACTGATATGGACGCTCGTCATGCTGGATATGATGCCTCACTGTATCAAGAACCCGAGCCTATAGCTGGTACATATAAGTTTGTCTCATCGATGTTGCACACTCGGTGCCACACCTGATTGAACATTTGATTGATTTTCTTTGGAAAGAGAAGTAGTCCAAATGGCCCGAAACTTTTATTGCATTTTCAGAGGGACATCAGAAACGCTTTCTTTCTGCATTTTTCTTTCAATTTGTTTATACCAGCGGGATCTTTGAATATGAATTATGTCATGTTCCATTCAATTCACAAATTACTTATAATGTTTCAATACATACGATATTGAATTTATTTTTTTTCTCCTGATCAGGTGCATAACGGGCGCATTTTAATTTTGGCCGGTGTTTTGATAGTTAAATGTTCAGAAGTCGCAGCGATCAAAAAGAAGGTCAGAGGTTTCATTGTTTTTTTCTGGATACTAATCTACACAATGGTGCATAGCTGTTGTTATATTTTCATTTTATCAATTTTACAATCCTCACACTAAAGAATTCATAAAGAAAAGTATAAGAAGATAAGTAAACGACATAGGGTACTTCTCTTGGCAGATTTCCGGACTGTTGCTGTCCGTTTAACCTAGTGCCAGAGTTTAATATGGTTTCCCCAGGAAATGGGGATAAGATTTGCCCCAACAGGCGACCTGATAAAGGTGGCTCGTTGGCTTACTCTAGTTTCCCCAGGAAATGGGAAAAACGAAGACGCCATTGAACTGGGAGAATGCTCCATCACCGCTTCGTGATACAACAGCTAAACTTGTGTTCGTCCCAGAGGACGTGGTAATGGGTTGGCTTGCTCGTCCAAAGGCCACCATAGTGGCTGCACAGATAGAAGCCAAATTCAAAGGGATGCACAACTGGTGTGTGCACTGTCCCTGGTGGCACATTCTCTATAGGACCCCGTCAACGTCTCTCTCCGGGAAAAGACAAGTTTGGTGGCCCTTCCGCGCCATGACAATTGTTTATGCCATTTTATTTTTCAGGTGGTCGACATCCCTTCTAGACATGACACACAGAAGGAATGGTGGACGCCATCTCTCGGCTCTGCAAGCGAGGTTATTGACATCCTCTAGCTGCTCAGTCAATTTAGCCACGTTTGAGAACATGCTTATCGTGGCATCTTGATAAAATAGAGTTCAATCTAGGTTCCCTAGGAAATATGGGAATAAGATTTGCCCCATCATGCCTAGATAAAGGTGGCTCATTGCCTACCCGGCACGTCAGGTTTCTTGTCAACAACTTTCCCATCACTTTCAATCTTGAAACCATCATAAGGCAATACGATGTTGACATCAAGCCCGAGAAGCCTGCAAGGCACGGCCATCCCGTGATGCTATCAAAAGCCACTCTATCTCAAATCAAGGATAAATTATTCTTTGACAACCATATGCAGTTTCCTTTATCCATGACTGCTTATGATGGCGAGAAGAACATCTTTAGTGCAATTCCGCTACCTTGCAGGACGTACTAAGTGAAAATATTTTCCGAGGAAGACAGCGAGGACTCTTCATTCCAATGCACCATCACCCTTGTGAATGAGCTCAAGCTCCATAAGTTGAAGGACTACTTGGTTGGGAACTTGTCATCGATCCCGTGCGACATATTGCAGGGCATGGATCTACTGATGAAGGAGAACCCAGTGAGGCACATGATCTCGGAGTATCATGAGGAAGATGATCTCAAGAGCGGTGTCGCGGCATTCAAGGATTCCTACACAGCTTGAAGCCGACCTATCAGGGCCTTGCGTTGTCTCATGATTACTCGGTAATGGCTTTCCAAAAGAGGATGTTGGTCATCGATTTCCTTAAGAAGCACATACGTGGATTTAACATTGGCCAGCCAGTTCGCAAGGTACATGAGGGAAGTCAAGCAGGCGTTGAAGGGGGTGAAGGTCATCGTGACCAACCGCAAGACCAAAGTATATGGTCATTGGGCTGACCAATGAGATCACATGCTCAATATTATTCAGCTGCGAGAAATTCAAGGGCAAGACGAAGAAGATAAACCTGGTGAAAAACTTCTGGGAGAAGTACAAAATCGAGCTCATGTACAAGGACATTCCTTGCCTAGATTTCAGCAAGAACAAGAAGAAAAATTACGTGCGAATGGAAATCTACGTGTTGGTCGAGGGGCAGAGGTACCCGAAGGGGAATTAGGACAGAGACATTGCCTTTGTGCTGAAGAAACCCTCCTTGCCTTGCAATATGTTGTGCAGGATCGATGACAAGTTCCTAGCTAAGTAGTCCTTTAACTTACAGAGCTTGATCTTGTTCACTAGGGTGACAGTGCATCGTAATGAGGAGTCCTTACTGTCTTCCCCAGAAAATATTTTCACTTCGTACTTCCCACAAGGTAGTGGGATGCACTAAAGATGTTCTTCTTGCCAGCGTAAACGGACATGGATAAAGGAAATTGTATACGGTTGTTAGAGAATGACTTCTCCTTGATTTGAGATAGAGTGGCTTTTGATAGTCTCATGGGATGGCCGTGCCTCTCGGTCGTCTCGGGCTTGACGTCGACATGCACTGCCTTATGATGGTTTTGGGATTGAAAGTGATTGGAAAGTTGTTGACAATAAGCTTGATGTGCTGAGCAGCCAATGAGCCACCTTATCAAGGCGTGACGGGGCAAATCTTATCCCCATTTCCTAGGGAAACTAGATTAAACTCTCTTTTATCAAGATGCCACGATGAACATGTTTTCAAATGTGGCTAGATTGATTGAGCTGCTGCAAGATGTCAACAACTGTGATTGCAGAGTTGGGAGATGGCATCCGTAATTCCTTCTTTGTGCCATGTATAGAAGGGACGTCGGCCACCAGAAACAAAAAATGGCATAAATGATCGTCATGGCGTGGAAGCGCCACCAAACTTGTCTTTTCCTGGAGAGAGATGTCAACGGGGTCCTACAGAGAATGTGCCACCAGGGACTATGGACACAACAGTTGTGCATCCCTTTGAATTTGTCTTCTACCCGTGCAGCCACTATGGTGGCCTCGGGACGGGCAAGCCAACTCATTACCATGTCCTCTGGAATGAACACAAGTTTAGCGGTTGTATCACGAAGCGGTGATGGAGCATTCTCCCAGTTCAATGGCATCTTCATTCTCCTCAATGGCATCCTCGTTGTTCTCATCGATTGATTCGAATGAAGAGCGATTCTGCAAGCTGCACGCTGATGTAGAGAACATAATGTTCTTCATTTGAAGGCCACAGGCTCCAGTGTCTGGAAGAAGTCCCGAGGACATTCCATCTTCTCCATCTAAAAAAAACGCGTAGGAGACTTTCGGGATATTGCCATTGCCTCTCCGCCAGAAAAGAAGTTCAAAGACAGTGAAAGCCTAGTGGAGCAATGTTAGCATAACTGAGCAATCGATAATGGCTCTGTCAGGCTGACATTGCTCGATAGCTCCGTCGGCCTTTCACCCGTTGAAAGAAGGCCAACCCTTAATGAACTTCTTTTATGGAGGAGAAGCAGTGACAACTCCAGAAAGTCTCCTCTACATTCTTCTACATGGAGAAGATAGAATGTCCTCAGGACGTCTAGACACGAGCCTAAGAGCTTCAAGTGACGACAGAATGTCCTCAAGAATTCTAGATATTTATTCAGGATTCTTAGCGATTCATTGGGAAGTTTATTTCATAATCCTGGCAGGATTAATGCTCATCATGTGCATTGGAGAAATAACGGATCTAGTCATTGTCTTTTTGCTATGTTTTTGGTAACAAATGTGGGTTCCTAGGTTATGTTGGAAATTTGGGACAAATTGATGGGTGAATGAATGAGAAATTGATGCTCAAAGAACACCCTTGAGTTTAAAGTGGGAAGTGAAAAGCACTAGTCCCACATGGAAAAGGAAGAAGGCTATGGAGTGGTTTATATACAGTTACACTTATTTGAAGTGGTAACTATTGTAGCACAAACTCTCTGCCTCGCGCGCAAGCGCAGGGGGGGTGCAAATCCGACGCCCAACAAGCTGAAACTTGGGCGCGCGCGCATCCTGCGTACACGATTGCGGAACCGAAAAGTGGGCCTTGCGACAAGCCCAATTTTGCTAGCCTTCTGATTTAATTTTTCCGACTCAGTTGCGAAATTGATTTTGTGACGGCGGATTTAATTGGCCGTTATTCTTGATGCGTATTGATTGATTTTGTGACGGCGGATTTAATTGGCCGTTATTAGTCCCGAACAGCTCTCCCCTCGGTTCTATTTTACTTTTCGAAAATCATTCTTTCAGTTCTGGCTAAGATCTAAGTAACGCGATCTCTTCTTCGCTGTCAGCCGTTGTATCCTGGGAGACAGACGTTCGCAGAACCTCAATCGTGTGCGGGAGGGAACGAATCTGTTTTAAGGAAACTGTGTCGAACACAGGCCTCGGTATTCGATTGTATCGATTCCAATTTTGTTATTGCAATTTCGTATCTTTGTAATCCCATATTCTTTGTGACATTTCAGCTTATGCCGATTTGAATTTCTTTAATAATCTTGAATTTTCGTCAACAATCTTAAAACAGATTTGATTCGATTCGATTATTCGATTCGATTCGCGATTTCAAAGAATTCAAATGGCTACCGGGAAAGAAGTCATGGATGTGGCTGCTCGACACGATGGTGTCGATGTGATTGCTGACAGCATCACCTAAGACTCTGCCTATGTCGCGGCTGTCCGTATGCCTGGCTCATCCTCTATTCATCCTGCGGTTTCTGTGCACCATGGCGAAAAACCTGAAAAGTTCGACGGACTAAACTTTAAAAGGTGGCAGCAAAAGATGCTGTTTTATTTGACTACCTTGAATCTTGCGAGATTCTTGACTGAGGATGCTCCTAAATTATCCGAAGGAGAAACGGATAAGCAAGCCTTCAACGCTGTTGAGGCCTGGAAGCACTATGATTTCTTGTGCAGAAATTATGTCATGAATGGCTTGCATGACTCATTGTACAATGTTTATTGTGCAAAAAGAACGGCAAAAGAGTTATGGCAAGCCTTGGACCGAAAATATAAAACAGAGGATACCGGAGCAAAGAAATTTGTTGTCGGTCGATTCCTTGATTATAAAATGGTCAATTTTAAGACTGTTATCAGTCAAGTGCAAGAAATTCAAGTGATCTTGCATGAAATTATGGCTGAAGGAATGATCTTGAGTGAAACCTTCCAAGTGGCTGCTATAATTGAAAAGCTACCTCCTGGATAGAAGGATTTCAAGAACTATCTCAAGCACAAGCGAAAGGAAATGAACCTGGAAGAGCTGATTGTCAGACTTCGAATCGAAGAAGACAATAGAGAATTTGAACGCAAAGGGAATATATGTTCTGGAAGCTTAGAATGAAGTCTTTCAGATTTTTCAAGTTAGAAGAATTATCTATGTTCTGAGATATTCGGACTTTATTAGTTCTTGAACACCCACAAAAGCTAAAGTTCTGATATTCAGAAAAATTCAGAAGCAGATTTTTCAGAAGTTGAAATTCTTCAGAAGCAGACGCAGAAGCTGAAATTTTTCAGAAGCAGATTCTTCAGAAGCAGACGCAGAAGCTGAAATTTTCAGAAGTAGACGAAGACGCAGTAGTTCTTCAGAAGCAGACGAAGACGCAGTAATTCTTCAGAAGCAAAACTCAGAACGAAGAAGAACAACTAGTGTGGTAAAGAGGCTGAATGGCTACACCATTTCTTAGAGGATATTCCAAAATGGCAAAACCTGTGCCACCAATAAGTATACAATTGGAAGAGCACAGAGTAATATGTATAATGGTAAGTCTAGACATATACGTCGTAGACATAATACCATTAGACAACTACTCTCAACAGGAATTATCTCAATTGACTACGTAAAGTCAAGGGATAATATTGCGGATCCGCTAACCAAAGGGTTAAATAGAGAGTTAGTTGAGAAATCGACAAGAGGAATGGGACTAAAGCCCATGAAAGAATAAGTTGGTATAAAGAAAACCCAACCTAGTTGACTGGAGATCCCAAGATCTAGGTTCAAAGGGACAACCTAATTATACAAACTTAGTGATGTCACTGTGGGGGTTATCCCTAAAACCATTCCTATATAAAATATCAGTGATATTGTGAAGGGAAATGATAGCAATTTTGCTTTAATGATTCTTAAGTGGAGTAAATAAATTACTCAGAATTAAGTAATCACCTATGTGAGAGAGAAGTGGGGCCGCTTCAAAGGAGAATTAATTAAGGGCTAAATTCTTCAGAATCTCTTGCAGAACCAGGTTGATGTTCATGGCCAAAACGAACATAACTATGAGAACTGAACAAACGTTTAGATGATTCCTGTGTGAAGTGTATGGTTCATTTACATAAGAAAGCTGGACAGTTCAAGGACATCATGTCTACTGGACAACTAGTAAAGTAAATATACTTTCACAAGGAAAGGTTCAAAGGGTAACACCTACCTATCCTATACAGGTTTCAATTGTTGAACACTATCACAGAGTCAAAACAAAAACAATTTTCATTCATGTGGGGGATTGTTGGAAATTTGGGACAAATTGATGGGTGAATGAATGAGAAATTGATGCTCAAAGAACACCCTTGAGTTTAAAGTGGGAAGTGAAAAGCACTAGTCCCACATGGAAAAGGAAGAAGGCTATGGAGTGGTTTATATACAGTTACACTTATTTGAAGTGGTAACTATTGTAGCACAAACTCTCTGCCTCGCGCGCAAGCGCATGGGGGTGCAAATCCGACGCCCAACAAGCTGAAACTTGGGCGCGAGCGCGCATCCTGCGTACACGATTGCGGGACCGAAAAGTGGGCCTTGCGACAAGCCCAATTTTGCTAGCCTTCTGATTTAATTTTTCCGACTCAATTAATGGTGCGTTAAACGGCAAGCTGTTACGAGATTGATTTTGTAACGGCAGAATTAATCGGCCATTATTCCAGACGCAATTGATTTTGTAACGGCGGATTTAATTGGCCGTTATTCTTGATGCGTATTGATTTTGTAACGGCTAATTTAATCGCCCGTTATTAGTCCCGAACAGCTCTCCCCTCGGTTCTATTTTACTTTTCGAAAATCATTCTTTCAGTTCTGGCTAAGATCTGCAGTTTCTGAAATACAGTTCGCTGCTTTCCTTCTGAAAAACGTTCTCTGCATTTGCATTGTTTTCGATAGTGTTCATTTCCGAGTTTGTTCAAGTTCGCCGGAAGCTTGGAAGTGACGCAATCTCTTCTTCGCTGTCAGCCGTTGTATCCTGGGAGACAGACGTTCGCAAAACCTCAATCGTGTGCGGGAGGGAACGAATCTGTTTTAAGGAAACTGTGTCGAACACAGGCCTCGGTTTTCGATTGTATCGATTCCAATTTTGTTATTGCAATTTCGTATCTTTGTAATCCCATATTCTTTGTGACATTTCAGCTTATGCCGATTTGAATTTCTTTAATAATCTTGAATTTTCGTCAACAGGTTATTTGTCTCCAAGTTACTTTGTGATGATTAAAGGTTACAACGTGAGGCGTTCTTTTAGGGTCGAAATGGTATCTTTTGCAAGTGACATCTGGTTTGCAAAAAATTAAATGAGCAATTTTATCAATGTTTTACTGATAATGTGGGGATGCCTTCTCAATGCTCAAGCATTTTCCACCTTCTTCGTTTAATTGCCTATTATGCTGGTTTTCGTAATCTAGAGATTATTGTGTTACCCGTTCAGTTTACTCTTTCTAGGATAGTCTTTACGAACGAATCAAACTTGAAAAGTTCCGATGTTTAATATGCATTTTAAGAAAATACTATGAATGCAGCGTCCTTTGTTACTTATAATGTGGATGCCTTTCTATACTCTAGCACTTTCTGACCTGTTCGTTTAAAACTCCATTCTGTAAAATTTTGCAGTCCTAGTAACTATTGTCTTACTAGTTAAAGACTGGTGCATTGCATTCTGGAATTTACTCATTCAAATTTGATTGAGGTAACGCAATTTAATCAAACTATATAAAACGCATAAACATTTTTATATAAATTTATACCGGTTTGCTATTAATCAACAAAGGAAAAGAATCTATCAGTACTATCAACGGTTACATTACTATTTTATCTTAAGTTTAAGGTTAATATCATGAAAATCTCAAACTAGTACACTTGTGATAAATTTATCCCAAATTAATTTTTTGACAACCAAAAATCCTAAACTGGTACATTTATGATAAATTTACTCTAAACTAATTTTTTGACCCTAAAAAACCCAAAACTGATATATTCGTAATAAATTTACTCTCCGTTAAATTAGATTAATATCACAAAAAATCACAAAATGGTAAGCCTGTGACAAACGAAGGGTAAAATCCTAAACTGGCACACCCGTCAATTACCACGTGTCATCCAACTAAAAAATTTGGCGGTAAAATTTATCGGAAACCAAGAAAGGGTAAAATTATCACATATATGTCAGTTTAGGGTTTTTGGTGGTAAAAAAATTAGTTGGGACAAATTTGTCATATGTGTACCAGTTTGTGATTTTTTCGTGGTATTAGCCCTAAGTTTAATACTTTTTATTTGAATGTTCATATTATATTAGTATTTCTCGGATAAAGTATTGTACTTAACTTTCCACCGCATGACGTAAAAATCTTCTATTTTTACGGATCTCTTACCTTCTTTGTTGTGAATAGTATATGTTTTCTATTTCCCTATGTACTTTCTCAATAATATTTTTCTAACTAGTTTATAATATGCGATAATCTCATTTTCTAATAATCATATAAGATATCATAGCATTTATTTTCAAATGCGAATATATGCGATTGTAGCGCTCACAAAATTCTTATTTACGACCGGAAAATGGTTTCTACTTAAACTACTTGCACCTAATTGTTAGTTATTAACTTGAACTTTTGTTCATTTTAGAATTGTACGGCGATTATATATGTATGAAAACTTCTTATAATTTTGTTTGCTAGGATTTCTAATGCGTGTTCCAAATGCGAATGTTATCTGATAATGTAAATGCCTACGCACATGCGTTTACTAACAACTAGAAAAAAAGTAGATACCACAATAGACAGTTTGGATGATCGCTGTCAGCTTATTGTCAACAGCTTTCCCATCACTTTCAATCCTGAACCATCGTAAGTCACTACGATGTCGACATCAAGCCCGAGGCATCCGCAAAGCACAGCTATCCCGTGAGGCTATCAAAATTTATTCTATCTCAAATCAAGGAGAGATTATTCTCTAACAACCGTTTGTAGTTTCCTTTATCCATGACCGCTTATGATGGCGAGAATAACATCTTTAGTGCGATTCCGCTGCCTTGCGGGATGTACGAAGTAAAAATATTTTCCGAGGAAGATAGTGTGGACTCCTCATGCGCCATCACCCTTGTGAACGAGCTTAAGTTCCATAAGTTGAAGGACTACTTGGCTGGAACTTGTCATCGATCCCACTGACATATTGCAAGGCATGGATCTAGTGATGAAGGAGAACTCGGCAAGGCGTGGCACTTATGTCCTCTTGAGTATCATGAGGAATATGACCTCAAGTGCATTTTCACGGTATTCGGGGGATTCCAACATAGCTTGAAGCCGACCTCCCAAGTTCTTCCGCTGTCTCTTGATTACTCGGTAATGGCCTTCCGAAAGAGAGTGTCGGTCGTCGATTTCCCTAAGGAGCACATACGTGAATTCATCATTGGCCAGTTTGCAAGGTACATGAGGGAAGTCGAGCAGGCGTTGAAGGGGGTGAAGGTCACCGTGACCCACCGCAAAACCAAACAGATGTATTTCGTCGTTGGGCTGACCAATGAGACCACACACTCAATATGTTTCAGACCATCTTTCACTATGAATTGACCGACATGCTGATCGCCATGTCATACTAAATCTTGCATCATCATCGCCATCCCCGCAGGTCGATCATCAGAGATTGGTGAGGCTACCAATGGTCGAGTTTGGCAGCGGCGGGGGAGTTCGTGTCGTTGGCAGCGGTGGACAATGGCGACAGGGGCTAGGTGGCTGTACATGTGTGCACTTCAAAGAGAGGAAAGACTCACAAGAGAATCCACATTGATGCCATAATTAACGGTTAATAGCGTCATCATCCGCGTCATCTAATGTCGTTGAATTTCTTTTACCGAAAGACAACATGGAATTGAATGGACTCGAGTGAAGAAAAAAATTTATGAACTAGATTGAACAATGAGGAAAAGTCTGGGGAACTCCGGAATGATTACTCTGTAATTATATTAAAGTGAAAGATATGCTCCTATATTTGTTAGCGGTGAGCAACCGCTAGCTTCAATGTTGGTCCACATAGGGATTGGTTTGGTTCTTGGTTCCATCTATATTGACTAGTTCGGTTCCTTAACCATATCTATAACTTGCCAGTTCTACTTGCAATCTTCTTACAAGGTCAATTCTATGGTAGAATTTGGAATCAAACCGGTTTACCCCTAACGTTAAGTCTCTAAGTAAGTTCTTTTACTATTTCTTTTAAATAAATATCCGTTGAAATTGAATATGTTTGGCATATTATCCTTAAGTAGAAATAAATGCATTCATATCTGACATATGTAAATTTTATATACTATAATATGAAAAAAATAATCCCACACGTTTTTAGGTTCTAAGTTTCAAATCTGAAATCTAAGCACCTAGGAATCAGTCATCCCTAATATGTATCTATTTGTTTGCTTATTGATTCAATGAGAAAATATTCAATAGTTTCAAAGTGCCACGTCAGTTGCTGACGTGAGGTGTTTTTTTTCCATATTTAATTAGAACTTGACACATAGACACTTACTTAGAATAAACGAAAATACAAACATAAGTTTTTCTCTCTCTCTTCCCCCTATCCCTTCAATACTGTAGCTCAGATCTAACCTGACCTCCGCTCCTCCGTCGTCGTTGCTGCTAGTGCCTTAATTAGGCTGACCCCCATCGGCGGAGTTGCCGGCCATGGACTGCGCTCAAGCTCCCGTTCGTCCGGGGGCCACCACAGTGGCTGCACAAAAAGAAGTCAAATTCAAAGGGATGCACAACTGTTGTGTCCACTGTCCCTAGTGACACATTCTCTATAGGACCCCCATCGACATCTATCTCTGGGAAAAGATGAATTTGGTGGCACTTCCGCACCACGACGATCGTTTATGCCATTTTATTTTTCAAGTGGCTGACGTGCCTTCTAGACACGACACCAAAGAAGGAATTGAGGATGCCGTCTCCCGACTCTGCAAGGACGATTATTGATATCCTCTAGCAGCTTAGTCAATCTAGCCACATTTGAGATCATGCTCATTGTGGCATATTGATAAAAGAGAGTTTAATCTAGTTTCCCTAGGAAATGGGGATTAGATTTGCCCTATCACGCCTTGATAAAGGTGGTTTGTTGGCTGCTCGACATGTCAGGCTTCTCGTCAACAACTTTCCCATCACTTTCAATCCCCAAACTATCATAAGGCAATACGATGTCGACATCAAGGCCAAGGAGCCCACAAGGCACGACCATCTCGTGAGGCATCAAAAGCCACTCTATCTCAAATCTAGGATGAGTTATTCTCTGACAACCTTATGCAATTTCCTTTATCCATGACCGCTTATGATGGCGAGAAGAACAACTTTAATGCAATTCCGTTATGCAATTTCCTTTATCCATGACCGCTTATGATGGCGAGAAGAACAACTTTAGTGCAATTCCGTTGCCTTGCAAGACGTAGGAAATGAAAATATATTCCTAGGAGTGAGGACTCTTCATTCCAATGCACCATCACCCACGTGAACAAGCTCAAGCTCCATAAGTTGAAGGATTACTTTGCTAGGACCTTGTCATTGATCCCACGCAACATATTGTAGGACATGGATCTGGTGAAGAAGGAGAGCCTAGCGAGGCACATGATCTCGGTTGGCCGGCACTTCTATCCTTTGGAGTATCACTACAAAGATGATCTCAAGAGCGGTGTCGTGGCATTTAGGGGATTCCAACATAACTTGAAGCTGACCTCTCAGGGCTTTGCGCTGTCTCTTGATTACTCGGTAATGGCCTTCCGAAAGAGGATGTCGGTCGTTAACTTCCTCAAGGACGTTAACTTCCTCAAGGAGCACATACTTGCATTCAACATTGGCCAGCCAGGTTGCAAGGTACATGAGGGAAGTCGAGCAGGCGTTGAAGGGGGTGAAGGTCACTGTGACCCACTGCAAGACCAAACAAAAGCATAAGGTCGTTGGTCCGACCTCTGAGACCACATGCTCAATATTATTCAGCTGCGGGAGATTCAAGGCAAGAAGAAGAAGATAAACCTGGTAAACTACTTATGGGAGAAGCACAAAATCGAAATCAAGTACAAGGACATTCCTTGCCTAGATTTCAGCAAGAACAACAAGAAAAATTATGTGCTAATGGAAATCTACGCGTTGGTCGAGGGGCAGAGGTACTCGAAGGAGAACTTGGACAGTGACATCGCCTTCGTGCATAAAAAGCTCTCCTTGCCTTGTAATATGTCATGCACGATCGATGACAAGTTCCTAGCCAAGTATTCTTTTAACTTATAGAGCTTGAGCTTGTTCGCAAGGGTGACCATGCATCGGAATGAGGAGTTCTCGCTGTCTTCTCGGAAAATATTTTCACTTCGTATGTCCCACAAGGCAATGGGATTGCACTAAAGATGTTCTTCTCGCTATCGTAAGCGGTCATGGATAAAGGAAATTGCATACGGTTGTTGGAGAATAACTTCTTCTTGATTTGAGATAGAGTGGCTTTTGATAACCTCATGGGATGGCTGTGCCTCACGGGCGTCCCGGGCTTGATGTCGACATCGTAGTGCCTTATGATGGTTTCAAAATTGAAAGTGACGAAAAAGTTGTTGACAATAAGCCTGACGTGCCGAGCAGCCAACGAGCCACCTTTATCAAGGTGTGACGGGGCAAATCTTATCCCCAATTCCTAGGGAAACTAGATTAAACTCTTTTATCAAGATGCCACAATAAGTATGTTCTCAAGTGTGGCTAGATTGACTAAGCTGCTAGAGGATGTCAATAGCTGCACTTGCAAAGTCGGGAGATGGCATGGTCACCTTGGAGCCAGCAGTTGCAACTCCGCTGGTGGTGACGGCGGAGGGAGAAGGGGAGGTCGGGCTCAAGGTGGCCGGAGATGGAGGAGTAAATGAGCAGTAAATTGAGATTTTTCATTTTGTTCAATCAAGCCCACATTAGTATACACGTGTCACATTGTAATTGGTTCAATGCAAAAAAAATACATACCACGTCATCAATTGACATGGCCATGGCAAATCACTAAATATTTTCTCCTAATCCAACAATTCTTGTCCCTAAAGGAAATGAGCCCACTCCAAGGATCAAATTGGAATTTCGCCCACCGAGAGCGGCCCGGATAGCGTCTCCTTCCTTCTTCCCTTGCTCCTCCACCGCGAAACCGATGAAAAGCGAAGGAAGAAGAAGATAAACCCAGCTCCTGCAACTCTCTCTCTGCGCGAGAAGAAGATGGGCATGCCCTCTACACTCTCCATCAGCCATTGCCACCCCCATCCCTCCCTCTCGCTCCCCAGGCTCTCCTCCTCCTTCCTCCCCCGAACCGCCCCAAGGGTCTCCCCCCGTATCCCCAATGCCCCCCGGATGCGGCCCGGCCGCCGCGGCCCCGCCGTCGCCATGAGCATGGAGGCCGGCATCGGCGTCATGGGCACGAAGCTGGGCATGATGAGCTTCTTCGAGTCTGACGGCACGGTAGTCCCGGTCACCGTGGTCGGGTTCCGGGAGGGCAACATCGTGACCCAGGTAAAGACCCAGGCCACCGACGGGTACGACGCCGTCCAGGTCGGGTACCGCCGGGTCAGGGACCGGAAGCTCACGAAGCCCGAGATGGGCCACCTCCAGAAGGCCGGGGCGATCCCGCTGAGGCACCTGCAGGAGTTCCGGCTCCAGTCCGTGGACGGGTTCGAGCCGAACCAGCGGCTCGTGGTGGACGAGGTCTTCAAGGAGGGGGACCTCGTGGACGTCTCCGGGACCACTATTGGCAAGGGGTTTCAAGGTTTGTTCCTCTCTCTCTCTCCCTCCCCAAGATTTTTGAAGTGTCGTCTATTTGAATTGAATGTGATATGACAATGCGTCTTTTAGATATGTGAAAGCAGCTTCTTGAAAGGGTGTCAGTGTGATTCTGGATGACTGAAGCTGTTGGTTTTTCATGAGTGCTTTTTTTTTTTCCGTGTATTTTTTCTTCGGTTTGTAATGAGTGCTTATCTTGTTCAAGAATCAGCAATACAGCTGATTTGTATTCAATAAGGTGGCATGGACTCGGAATTACTTTGGGAGATGTAATTATGAAGACGAATTCAGATGCATTTCGCTCGCAAATAATACGCTGTGGAACAATGTTCTGTTGTTCGTTGAGGTCTTGAATATGTTCCTGCCAGGTTAAGCACTAGGAGTCATCATCTTTCTGAAAAGTTACAGAAAAGGTAGCCAAAGCTGCAATCTCCGCTAAATTGATTTTGATAAGACTAACACAGATTTGACAATTCCTTAGTATCCGTGGATAAATCCTCCCACCCGCCCTACCCAATATGTCAAACCACATTTCTTGTTCGTTAACCTCTAGATAATGTGCCTGCTCAGTTAAACACTAATGGAGTCATCATCTTCAACTTTAAGTGTTAGCTTAGTGGTGAATTGAGGCAGACATTTTATTCATCAATTTGATTTTGAAAGTGCGAAGAGCTACACTGAACTGATAGGCAGGAGGATGCCTGGGCTTGTTTGATGCTCGTGAGGAACAGGGCAGGCTTTTTTATTTAGTTGTCGCAAGTTTTAATCACCTGGAATGTGAGCCTTTGATCTGATTATGAAGAAAAGAAAATGTTCAAGCATATGTCTGGTTTAGTAACAACCTAGAACAGGGTGTCAGTGTGATTCAAGCATAAAGTAAATCTTTTTAAAGCTCATTTCAAATAAACTGATATGCATAAGATTTACTTGAAAAGAATTTACAAGGTAAACTTAGTACACATCTAGTTGTTAAAAGGGTGGCAGCAGCCATCACCAGCCCCCTTTGAATTCGTCATTATTTTCTTGAAATGAGCTTTGACAAAGATACTATTTGGGAGTTTATAGTTTATGTGGTGTTTTAGTTCCCTTAAATCTGTTGGTTGTTTTGTGAATGAGAACTTCTTTCTATCGAATTTCTGTGAAGCCTTTTCTGGTGGCTATTCCTGATGACATTGCATTGGATCTATCTGTACTTGGAGCCAGAAGGGTTAAGATAACAGCACTATGCCTTTTTCTGCTGCCAACTGAGACATCATGGAAGTTTGTGATAGTGTGTCCCAACAAATCCGAACTCTATAGGACAAGGGGTGACTGATTCTAGTAAAAGAAAAGACTGCTGTTTCACATTGATTTGGCATCAGTCTTTCATCTTGAGGAACAGGTGCAAGAAGGAATCATAACTTAATAGATACTAACATGTGTGGGATAAATATGATTTGATTTTGACTAGTAATTTTCTTAGGTTTATGCTCAGTGATGTGACAGTATACTTGAAAGAGCATATCTAACATTGTTTGTCGGATGGACACCAGAGTCAAATTGCAGCATGTCTTGACCTATAGAATTGCGATGACGCATTATTAACTCATTGGTTCTTTGATTGAAATGTTTGCTTTCATATTTAGTTTCATGTTTAAGTGAAAAAAAGAGTAAAATCTCTCTCTCTCTCTCTCTCTCTCTCTCTCCATGTGGTTGAAAAGAAGCACACACTGCACACTTAAGTAACATGCATGTATACATTCATGCGACCTGCGTTCGTGAACTGAAATGCATGTGCTGGTTGAGCCAATCCAGAATGCATATGACCCAAAGCCCCAATATTCCCCCTTTTCACCTAACAAAGCATATTTTTCCATACTCATGTTAGACTCACTGGTTGAGACACATCGATTTCTACTAGACAAAACTTTGATTGATGGTGGGTTTAGTTCAAATAATTTCTGATCGAGAGGATTTATGGCAGTGAATATGCAACTTGTTAAAATTGCACAAGGCCCTAAGTTCATTTTGTTTGGTATTTTCTGTCTAGTGGTCCCTCTGTTTTGTTGTCAGCTAATGTGATTGTACATGTGGAAATGAATTGGATGCTCCATGTAATTCACTGATGTGGATCTAGTCTTTTGTGCAAAAGCACGTGGGCTGTTTGCTGAAGTGTGGAAGCTTGAGGCTTGTTTGTACCATCGCAAGTTTGTCCAGGTGCAATGGAAGTAGTTTACAGGGGTTGATATCTTTACTCTACAGGTCTGTTGCTGAGTGTATGCCTTACAAGCAGATTGAGCAAATTTAAGCTGCTCTCTTAGGTGTTGGTGTTCTTGTCCAGCTATCAAAAGGAAAGTAGATCCTCAGTTCTGTAATGATACATCAGACTCATGATGAATAGAATACCTTGAGCTAGGGTGCGAGCTTTTGACATTGATGAACCTTTACCCTTTGCATGTGGGGAGAGCACCTAAATAAGGGGATAGACTTCTGAAATATTCCTTTGATATAAGGTTTTCTTTAGTTTTCAAAATGGTATCCTCTGTCTTTACTTTTTTCTAGGCTTCAGATCATCATAACTTATGTGCCTGATGTCTTTTGCTGTAGAATTAGTAAGTTGCCTTTCTTTGGTAATTTCTCAATTCTTGCTAATATGGAGTTGATCGATCGAGGGGATGGCTTTTTTTCCCTATTCTTGTAGTAAAATTCTTGATATGGGCTCTCAAGGAAACACGTAAATGCTTCATCTTCACTTTTTTTTTATTAAATATCTCAGACAGGCTGATCTTGAGTATTTATGTTTTTTCCTGACAGGTGGGATCAAGCGGCATAACTTCAAAAGAGGTCTAATGACACACGGGTCCAAGAGCCACAGGCAGTTGGGTTCGATTGGTGCGGGAACAACGCCTGGTCGTGTATATAAGGGGAAGAAGATGCCTGGTAGGATGGGAGGATCAAAGAGAAAGATTAGGAAGCTTAAGATAGTAAAAATCGATAAAGATCTGAATGTGGTCATGGTCAAAGGCGCCGTTCCTGGAAAGCCAGGAAATCTTTTGCGGATAGCACCTGCCAAGATTGTGGGGAAGAACATTCCTAAGAGTTAGGATTGGTTGCGCCACTTACTTCTATGTTGGTTTAAAATTTTTCTGCATTGGATGATAAACTACTTATCAATTGCAGGCTAAATTTTTTAGTTGACGGGATGCCAGTAGATCCATTTAGCATTCATACCCCCAATGAAATGGCGTGGTGAGCGAGACGGACACAGTTTGCTCGATAATGGTGAAGAAAAGAAAGATGAAAATGTGGTTAAAATTGCATCTAGAGAAGTTAATCTGTCATAATTGTTTTGATTTCAGTTGGCGGAGGCCACAAAATACTTGAGAATTCTTCATTTCTTGAAGTTGGTGGCACATGGATATCCGTCTATGTGCTTATCTGATAAATGATTATCCTCATGAGTTTTCTTCTGTAGTGAGTTAACTCTGAATCTAGTCCGATAAAAGATATTTGGGAAATCATGAGAGTCCAAGTCATGTCCAATGTTTGTCGAGTGATGCAGTGCCTCTTTTGAAGTCTATTTTGAAGTCTATCTTGGCAAGCAATTCATGAAAAGAAAAATTTTCCGAGGAAGTCGATGAGATTGGGAATTCAAACGTCGCAATTATGTCCCGATGGTGGCAATCATGTCCGGATTGTGATATTAGTATCTTATACGGCTGAACGGCTCATCCATTTTCTAATTAACATAATAAACTGATCCTGATATGGCAAGGTATTGTCTTGAGTGAGTTTGTTGTCGACGGTGAATTTAATATGGATAATTGTTCTGTTCTGGGAATTTCAAGGATAGACATGATAAATCATCGTTGTCTTCATAGTAAATTTCATGAATCAGTTCCTCGTTCACAGGACAAAGGTCCTTGCAAGCATCGTAAAGATGTCTCCTTCCTAATTTACACAGCGAGAGACGTGGATACCAACATGAAAAGAAAACAATGCTTTAAGTATTTCATTTTTCATATCAGATGGCCTTTACTTAGAATTCGCAAACAGCTTATTCTATCACCTCTTTGGTTGTAGATCAGCAAGAAATCAATACATATTTGTAAGAATTGGAGTTTGATGCAGAAAAAGCAAGAATTAGATTCGTTCTCTCTTTATGTTCCGAAGATTTGAAAGCATCGTAACATGATAGTTCATTCTCTATTTAGAACCATAGAACACGCAAGAAGAGTAGATTGAAGTTTTATGACTATGAAGCTTATCACCCATGATAAATATTCATAGGAAGCTAAGAGCATGCATATAAAAAAAATTTTGATTACATGTTACTCCGCTCTTAAAGATTATGATTCAATTGATCTCTCAAGAAGAGGGAAACATAATTGTTGCCTGAATGTGATCCAAAACGAACATTTGCATGTGCTTCGCAATGCGAAACTAAAAGCTCTTAAATCAATCACAGATACAAGATAGATAATCTGTGTTGACTAAGTGGTCAATGAATAAAAACCGCCAAAGAATGAGAGACTGAGGTTGCGCATGGCAACCATTCTATGCCTAGAATCTGATTATGGGCAGAAATGATTCTTTTTGATTTTATGCCAGGAAATAATTTCTAAGCATTTGAAGGCGTTTGGTAACTGTCCAAAATTTTTGTTCTTAGAATAGAAAAAGAACAGAAATGCGTTTGGTAACTACACAAAATTTCTTTTTATTAATAGTATTTTAATTTTTTTTTAAATATTTATTTCTTTTTTTTCTCTTTTTTATTTATTTCTTTCACCTTCCTTTCTTGGCCATGGTCGGCTGTTGGTGTCGGTGATCGGCCATAGGCCAGGGCCGGCGAGGGCGTCGCGGCCCTTGTCGCTGCCCTCGTTGGTGGCAACATGCCTAGGAGGCGACGGCGAGGCCAGCCTCACCTTGGCTGGGCGAGGCTCGACCTCACCGTTGCTAGCCCTAGCGATGGTGAGGCTGCAAGCCGCTCTCGCCCAAGAGGCGAGGGCCGCGACGCCCTCATCAGCCCTGGCCTGTGGCCGATCGCTGGTGGGTGGCGGGGCTAAAGAACAACAACAATAAAAAAAAAGAAAAAAACCAAGAAGAATCATACTGAAAAAATTATTCCAGAATCAAGAAGCTACTTTTTGTTTTATTCTTGATTTTGTTCCAAAACTGATTCTGGGCCCAAAAAATTTAACAAACGGATTTTTGTTCTCAAACTGATTCTGGGAATAAATGAACAAAATCAATCACTATTTGGCAAGTTGTCAAACTGGTCCAACCCTCCATTTTGTTAGAACAAGAATTTTTAATGCATTGGTGGAGGAAAAGTGCCAAAAAAGTTCCAAACCTTTTGCATTTATGCCAATTTAGTCATAAACTTTTTTTTACGCCAATTCAGTTATAAACCTTTTATATTAGTGCCAATTTAGTAATAGATATTTTTTGATGCCAAATCAGTCCTAAACCTTTTGCATTGGTGCCAATTCAATCCTAAACCTTTTGTTTTTGTGCCAATTCAGTTTTTTCAATCAATTTTGGCAAGATTTTGCTAACGTGGACGCCAGTCGGTCACCAACACTGACGTGGATGATTTTAATAATATTTAAATATTTTTTTTGAATTTTATTTTTTTATTATTTTTTTCCTCTCCCCTCCCTCCTTTCTCCAGTCGGTCGCCGGACCAGCAATCGGCCAGAGACCAAAGGTCGGCGCCGGCGAGGGCGGCCTCACGTTGGGCAAGGCTCACCCTCGCCAGCGATGGTGAAGGCGAGCCTTGCCATGGCTAGGCAAGGCCCGACCTCGCTAGATCTGGTGAGGTCATGCCAGTTGCTAGCAAGGTCGGGCCTCGTCCATCCATTGCGAGGATCGAGCCCTCGCCCAGCCATGGCGAGGCTCGCCTTCGCTGTCGTTGGTAAGGGCGAGCCTTGCCGGCGGTTGGGCGAGGCCGCCCTCACCAGTGGCCGGCGTGGGTGAGCCTTGCCGACGCTAGCCTCTGGCCTCTGGTCGATCGTCGATCCGGTGACTGGCTAGAGGAAGAAGGGAGGGGAGGGGAAAAAAAGAAGAAAAAAATAAATAAAAATTCAAAAAATTTAAAATATTATTAAAGTTATCTACGTTAGCGTCGATGGGCGGTTGCCAACCAGCCGGTGTCCATGTCAGCAAAATCCGGCCAAAATTGATCGGAAGGACTGAATTGACACAAAAAACAAAAAGTTTAGGACTGAATTAGTATTAATGCAAAATGTTTAAAACTGAATTGATGCCATAAAAAGGTTTAAGACTAAATTGGCACTAATGCAAAAGGTTTAGGATTGAATTAGCACAAAAAAAGCTTTAGGACTAAATTAACACAAATATAAAAGGTTTAGGATTTTTTTGGCACTTTTGCCCGTTGGTGGATTATCAACAAGAAAAAAGGGAAGAGCTTTTGCTACATTGGTGAACTAACCACATGCTTCCAAAGGAAAGAATGTAATCAAATTGCTTAGAAGTCATCTCCATTTGCATCTAACCCTTCTTCTTCGTCACATGTTTCCACACATTCTCATCATTGTTTTTCCCTACAGTGGCACAATACAAAGATCCTTACACGGTTACACCACACCGCAGAGAGAGAGAGAGAGAGAGAGAGAGAGAGAGAGAGAGAGAGAGAGAGAGAGAGAGAGAGAGAGAGAGAGAGAGAGAGAGAGATGGGCAGAGGAGGAGGAGGGCCGTCCCCATTGGTGCCGTCACTGATGGTTGGGGCATTAGGAGTGGTCATCCTCTGGCCAACTTTGATGTGGCTTGTGGAGCTTCTGCGGCCAATGTTTCAATCCAATGGGGATGATGAAGGTGGTGCAATGTCTTTTGTGATGGTTCTCCTCTGCCTATCCTTGCTGTTCCTCATCCACTTCCTCACCACCTTCTTTCCCTCTCTTCACTACCCAACATACGTTGGCAGCTCTAAACCGTATCACAGCAGTAGCTCTAGCTATGATGGCGGGGGCAATGGGTTTGTTCTTGGGTCTCTGCTTTTTGTGGCACTTTTCTTTGTTTTGTACAGTTTCTTGTCATTGAACCCATAGTGAATTGGACTGTTTGTGTTTCGAATTGAATCCAGATTGTCTAGGTTTCTATACTTGCCATTATGAAGAAGGTAGCAAAGTATAATCTTTCTTCCATTTCTATTTCAACGGACAGACCATAATTTGTAAAACAAAAGCGACAAGTATTGGCTATTGTTCACATCTAAAATTTTGTTCAAAGATTTTTCTTGCTCTTTCAAAAAATCAAAGAGACTCGAAGACCATTTGATAACCTAACGGTTGGAAATTAAAGGGACAATGCCATAATTTGCACATGTACTTTTTTTCAATGTTCAATTTGGTTCTTATGTTCTTTCAATGGGACTAATTTATTCCTTCAATTCGATCGGGTAAGATCGGCATCTGACATGACAATCGCACTACAAAAAAACAAGGATTTAGCCACAGAAAATTAGCGACGAATAATTATTCGTCACTAATTTGCGACGGAATTAGCGACGAATTTTTTTTTTGTCGCAAATTTGCGATGGAAAAAAATCCATCGCTAATTTGCGACGGAATTTGCCACGAAAAAAATTCATCACTAATTTGCGACGAATTTTTTTTTCCATTGCTAATTTGCGACGGAATTTGCCACGAAAAAAAATTCGTCGCTAATTTGCGACGGAAAAAAATGTCGTTGCTAAATTGCGACGGAATTTGCCACGAAAAAAATTCGTAGCTAATTTGCGACGGAAAAAAAGCCGTCGCTAATTTGCAACGGAATTTGCGACCAAAAAGTATTTGTTGCTAATTTGTGACGGAGTTAGCGACTTATTATTTTTCGTTGCTAATTTTGTGACACAATTTGCAACGAAAAATAAATTTGTTGCTAATTTGCTACGGAAAATAAATTAGTCGCTAATTGTCCCCCTCGCTACTTGTAATATACCCCTACCCCCAATTTCTCTCTGTCACGCCCCGAACCCCTCGAAGCGCGATCATCCCACGTACTGGTCGATTCCGATGCAACGCTCCCAGGATGCGTCGCCGACCCAACACCTAATCAGAGATAAGGCACATGCAGAAACAACGTATATAATTATATATATACACCCGTACAAAAATAAACACGTGAGATTAAGGCAGAACAACCATTACACAGGAATACATTTTTGTATTACTATAGGAAAAACCTTTTTACAATATCCATTTGCACAACAAAAAGGGAACAACATCAGTAGTTAACAGCCATTAGGTCAAAAAGGTATTATGGTTGGGGAAAGGTGGGGTCAACTACAGGGAAGATCGCAGTCAAAAAGGTACTAGCTTCCCTATAAAGAGTTAGGACCTAAGCTAGGACTCCCAATCCAGATCCGACGATTCCGAGAACTCCCCTGCTGAACTCTCTTGAGGTCGGACTCTTTGGAATCCATATCCGTTGCTGCTGCCTCTTCGTCTTCCGTGTCCGGTTCAAGCTCTGGGTCAAGATAAAGCTCTAACTCATCATCGGGTCCTATCTCTACATCCGATCCAACCTCTGCTACTTCCCCATGGTCTTCATCAGAGTCTAGATCCATGTCCTCCGGCTCGTCTTCTCCCTTGGCATCTTGGTCTGGGTCTTCAGCTATCACCGGAGGCTCCTGGGGCTCCCCTTTCATAGGCTCATCAACGCCGTCTACATCATAGACATCCTGAGGATTGATCACCTCGCCATCCGCATATATGGGTTCCATCAATCTATCTTGGCCGATTGGCGCATCAAAAGTCCTAAGGGGTTGCCCTAGGTTTCCGTCGGCATCCCTTAAGCACCAGGCCACATACTCCTGGGTCTGATGAAAATATTCACCCACATTTACAAACACCACAGATCGGTATCTCACATACGATTCCCCATTTCCCGCGGGGTATGTACTGGTATACTGGTGTATCTGTACAGGTATTCCAAAAAGCGGCAAATTCGGCATCTTTACGGCTGGGGGTCTGAAAATATGAGTTATTACAACCGTGAGCCGAATCTCAGCGAGTACAACCCCTAAACCTAGGCTAGGCTAACATGCATTTTCCTAACAGGCAAGACAATACAATACGCAAAGAATGACCTGGGTCCTTAGCCCAAATAAAACATAATAAGTACCCTGCAGGTTAGGCAGTTCATCGAGATCCTCAGGGCACAAGCGCAAATACACTGGTCATACGTACGTCACACACGTGCTCATGCTCACAGTGTTCATCTCGCATACCGTGTCATGCATTCTATGCGTGCAATGTCAATGTCATGCCATGCTCCCTATTTCGGTTCATTCTGCACACTGTCTCGATTATTAATATTTATTACAACTCGAGTCCACACAATTACCGGCCTGGTGCGTCTAGCCTGCTACAAAGTGCATGAGGCGCAACACCGATCTGACCCAGTGTCTCTAGCCTGCTACAAAGTGCATAAGGCGCAACACTGATCTCCCTATGAACCAGAGCCCACGTAAAATGTATCAGGTTAGTCGTCTTCCGGACGTATCGGGCATCGTCTTGCTTCCAAGTGCATGAGGACGGCGCACCCCACGTAACACACATCAAGGTGAATTGTGATCACACATACACACATTGCCAGTTATTATCTGAACCCCGTGTAAAATGCATCAGGGTATATTAGGTGATCACATGCTCATGTCAAATACGCATTCTCGCACAATTTCGTCACACGCCTCATTCTCGACACACCCAATGCGTGTTTATGAAATGCAACATAATGCAACATGAGCATCAATAAACCACATGCACTCAGTCAAATCGAAATCACCACACAGTGCCCAATTCACAAATAGCATATTCACTTGGCCAATTAATATCATGCGACCCAATTTCCAATACACAATTCAAGCCATCAATTGGCCAATCACACTCCGCACGATCTAGCCACACGAGCACGCAATGTGGCATTTCACAATTAAGCACAATTAATCACCAAATCAATCAACAGCCAATCACTCTGGTTAGTCTCGGCCATTCAGCTAACAATTCTTACTGTCCGATAAAATCCGGTACATTCCTCAAAATGCAGACAACCACTATTCCCTCAATCCGGGTCCAATAATTATCTATAATAATCTCATTAAATTCCTCAGATTTTATTTCCACCAAACAATCCTCAATTTAGTCCGAATTATACACTGACACTACCTAAACCAGTCCAAAATACACCGATAATACCTAAGTCAGTCCAGAAAAATGCACTATTAGTCCTAATCCGAGTTTAAGAGGTATACTCACTTAATTCTAGACCACGGCGACGGGGAACGGCGGCTGATCATCGATGAAGAGTGGAACCGGCGGTGGCGTTCCCGGCGACGGCGTACGGACACTGTACGGATAGTGACGTACGGCGACGTACGAAATGGCTGGTGGTTCATGGCGGCAGCAGCCTGGCCGTTTGAGCTCCGGCGAAGCTCCGGCGTTCCTTGGCCGAAACGGGAAAGAATGAGAGAGAGGGAGAGAAAGAGAGAAAGAGAAGGAAAAGGGGACGGTGGCGGTGGCGAAACAAGGTCAGGTGGGGCAGCAACACCGGCGGATGGCGGCGACACGGCGGCGGTCTGGCGAGCTTCGGCGTCCTTGGCTCACGAACGGCGGGATGAGGAGAAAACGTGGACGGGGTTGTTCTAAGGTGTCTTGGCCAAATAGGGGGAGAAGGAGAGAGAAACTAGTCTGATCTGGTCAAATAATGGGGCTGGTGGGTGCCACGTGTCACCGATCCGGGCCATTTGACCAAAATACCCGTAATCTAACGGTCCTCATTCGTTCCTATCCAAAAATTGAGGGCAAAAGTGTAATTAGGTCCAATAATGCAGCTGAAGACCCTTAATAATTATCCCAAATAATTTCTAAAAAATTCGGACTCGAAAATAGCTCAGAGGTAAAATGGTCATTTTTCCAGTCCCGAGCGAAATTCCAGTTTTTGGCTAAATCAACCCTAAATGGGTGTGGCCAACATAATATGACGTCGAAATCGCGAAAGTAACCTCTTAAGCCATCCAAAATCAACTGCAAAGTCCTGAGAATAAAATAATATTATTTTTCACTTCCGAGCCAAAATTCCAATTTTTGACCGTAACCACTGTAAATGTACGTGGCCACCCTAAAATGGCATCGGCCTCGAAAAATTACCTCATACGGCCTCAGAATCAGCGTCGGGGTCCAAAGGGGCAAAATCGTAATTTTTGACTTCCTGGTTGAAATTCCAATTTTCGACCAGACTAACTCCAAACATGTGTGGTCAACGTAATATAATGTCCGAATCGTGAAAATAGCTGTACAAGCCTTCGAAAATTGGTACCGAAGTCCGGGTCTAATTTTGTGACCAAAACTCGCTAATTTTCAAATTTCAGGGTCTCTCACTAACGGTCGGCTATTTAGGACATACGCGTATCAACCTAAGGTTATCCAAGTCATGATGGTCCCGATCATTAAGAGAATAAGAAATTATCACTAGTCCTAGAGGCCACGATCGTTCGGTTTAAGTTTCAGCACTGGTTGGCCATGTGCACTTTTCGGTCATGCAGAATCACCTGCGATCCGAGTGTACAACGTTGGCCTTGGCCAAACCAAATCCGTTACCTTTCCTAAGATCGGCCCACATCAGTCCAAAATATTTTCTCATTATTTCCCGAGATCGGTGCCCGATTCGCGACCGGGTCCCTGGTCCACGTACCGTTTTCTCAGTTAGCCATATCCCATAGGTTAGTATACCGAGAGTGATCAGCTCTGGGCGAGACTTACTAAAATGAAATGCGGAATAATGTCAATTTTATTGATCCAGAAATTATATCGAAATTCAGGCTGTTACAACTCTTCCCCCCTTACAAAAATTTCGTCCTCGAAATTTGTAATATATCCTTCCCTATTCAAATAACTGGGGGTGCTGACGTCTCATGGCTTCTTCACTTTCCCAAGTGGCACCTTCCGTCCCGTGGTGCTTCCAGACTACTTTGACCATAGGGTTCGTCTTGTTCCTCAACACTCGATCTTTTCTATCCTCGATTCTGATTGGTGTTTCCACGTACGACACCCTGTCGTCCACTTCTATCTCTTCATACTTTAGAATGTGGGTCGGGTTCGGTTCGTACTTTCTTAACATAGACACGTGGAAAACATTGTATACTTGGGACAGATTAGGCGGCAAGGCAAGTCGGTAAGCCATATCACCAATCTTTTTCAATATCTCAAATGGCCCGACGTACTTGGGACTGAGCTTTCCTTTCTTACCGAATCGGTACAATCCTTTTATAGGCGACACCTTGAGGAATACGTGATCTCCAACTTGAAACTCTAAAATTCGTCATCTCCGATCGGCGTAACTCTTTTGGCGACTTTGCGCTGTCCTCAATCTGTCTTGGATAATCTCAACGGCTTCCACTGATTGTTGTACCAACTCCGGGCCTGTGATACTTCGTTCACCTACTTCGTCCCAACACAAAAGCATCCTACTCGCTCTACTATATAAGGCTTCGAACAGTACCATCTGAATACTTTGCTGATAGCTATTATTGTAGGCAAACTCTATTAAATGTAACTGTTCCTCTCATTTGCCTTGAAAATCCAATACGCAAGCCCTTAGCATGTCCTCTAAGGTTTGAATTGTGCTTTTAGACTGGCTATCTGTCTGCAGATGGTAAGCTGTACTAAACTGTAACTTGGTTCCCATGGCCATTTGCAAACTTTTCCAAAAACTCATTGTAAACCTTGGATCTCTATTCGATGTGATTGTTACTGGTACCCCATGGAGACGTACGATATGCCGTACATATAACTCTGCATACCTTTCCAGCTCAAAATCCTTCCGAACTGCTAAGAAATACGCTGACTTGGTCAGTCGGTCTACTATTACCCAAATCGAATCATGACCTCTCTGACTTCGGGGTAAACTTGATACGAAATCCATCGTGATATGTTCCTACTTCCACTCGGGAATCTCCAACGGTCTCTCTCAATAGTCCTCCAGGTTTATAGTGTTGTGCCTTCACTTGTTGGCAGGTTAAGCACTTGGCCACATGCTTGGCCACATCTTTCTTTAGTCCATTCCACCAATAATGTTGCCTTAAATTCTGGTACATCTTCGTACTACCTGGGTGGATATTGTAATTACTGCGATGTGCCTCACTTAAAATTTCTTCTTTAAGCTCAATCTCATCGGGCACACACAATCGTCCTTGGAACTTTAGAATTCTATCCTCACTCACTTGGAATTCCGGTTTCCTTAAAGTGGCATCCATTCTGATAATCTTTTGTATCTCTAGGTCCGTAGACTGAAGTGCCTTGATCCTTGCTTGAATTTCCGGTTCAATCCTCAAAGCAGCCTTCAGGCTAGACATCTGACTCACCTCAAACTTAAACTCCGAGTCCTTGATCTTCTCCAGCAAAGTCCACTCTTTCACCAACATATGCGCCATACTTGACTTACGACTTAGCGTATCTGCTAGTCGATTTGCTTTCCCTAGGTGGTACATGATATCGCAATCATAATCCTTTAAAAGTTCCATCCATCGACGTTGCCTCATATTCAATTCTTTCTGCGAAAACAAGTACTTGAGGCTTTGATGGTCCGTATAAATTTGAAACTTCTCTTCACACAAATAGTGCCTCCAGATCTTAAGGGCAAAAACAATTGCTGCCAGTTCTAAATCATGCGTCGGATAATTCATCTCATGTGGCCTCAACTGGCGCGACGCATAAGCAACTACATTTCCATGTTGCATTAGCACACAACCAAGTCTTCTTAATGAAGCATCACTATAAACTTCGAATCCTCCTGGCCCCAATGGAATGGTAACACTGGGGCAGTTGTAAGCCTATGCTTCAACTCTTGAAAACTTTGCTCACATTTATCGTTTCACTCAAACTTAGATTCCTTCTTCAACAATCGCGTCAGCGGCATGGCTATCGACGATAATCCTTCCACAAAACATCAATAATAGCTAGCCAATCCCAAGAAGCTTCGGATCTCTATTACGGAAGTTGGTCTAGGCCATTTCATCACTACCTCAATCTTCATCGGGTCCACAGAGATTCCATCTCCCGAAACTATATGTCCAAGGAACGCCACTTTGCTTAACCAAAACTCATACTTACTGAACTTGGCAAAGAGCGCGTGTTCTCTTAATGTCCGCAATACCTCGGTCAAATGTACCTCATGCTCCTCCGGGCTTTTCGAATACACCAAAATGTCATCGATAAACACTATGACGAATCTGTCTAGAAACTCCTTAAACACCATGTTCATTAAATCCATAAAGGCAGCCGGGGCATTAGTCAATCTGAAGGACATCACTGTAAACTCGTAGTGCCCATACAGCGTCCTAAAAGCTATCTTAGGTATGTCCTCCTTTCGGATCCTTAGCTGATGGTATCTGGTTCGCAAATCAATCTTAGAAACACCGATGCTCCCTGCAATTGATCAAATAGATCATCGATCCTTGGTAGAGGGTACTTGTTCTTAATCGTCACCTGATTCAATGGCCGATAATCAATACACAACCTCAAGGTTCCGTCCTTCTTCCTTACAAACAGTACTGGTGCTCCCTATGGAGACACACTAGGTCAACTAAAGCCTTTATCCAACAACTCTTGAATCTGCACCTTTAGTCCTTCAATTCTGACAACGACATCCGATATGGCACCTTAGAAATCGGTTCAGTTCCCGGTGCCAACTCGATCACAAATTCCACTTCTCGCTCGGACGGTAAACCAGGTAATTCCTCAGGAAAGACTTCGAGGAAATTATTTACTACCGGTAACTCTTCCAACTTGGGTTCCGCCATTATTGGATCCATAATATTCACTAAATATCCTTCACACCCATCATCCAACAGATTCGTCACTTCAAGTGAAGAAATCCAAGGAATCGAGGTTCCTCCTCGGTTTCCCTGAAACTCAAACCTTGGACGTCCTATCGGATTAAACAGGATCGTCCTACTGCCGCAATCCATAACGGTCTTCTGGCTCACTAGCCAATCCATTCCAATTATCACATCGAAATCGAACATGGCCAACACTGCCAAGTCAATACTTTCTTCACTACCCCCAATCACAATCTTACAATTAGGACACCCAAAAGAAACTAACATTTTATCATTCATAGGCGTCGACACACTCAGCATAGTCTCAAGCAACACTGGTTCCAAACTAACTAACTTAACAAATTGCTCCGAAATAAAAGAGTGGGTCGCCCTCGGATCAAACAATGCATAAGCAGCATGATCACAAAGAGAAATGGTACCTATGACCACGTTCGACACATTCTCAGCTTCTCTGCGCGCCATGGCATAGACCCTTCCTTGCGCCGATGGTCGTCCTTGATTGGCCGGTGGGGGAGGTTCGGCTTGGTTTCCAGTTCATGACGGCGGTAATCTGGGCGGTCCTGAGGGTTGCATTTGAGGACAAGTCCTGATATGGTGTTCCATACTCCCGCATTTAAAACATGCCCCAAATCTACTCGGCTGGGGATTCAGCTTTCCTATTGTTCGTCTAGCGAGTGGAACAAATCTCCTGTTTCCTATCATAGGTCTCTTCCCCATATGTCGGTTGTCTTTGCTCTGAGTAAACCGCGATCCAGAAGCAGCTGCTCTTTCTTGCTGATCCCGCTCTATAATCTGTGCCCGCTTATACATTTTCCCAAAATCCTTGATATTGTGCGACAAAATCTGGCTCCGGAGATCCGGCTTCAAAATATCCCAGAATCTCCGAGCTTTGTCCTGCGGGTTCTCAACCATAGTCGGTGCGAACTTGGCCAATCTTGTAAATTCTCTTTCGTACTGATCAACGGTCATCTGACCTTAGCGCAGTCGCATGAATTCCATCAACTTCCTTTCTTGGGCGACTTCCGAAAAGTACTTTCCA
This sequence comes from Syzygium jambos, assembly GCA_031216235.1. Lineage (NCBI taxonomy): Eukaryota > Viridiplantae > Streptophyta > Magnoliopsida > Myrtales > Myrtaceae > Syzygium > Syzygium jambos. The sequence goes on from CM062223.1 coordinate 17,215,606, forward strand.
TAAAAACTTTCAACAAATACTGCCCAATTTAATTCTGTACCTTCTGGGAATACTCTACCCTTGGTGGCTTTCCACCAATCATTCGCACTACTCTGCAACTGATACGCCGTCAACGTCACTTTCTCTGTATCGGTGCACCCCAATACCTCAAATGCCTTCTCTAATTCCTCTACTCAATCTGGGGCAGCTTCGGGGTCACCTTTGCCATTGAACTTTGGCGGCTTCATTTTCAGAAATTGCTCCACCAATTGGGGCATCTATCTGGCTATTGCTGGCTGGGCCTGCCCTTGCTGGGCTTGATTACCTTCATTACCAGTAATCGGTGCAGCCTCAGCCGCCTGCGCGTAAGCTATAGCCCTCTCTTGCACTTGCATACCCATAACACGCCCTATCTCCCGTAGGGTATTCATCACATCGTCAAACCTTGGATCTCTAGCCTCACGGGCTCCCTCGCTAATCTAACGAGTATCTCTGCATGAATATATTACCGCTCTGCTGCAAATTAGGGTATTCATCACATCGTCAAACCTTGGCTCGGGACTCCCATTCTTCCACATCAATCACAACCTCTTTCGGGATGTAGGGTTCCACTCCAGGCATGCTTGGAATAATATATTCCGAGACATACTCATCCACAGGATCCGGTATTATACTTAATGGGACATATGGCTCCACATTAATTGGACGCTTATTTTCTATCCATTTAATGTATTCTTTGGAGGCCATGCAAATTTTCATGTCTTCTTCCAAGCTTTTTGGCCACTCGATTATTTGTTCGAGTGGGTTATCCAAAGATAGAATGATCTTGTGAATTTTGACTTGAAAGACATTCTTCTCCTGTTTGGGTATAATTCCCCTTGGGATGTCAGAGGTGAACACTTCGGGATTCCATACTGGTGGTACTTGCTGAAGTATCCCAAATTGTCTAATAACCCTTAGAGGGTAATAAGCTGCTCTTCCATTCAAACCAAGCAATGGTACTGCATTTCCCTCTCGGCTTGTGATCTTCACCTTATTAATCTTTGGCCAATTGACCCGCCATTAGATTTGATTAGGAGTTAAGGCTCTAATGAAATTGGCCCAATCTAAGAAAGATTGTTAGGGTAATTTGCTTTGGAGATGAATATATCATTCTATTGGATTTATCTCTGAACAAATTTCGCGAATGTTCAAGAAACGACACCATGGTCGAATGTGTGAAATAAACCATAATGACAAAAGACCGGTAGAAGCTTGAAAGATTCCCTTTCCATGATTTTGGTATGTGTTTAAAGAAATGACGATTTGGGCAAGAAATACATTAGAGAAGTTCCATTTAAGACATGCTTGTCTTGCGATCATAGCCACTAAAGGGTTTAATCCCGTTCTAGACACGAGAAATAGAACAAAGACGAAGAAAGCTAGAATGAATACCCGAGCTGAAGTGTTTCCCAATTCCTTAGGAAGTTTTGAAAAGCTGTCCTGTGACATTCCGGATTTTGGCCCATTTTTGGGATTTATAAAAGGTGTAATTCATCAGTGCGCTTATAATAGAATTTTCGCCCGGGAACTGATCACTCTCGGGTTCTTGTTTTTAAAATAGAAATTTGCTAGAATCGCACTCAATCGAATTTGGCCGTTATTTAGATCCCGAACTTGGCAGTCGATTTTCGGGAGTTTCGGGACGAAATAAATTGGACGGTGTCGATATTATTGTGGCCAGCGTCGAGATTATCAGGAATAGTGGGAAAGTAAATTTTTGACCGGGTGCAAATTTAGACTAGTAGACCTCCCTCATAGTGTGTCTTGAATTATCTTATTTTAGCCATTTGTCCTATATTATTATTTAGGATTTTTCGTGGACCGTTAGACCATTTTTCGAATTTAAATCGGGACCGTTAGGTCGATTTTTTAGTTTGAACCGTGTCCGTTGGATCGCGCTTGAAAATAAAATTAGTCTTTTTCTTTTCTTTTTCTCTCTCTTTCTCTCTCCTCTCTCCTCTGCTGCGCCGCCCGTCCCCTCCCCCGCGCGCGTCTCTCTCTCTCTCTCTTCCTCTCTCCTCCTTTCCTTTCCTCTCTCTCTCTCTCTCCCCCTCTGCCGTGCACGCTTTCCCTTCCCCATGCACACGTCCCTTCCCCCTCTGCCATGCAGACCAAACTCCCCCCCTCCTGACACACTCTCTCTCCTCTCTCCTCCTTTTTCCTCCTCCTCCTTCTTCTTCTTCTTCTTCGGCCCGACTGGCTCTGCTTCGTTCTGTCCCGTCGCCCGAGCTCGCCTGGCCATCGCGCGCCGCCGTCGCCAGCTCGATTGCTGCGCCGTGCCGCCCGACCAGCTCCGCCGCCGTCGTGCTGACCGCCGTCCCCACCCCACTCCGCCGCCTCCCCCTCAACCTCTCTGTCTCTTTCTCCCTCTCTCTCTCACCTCAGCTGATCTCTCCCCCTCCGACTCGTCGCCGCCGCGCCGCCGTTGCTACCACAGCCGGTCACCGCCCCGGCTAACCAGCCAGCAAGCCCAGCCGGCCAACCGACCAGCCACCCCGCGCTCGTGCCCGTTGCCCGTGGCAGTGCCCACGCCCGTGCTCGTTGCCTGCGCCCGCGCCCGTGCCCGTGCCCGTGCCCGCGCCCGCGCCCGTGCCCGTGCCCGTGCCCGTGCCCGTGCCCGCGCCCGTGCCCGTTGCTCGCGCCCGCGCCCGTGCCCGTGCCCGTGCCCGCGCCCGCGCCCGCGCCCGCGCCCGCGCCCGCGCCCGTGGCCGACCGCCGTGCCCGCGCGTGTGCCTAGTCCACACTGTTCACCCAGGCCATTTTAGGCCCGAGCCGATTTTTCCCTGGCCGAACTTAGGTAAGTGATTTCCTAAACCCTATCTAGTATTTTGGGTACTTTATTGACTTGTCTCAGGTTAGAACGGCTAGGGCGTGTTTTAATTTATTTATCTTATGATTTAATTTGATTATGTTATGTTTAATTGTGCGAATTGGATTGGATAGTAATATGTTTGATTTGGGAACGTCGGGTTTGTGGAATGAGGTGGCGAATTGTGAATTTAGACTGAGTTGTGGATATGAATTGTTTGATGTAATTTGGCGTGAAATTGATTGAATTAAGTGGTGTGTGCTTGCCTGTGGGAAATTAAGCCCGGATTGATCGGAGGGCTACGGACTTGGGACGTGTTGACGGCGGTCTGTGTGAAGGCATGAATGGCCGATGTGCCAATTGGATGCGGGCTTGAGACGTGTTGACGGTGGCCCGTTAAAGGTGTGTTGGACCGGGACGTGTTTACGTCGGTCGTTGGAATTGATTGACTAGTGTGGCTTGGAACGTGTTGACGGCGGCCACTGAGATTGATTGAATGGTATGGCTTGGGACGTGTTGACGGCGGCCATTGAAATTGATTGAAAGGTGTGACTTATGTGCCTGTGAGACCGGACTTGAGACGTGTTGACGGTGGTCCGGGAGAGGAAAGTTGGTTGGACACGTGTGTGCGATGTGACTGATTGGTTTGGCTAAACATATGTGTGGATGTTTGATTGAATGGACTGATGGTGCGTGTGGATGATTGGTTGGATTGGTTGGATGCGAGTGTGAATGGTACTTGAACGATTGTGTTATATTACCGAGATATTATTTCATTATTCTGATTAACTAATGTGCAGTGTGGGTAGGTGATTGGATGGCGAGGTAAGTCCATTGATGTGATTTATATATGTGTTATTGGTTTGATTGCGTGTACGACTTGTCTGGGTACGCATTAGCCTAGGTGGGGTATAGGGTGTTGCTTATTGAGACTCGTTCTCACGGTTATTATATAACCATTTTTAGAACCCCGTCCTTGAGTATGGCACCACCTAGGCGTTTTGGGCTCCCTATGCATATGGTGCATGAGGACGACGAGTAGCCGGGGCTGAACCCGGGCGAGACATATATTAGGCATCGCACTTATGTTTGGGTAGATGTGAGACGAGATGAGCTGGAGCGTCACGACTACTTGGCCTGGACCCATAGGGAGGGATTGATGAACTCCGGGCCAATTCGAGGTTTTGAAGGGTTGAGATACACCAATGAGAATGCAGTTAATTGGGAGCCCTGGGACAAGTTCGCTCCCGACGGCGAGGTGTCAGATCCTGACAGTCCTTCGGTGAACCCCAGTCCTGTACCTACACCTGTCCCCGAGCCCGAGCCCGAGCCAGAAGAGGAGTCCAAGCCTGAGCCCGAAGAGGAGCCCATGGCGGTGAGCAGGGAGAGGAGGAGGAGAACCCGATCGAGATTGACTCGGATTCAGAGTCAGATTCCTCAGCGTCCGAGCCGGATTGGGCACCGTAGGGACATTTAGAAGTAGGGCCAGGAGGCCTTTTTGGTAGAGTCCCGTTTTGCGTGATTAGTAGTCTAACCAGCCACCGGTTCCCTTTTGATGTCGAAGGTGGATTTAACCCTAGCAGCCTAATGTATGACCGTGTGAATTCAAGTTAATGTTATGTATTTGTTAAATTACGATGTTCTATCCCATTGTCATGTTTTATTGTCTAGGTTGTTTTATTTTGCTTCCGATTGTGTGGTTCGTTTAGGTCGGCAACGCGTCCTAGGACGTCGCGTTCAAATTATCGACCGTGGTCGGGATGTCGCGGGCTCGGTGGGGTCTGGGGAGTGACATGTCCACTAGGAAAGATAATGGAAATCTACCCGTGTTTGATTTGAATAGCTTTTCTATTTTGATAGTTTTGAGGTTAAGGAATTCGGCTAAAAGGTTCACAGGATTAAGTCTAACAGGTGGCTCTATGATCCTAGGTTTACAATTAATTCCAATGGCAGCTTGATATTCTTCTAATATTGGTACCAATTCATGCTTTCCAAGATGAAATGTGGCGGTGAAAACCTCCCAAAAATATGCCAAAGCTTGGACTAAGTTGATTTGATATTCCATATGCATAACCTCGAGAAGGTATCCAAGCCTTTCTTGGACATAAGTTTGGTTATCCTTGGACATGCCTTTCCACTAGGCAACAAGTTCCTTTCGAGGAATGAGAATTACTTGGATGTCTAGTTTTCCCATTGAGCCTAATTATGCAAAAAGATTTGTCATTAGTCAAAATGGATTGCGAATCAATTTTAATGCCTCCATTTCAATCATATGTCCTTTGGAGGTAAAATGGAGGTAAAGTATACTTGTATACTTCGGAAGTAATGCAAACATCATTTTAAGTCCATTTAAACCTTAAAAGAGCATATAGTTGAGATTATGGATCAATTCAATGTGTGATGTAAATGCCCATTTTGTCATAGTCCATTTAAGCCATAAAGTCCTAAACTATAGTTTGCAACTTCAAACACATTGAAATAAGCATTTGAATTACATAAGAAATCCGTTGGATTACCACCAAATGAGTTTGACCGTTTGTGAGATGAGAAAATTTGCAGCATATTTCAAAACATATGTAAGTTGCCTATGAACTAAAACCAAGTTATTAATATTTTATACATCATTTAAATATATATTATTGACTTTGTGTTTGTGACCTTAGGTTCACAGTAATTATGATCAAGTTGAAGAGCAAGGATTGCTATATAATCTGTCGTGGGGTCCAAAGTCAAGAGTACAAACTTGGCCAGCATATTTTATAAACAGATATAATTTTCACACTCAAGAATATGGAATAGGAAAAGCCACAATGAATAGTGGTGTGTGTGTTCGGTCATCCAATGGTGACAGTTCAAAAAATGATTTTTATAGCTTGTTGGATGAAATCATAGAGATAGAGTACCCCGGACCATTAATGCGGGTTGTGTTATTTAAGTGCATGTGGTTCGATCCCGTTAAAGGAATGAAGGTGCATACAAAGTTTAATTTGGTTGAAATAAATCACAAGAAAAGGTATATGAAATATAAACCATTTGTGTTAGCACAACAAGCAATTCAAGTATATTATGCATCATATCCTAGTTTGAAACGTGATAAAGTTGATTGGTGGGCTATATGTAAAATTAAAGCATGAAGAAAAATCGAGGAAAACTGGAAGGACACAACATATCAACAAGAGAAAGTTTGTAACATGGTTGAAACTGAGGAATATAACATTCCAACTCTACGAAATCCATGAGGAGCAATGATAGATGTAGATCTAACTGAATTTCGTGAGTCAAATTTAGAAGGTGTTGCAGAATCTGATTTTGAGACATATGATGATGATGATGCTCATGAAGAAGATGAAGATCAAGATGAAGACAAAGGCGAAGATGAAGATTTAGATTTTTTAGACTTTTTACTAATTATGTCGTAATTATTACTATTACTATTATTATTACGACATGAGTTTATTGTTGTTGTCATATTTATTATTATTGTTGTTGTCATAATTATTAGTATTGTTGTTGCTGTTCTTGTTATTATTATTATTACAATTAATGTTGCTGTTGTTGATTATTATTATTGCTATTATTGTTATTGAAACGTTATTGTCGAGAAAAAAATGAATTTGGCGTGTGTGGGCTAGTAGAAATGAAATTCGTGGCAAATTAGCCACGAATTTGAAAAAAAATGAATTAGGCATGTGTGGGCTAGTAGAAATGAAATTCGTGGCTAAATCTGTGGCAAATTAGCCACGGATTTAGCCACGAATATGAAAAAAGGCTAGTAGAAATGAAATTTGTGGCTAAATCCGTGGCAAATTAGCCACGGATTTAGCCCCGAATTTGAAAAAACGAATTAGGCTTGTGTGGGCTAATAGAAATGAAGTTCGTGGCTAAATCCGTAGCTAATTTGCCACGGATTTAGCCACAAATTTGAAAAAAGGCTAGTAGAAATGAAATTCGTGGCTAAATCCGTGGCAAATTAGCCACGGATTTAGCCACGAATTTGAAAAAAGCCTAGTAGTAATGAAATTCGTGGCTAAATCCATGACAAATTAGCCACGGATTCAAATTCGTGGCTAAATCTGTGGCAAATTGCCACTGATTTAGCCACGAATTTGAAAAAAATGAATTAGGCTTGTGTAGGCTAATAGAAATGAAATTAGTGGCTAAATCCATGGCTAATTTGCCATGGATTTAGGCACGAATAAGAAAAAAGGCTAGTAGAAATGAAATTCATGCCTAAATTCATGGCGAATGAGCCACGGATTTAGCCACGAATTTGAAAAAAATGAATTAGGCGTGTGTGGGCTAGTAGAAATGACATTCGTGGCTAAATCCGTGGCAAATTAGCCACGAATTTGGAAAAAAAAAATGAATTAGGCGTGTGTGGGCTAGTAGAAATGCAAATCGTGGCTAAATCCGTGGCAAATTAGCCACGGATTTAGCCACGAATTTGAAAAATAAAAGAATTAGGTGTGTGTGGGCTAGTAGAAATGAAATTCGTGGCTAAATCCATGGTAAATTAGCCACGGATTTAGCCACCAATTTGAAAAAAATGAATTGGGATTTTGTTGGCTAATAGAAAGAAATTCGTGGCTAATTTGCCATGGATTTGGCCACGAATTGGAAAATAGGCTAGTAGAAATGAAATACCTAGGTAAATCTGTGGCTAACGAATTTCATTTCTATTAGCCCACACAAGCCTATTTCATTTTTTTCAAATTCGTGGCTAAATCCGTGGCTAATTTGCCACGGATTTAGTCACGAATTTGAAAAAAAATTAAATAGGCTTGTGTGGGCTAATAGAAATGAAATTCGTGGCTAAATCCATGGCTAATTTGCCACGGATTTAGCCACAAATTTGAAAAAAGCCTAGTACAAATGAAATTCGTGGCTAAATCCGTGGCAAATTAGCCACGGATTTAGTGATGAAATTGAAAAATAGGCTAGTAGAAATGAAATTCGTGGTTATATTCATGGCAAATTCGCCACGGATTAAGCCATGAATTTGAAAAAAATGAAGTAGGCTTGTGTGGGCTAATAGAAATGAAATTCGTGACTAAATACGTGGCTAATTTGCCAAGGATTTAGCCACGAATTTGATAAAAAGGCTAGCAAAAATGAAATTCGTGGCTAAATCCGTGGTACTTCAGTGACGGATTTAGCCACAACTTTCATTTCTATTAGCCCGCACAAGCCTAATTCATTTTTTTCAAATTCGTGGCTAAATCCGTGGCAAATTTGCCATAGATTTAGCCACGAATTTGAAAAAAAACGCTAGTAATAATGAAATTCTTGGCTAAATCCGTGGTACATTAGCCACGGATTTAGCCGCGAATTGGAAAAAAATGAATTAGGCTTGTGTGGGCTAATAGAAATGAGCCACAGATTTAGCCACGAATTTGAAAAAAAGGCCAGTAGAAATGAAATTCGTGCCTAAATTCATGGTGAATTAGCTGCGGATTTAGCCACGAATTTCAAAAATAGGCTAGTTTAAATGAAATTCATGGCTAAATCCGTGCCAAATTAGCCACGAATTTGAAAAATATGAATTCGGCTTGTTTTGGCTAATAGAAATAAAATTCGCGGCTAATTTTCCACGGATTTAGCAATGAATTTTGAAAAAGGCCAGTAGAAATGAAATTAGTTGCTAAATCCGTGGCAAAATAGCCACGTATTTAGCGACGAAATTGAAAAATAGGCTAGTAGAAATGAAATTCGTGGGTAAATCTGGGGCAAATTTTGCCACGGATTTAGCCACGAATTTGAAAAAAATAATTAGGCTTGTGTAGGCTAATAGAAATGAAAATCGTGGCTAAATCCGTGGCTAATTTGCCACGGATTTAGCCACGAAATTGAAAAATAAACGAATTAGGCGTGTGTGGGCTAGTAGAAATGAAATTTGTGGCTAAATCCATGGCAAATTAGCCACTGATTTAGCCATGAAATTGAAAAAAATGAATTTGGCTAGTGTGGGCTAAAAGAAAAGAAATTCGTGACTAAATCCGTGGCTAATTTTCCACGGATTTAGCCACGAATTTGAAAAATAGGCTAGTAGAAATGAAATTCGTGACTAAATCCGTGGCTAAATTAGCCACGGATTTAGTCACGAATTTGAAAAAAAATGAATTAGGCTTGTGTGGGCTCATAGAAATGAAATTCGAGGCTAAATCCGTGCCACGAATTTGAAAAAAAGGCTAGCAAAAATGAAATCTGTGGCTAAATCCGTGGAAAATTAGCCACGGATTTAGCCACGAAATGGAAAAAATGAATTAGGCTTGTGTGGGCTAATAGAAATGAAATTTGTGGCTAAATCCGTAACGAATTTTAAAAAAGGACAGTAGAAATGAAATTCGTGCATAAATTCATGACGAATTAGCTGCGTATTTAGCAACGAATTTGAAAAATAGGCTAGTAGAAATGAAATTCGTTGCTACATCCGTGGCAAATTAGCCACGGATTTAGCCATGAATTTGAAAAAAATAAATTAGGATTGTGTGGGCTCATAGAAATGACATTCGTGGCTAAATCCGCGCCACGAATTTGCCACGGATTTAGCCACGAATTTGAAAAAAATGCTAGTAAAAATGAAATTCATGGCTAAATCCATGGTAAATTAGCAATGGATTTAGCCACGATTTGGAAAAAAATAAATTAGTCTTGTGTGGGCTAATAAAAATGAAATTCGTGGCTAAATCCGTAACGAATTTTAAAAAAGGACAGTAGAAATGAAATTCCTGCCTAAATTCATGGCGAATTAGCCGCGATTTTAGCCACAAATTTGAAAAATAGGCTAGTAGAAATGAAATTCGTGGCTACATCCGTGGCAAATTAGCCACGAATTTAGCCACGAATTTGAAAAAAATAAATTAGGCTTGTGTGGGCTCATAGAAATGAAATTCGTGGCTAAATCCGTGCCACGAATTTGCCACGAATTTGCCACGGATTTAGCCATGAATTTGAAAAAAAGGCTAGTAAAAATGAAATTCGTGGCTAAATTAGCCACAGATTTAGCCACGAATTTGAAAAAAATGAATTAGGCTTGCGTGGGCTCATAGAAATGAAATTCATGGCTAAATTCGTAGCTAATTTACCACGGATTTATCCACGAATTTGAAAAAAATGAAATAGGCTCGTGTGGAATGATAGAAATAAAATTTGTGGCTAAATCCGTGGCTAATTTGCCACGGATTTAGCCACAAATTTGAAAAAAGCCTAGTACAAACGAAATTCGTGGCTAAATCCATGGCAAATTAGCCACGGATTTAAAGACGAATTTGAAAAATAGGCCAGTAGAAATAAAATTCGTGGCCATATCCATGGCAAATTTTCCACGGATTTAGCCACGAATTTGAAAAAAAATGAATTAGGCTTGTGTGGGCTAATAGAAATGAAATTCGTGGCTAATTTGCACGGATTAAGCGACAAATTTGAAAAAAATGAATTAGGCTTGTGTGGGCTAATAGAAATGAAATTTGTGGCTAATTTGCCACGGATTTAGCCACAAATTTGAAAAAAGGGATAGTAAAAATGAAATTCGTGGCTAAATCCATGGAACATTAGCCACGGATTTAGCCACAAATTTCTTTTCTGTTAGCCCAAACAAGCCTAATTCCTTTTTTTTCAAATTTGTCGCTAATCCGTGGCCAATTTGCCATGGATTTAGCCTCGAATTTGAAAAAAAGGCTAGTAAAAATGAAATTCGTGGCTAAATCCGTGGTACATTAGCCACGGATTTAGCCACGAATTGGAAAAAAATGAATTAGGCTTATGTGGGCTAATAGAAATGAAATTCGTGGCTAAATCCATGGCTAATTTGCCACGGATTTAGCAACGAATTTGAAAAAAGGCTAGTAGAAATGAAATTCGTGTCTAAATTCATGGCGAAATAGCAGCGGATTTAGCCACGAATTTCATTTCTACCGGCCCTTTTTCAAATTCGTGGCTAAGTCCATGGCAAATTAGCCACGAATTTGAAAAAAATGATGAATTCGGCTTGTTTGGACAAATAGAAATAAAATTCGTGGCTAATTTGCCACGGATTTAGCAACGAATTTGAAAAAGGGCTGGTAGCAATGAAATTCGTGGCTAAATCCGTGGCAAAATAGTCACGGATTTAGTGACGAATTTGGAAAATAGGCTAGTAGAAATGAAATTCGTAGGTAAATACGGGGCAAATTTGCCACGAATTTAGCCACGAATTTGAAAGAAAATAATTAGGCATGTGTAGGCTAATAGAAATGAAATTCGTGGCTAAATCCGTGGCTAATTTTCCACGGATTTAGCCGCGAATTTGAAAAATAAAAGAATTAGGTGTGTGTGGGCGAGTAGAAATGAAATTCATGGCTAAATCCATAGCAAATTAGCCACTGATTTAGCCACGAATTTGAAAAATAAAAGAATTAGGCGTGTGTGGACTAGTAGAAATGAAATTCGTGGTTAAATCCGTGGCAAATTAGCCACTGATTTAGCCATGAATTTGAAAAAAATGAATTTGGCTTGTGTGGGCTAATACAAAAGAAATCCGTGGCTAATTTGCCACGAATTTAGCCACGAATTTGAAAAAAAAACTAGTAAAAATGAAATTGGTGGCTAATTCCATGGCCAATTTGCCACAGATTTATCCACGAATTTGAAAAAAATGAAATAGGCTTGTGTGGGATAATAGAACTAAAATTCATGGCTAAATCCGTGGCTAATTTGCCACGAATCTAGCCACGAATTTGAAAAAACCCTAGTAGAAATGAAATTCGTGGCTAAATCAATGGCAAATTAGCCACGGATTTTGCCACGAATTTGAAAATTAGGCTACTAGAAATGAAATTCGTGGCTAAATCCGTGGCAAATTAGCCATGAATTTGAAAAAAATGAATTAGGCTTGTATGGGCTCATAGAAATGAAATTCATGGCTAAATACGTGCCACGAATTTGAAAAAAAGGATAGTAGAAACGAAATTCGTGGCTAAATCAGTGGCAAATTAGCCACTAGCCACAGATTTAGGCACGAATTTGAAAAAAAAGAATTAGGCTTGTGTGGGCTAATATAAATGAAATTCGTGACTAAATCCGTGCCAAATTTGCCACGGATTTAGTCACGAATTTGAAAAAAGGCTAGTAGAAGTGAAATTCGTTCTTAAATTCTTGGCAAATTAGCCACGGATTTAGCCACGAATTTCAAAAATAGGCTAGTAAAAATGAAATTCGTGGCTAAATCTGTGGCAAATTAGCCACGAATTTGAAAAAAATGAATTAGGCTTGTTTGGGCTAATAGAAATGAAATTTGTGGCTAATTTGCCATGGATTTAGCCACGAATTTGCAAAAATGCTAGTAGAAATGAAATTCGTAGCTAAATCCGTGGCAAAATAGCCACGGATTTAGCCACTAATTTGAAAAATAGGCCATTAGAAATGAAATTTGTGGGTAAATACGTGCCACAAATTTGAAAAAAGGCTAATAGAAACGAAATTCGTGGCTAAATCAGTGGCAAATTAGCCACAGATTTATCCACGAATTTGAAACAAATGAATTAGGCTTGTGTGGGCTAATAGAAATGAAATTCGTGACTGAATCCGTGCCAAATTTGCCACGGATTTAGTCACGAATTTGAAAAAAGGCCAGTAGAAGTAAAATTCATGCCTAAATTCCTGGAAAATTAGCCACGGATTTCAAAAATAGGCTAGTAAAAATGAAATTCGTTGTTAAATCCGTGGCAAATTAGCCACGAATTTGAAAAAAATGGATTAGGCTTGTTTGGCCTAATAGAAATGAAATTCGTGTCTAATTTGCCACGGATTTAGCCACGAATTTGAAAAAAGGCCGATAGAAATGAAATTCGTGGCTAAATCCGTAGCAAAATAGCCACGGATTTGAAAATTAAGCCAGTAGAAATGAAATTCGTGGGTAAATCCGCGGCAAATTCGCGACGGATTTAGCAACGAAATTGAAAAAAAAGAATTAGGCTTGTGTAGGCTAATAGAAATGAAATTCGTGGCTAAATCCGTGGCGAATTTTCCACGGATTTAGCCACGAATTTGAAAAATAAAAGAATTAGGCATGTGTGGGCTAGTAGAAAAGAAATTCGTGGCAAATTAGCCATTGATTTAGCCATGAATTTGAAAAAAGGCTAGTAGAAACGAAATTCGTGGCTAAATCAGTGGCAAATTAGCCACGGATTTAGCAACAAACTTGAAAAAAATGAATTAGGCTTGTGTGGGCTAATAGAAATAAAATTTGTGACTAAATCCATGCCAAATTTGCCACGGATTTAGTCACGAATTTGAAAAAACGCTAGTAGAATTGAAATTCGTGCCGAAATTCCTGGCAAATTAGCCACGGATTTAGCCGCAAATTTAATAAATAGCCTAGTGAAAATGAAATTCGTGGCTAAATCCGTGGCAAATTGGCCACGAATTTGACGAAAAATGGATTAGCCTTGTTTTGGCTAATAGAAATGAAATTTGTGGCTAATTTGCCACGGATTTAGCCACGAATTTGAAAAAAGGCCGGTAGAAATGAAATTCGTGGCAAAATAGACACGGATTTACCCACGAATTTAAAATATAGGCTAGTAGAAATGAAATTCGTGGCTAAATCCGTGGAAAATTTGCCACGGATTTAGCCATGAATTTGAAAAAAATGAATTAGGCTTGTGTGGGCTAATAGAAATGAAATTCGTGGCTAAATCGATGGCTAATTTGCCACGGATTTAGCCACGAATTTGAAAAATAAAAGAATTAGGCGTGTGTGGGCTAGTACAAATCAAATTAGCAGCAAAATCCGTGGCAAATTAGCCACAGATTTAGCCACCAATTTGAAAAAAATGATTTGGGCTTGTGTGGGCTAATAGAAAAGAAATTCGTGGCTAAATCCGTGGCTAATTTGCCACGGATTTGGCCACGAATTGGAAAAAAGGCTAGTAGAAATGAAATACTTGGGTAAATCCGTGGCAAATTAGCCACGGATTTAGCCACGAATTTCATTTCTACTAGCCCACACAAGCCTATTTCATTTTTTTCAAATTTGTGGGTAAATCCGTGGCATATTTGCCACGGATTTAGCCACGAATTTGAAAAATAGGCTAGTAGAAATGAAATTCGTGGCTAAATTCGTGGCTCATTTGCCACGGATTTAGCAACAAATTTGAAAAAAGGCCAGTAGAAATGAAATTCGTGCCTAAATTCATGGCGAATTAACCATGGATTTAGCCACGAATTTCAAAAATAGGCTAGTTGAAATGAAATTCGTGGCTAAATCCGTGGCTAATTTCAAAAATAGGCTAGTTGAAATGAAATTCGTGGCTAAATCCGTGGCTAATTTGCCACGGATTTGGCCACGAATTGGAAAAATGGCTAGTAAAAATGAAATACCTGGGTAAATCCGTGGCAAACTAGCCACAGAGTTAGCCACGAATTTCATTTCTACTAGCCCACACAAGCCTATTTCATTTTTTTCAAATTCGTGGGTAAATCCGTAGCTAATTTGCCACGGATTTATCCACAAATTTGAAAAAAAAGAAATAGGCTTGTGTGGGCTAATAGAAATGAAAATCGTGGCTAATCCGTGGTTAATTTGGCATGGATTTAGCCACGAACTTGAAAAAAGCCTAGTACAAATGAAATTCGTGGCTAAATCCATGGCAAATTAGCCACAGATTTAGCAACGAATTTGAAAAATTGGCTAGTAGAAATGAAATTCGTGGCTATATCCGTGGCAAATTTGCCACGGATTTAGCCACGAATTTGAAAAAAATGAAATAGGCTTGTATGGGCTAATAGAAATGAAATTCGTGGCTAAATTTGTGGATAATTTGCCACGGATTTGGCCAAGAATTTGAAAAAAGAGTAGTACAAATGAAATTCGTGGCTAAATCCTTGGAATATTAGCCACGGATTTAGCCACGAATTTGAAAAATAGGCTAGTAGAAATGAAATTCGTGGCTATATCAGTGGCAAATTTGCCACGGATTTAGCTACGAATTTCAAAAAAATGAAATAGGCTTATGTGGGCTAATAGAAATGAAATTCGTGGCTAAATCCGTGGCTAATTTGCCATGGATTTAGTCACGAATTTGAAAAAAGCCTAGTACAAATGAAATTCGTGGCTAAATCCATGGCTAATTTGCCACAGATTTAGCAACGAATTTGAAAATGGGCCGGTAGAAATGAAATTCGTGGCTAAATCGGTGGCAAAATAGCCGCGGATTTAGCGACGAATTTGAAAATTAGGCTAGTAGAAATGAAATTCGTGGGTAAATCCAGGGAAAATTTGCCATGGATTTAGCCACGAATTTGAAAAAAAAAAGAATTAGGCTTGTGTAGGCTAATAGAAATGAAATTCGTGGCTAATTTGCCACGGATTTAATAACGAATTTGAAAAATAAAAGAATTAGGCGTGTGTGGGCTAGCAGAAATGAAATTCGTGGCTAAATCCGTGACAAATAAGCCACTGATTTAGCCACGAATTTGAAAAAAATGAATTTGGCTTGTGTGGGCTAATAGAAAAGAAATTCGTGGCTAAATCCGTGGCTAATTTGCCACGGATTTAGCCACAAATTTGAAAAAAAGGCTAGTAAAAATGAAATTCATGGCTAAATCAATGGCCATTTTGCCACGAATTTATCCACAAATTTGAAAAAAAATGAAATAGACTTGTGTAGGATAATAGAAATAAAATTTGTGGGTAAATCCGTGGCAAATTTGCCACGGATTTAGCCACGAATTTGAAAAAACCCTAGTAGAAATGAAATTTGTGGTTAAATCCATGGCAAATTAGCCACGGATTTAGCCACGAATTTGAAAAAAATGAAATAGGCTTGTGCGGGCTAATGGAAATGAAATTCGTGGCTAATTTTCCACGGATTTAGCCACGAATTTGAAAAAAGCCTAGTACAAATGATATTCGTGCCTAAATCCCTGGCAAATTAGCCACGGATTTAGCCACGAATTTGAAAAATAGGCAGTAGAAATGAAATTCGTGACTATATCCGTGGTAAATTTGCCACGGATTTAGCCACGAATTTGCAAAAAATGAATTAGGCTTGTGTGGGCTAATAGACATGAAATCCGTGGCTAATTTGCCACGGATTTGGCCACGAATTTAAAAAAATTGAAATAGGCTTGCGCAAGCTAATAGAAATGAAATCCGTGGCTAAATCCATGGCTAATTTGCCACTGATTTAGCCATGAATTTGAAAAAAGCCTAGTAGAAATGAAAATCGTGGCTAAATCCATGGCAAATTAGCCACAGATTTAGCCACGAATTTGAAAAATAGGCTAGTAGAAATGAAATTCGTAGCTAAATCAGTGACAAATTAGCCACGGATTTAGCCACGAATTTGAAAAAAAGGCCAGTAAAAATGAAATTCGTGGCTAAATCCGTGGAAAATTAGCCACGAATATGAAAAAAATGAATTAGGCTTGTGTGGGCTATTAGAAATGAAATTCGTGGCTAAATTGCCACGGATTTAGCCACAAATTTGAAAAAAGGCTAGTAAAAATGAAATTCATGCCTAAATTCATGGCGAATTGGCCACGGATTTAGCCACGAATTTGAAAAAAATGAATTAGGCTTGTGTGGGCTAATAGAAATGAAACTGGTGGCTAAATCCGAGGCAAATTAATCACGAATTAAGCCACGAATTTGAAAAAAAATTAATTAGGCGTGTGTGGGCCAGTAGAAAGGAATTTTGTGGCTAAATCCGTGGGATATTAGCCATAGATTTGGCCGCAAATTTGAAAAAAAAAAGAATTAGGCCTGTGTGGGCTAGTTGAAATGAAATTCATGGCTAAATCCATGGCAAATTAGCCATGGATTTAGCCACGAATTTGAAAAAAATGAATTAGGTTTGTTTGGGCTAATAGAAATGAAATTCGTGGCTAAATGCATGGATAATTTGGCACGGATTTAGCCATGAATTTGAAAAAAGGCTAGCAGAAATGTAATTTGTGGCAAATTAGCCACGAATTTGAAAACTAGGCTAGCAAAATTGAAATTCGCGGCCAAATCCATGGCAAATTAGCCACCGATTTAGCCACGAATTTGAAAAAATGACTTAGGCTTGTGTGAGAAAATAGAAATGAAGTTCGTGGCTAAATCCGTAGCTAGTTTGTCACAGATTTAGCCACGAATTTGAAAAAAGGCTAGTAGAAATGAAGTTCGTGGCTAAATCCGTGGCAAATTAGCCACGGATTTAGCAACGAATTTGAAAAATTGGTTAGTGGAAATGAAATTCGTGGCTAAATCCGCGGCAAATTTGCCACTGATTTAGTCACAAATTTGAAAAAAGGCTAGTAGAAGTGAAATTCATGCTTAAATTCTTGGCAAATTAGCCACGGATTTAGCCACGAATTTAAAAAATAGGCTAGTAAAAATGAAATTCGTGGCTAAATCTGTGGCAAATTAGCCACGAATTTAAAAAAAAATGAATTAGGCTTGTTTGGGCTAATAGAAATGAAATTCGTGGCTAATTTGCCACGGATTTAGCCACGAATTTGAAAAAAGGCCGATAGAAATGAAATTTGTGGCTAAATCCGTGGCAAAATAGCCACGTATTTAGCCACGAATTTGAAAAATAGGCTAGTAGAAATGAAATTCATGGCTAAATCCGTAGCAAATTAGCCACAGATTTAGCCACGAAATTGAAAAAAAATGAATTAGACTTGTGTGGGCTAATAGAAATGAAATTCGTGGCTAAATCCGTGGCTAATTTGCCACGGATTTACCCATGAATTTGAAAAAAAAATGAATTAGGCGTGTTTGGGCTAGTAGAAATGAATTAGGCGTGTGGACTCTTTTGCAGTCATTTTGATCAATTTTTCTCCCTTCTTATATGCACTTCCCCTTCTTTTGGGACATCACACTCTGTGTGTGTTCTTCTTGACCTTAGAAAGACATTTTCCTCGTGTAAATTTGCTAGTAAAACTTTGACATTATTCCTTTTAAGGAACGACAAACTAATCGCTAGTATATCTCGCAGAATGAAAGAAGAGTTTTCTTTGATTGTCTAACTGTGTTTCATTGACTCTGCAGAGGGCGTTGTTGCTGGAGGTACGGCTGGTGTTATTGTTGAAGCAGCACTTTACCCAATTGACACCATTAAAACTAGACTTTAGGCAAGATTAAATCCTTATGTGTTCAACCAATCCTTTTGTTTGCCTATCCTCCAATTGTCACACTGCACAACCTTCGAGTGTAAACTAGTAGTTGGGAAGCTGTTGCAACAAGTAGTGTTGTTTAGCTCTTATTGCTGCAACTCTAATGGCTGGAAGTTAATTTTCTTTTGATGAATATTGGGCTGTTTGCTGCCACCAACCAAGCAGCATATGTTTTTTTAGAATACTGCCTGTTATTGCTGTTGTTCTCCCTATTTTACTGTTGTACGACTAGACATTGAAGCCACGTTAGCTTCAGACTTACACAATTCATTTTGTTTGAATACAGCTATGTGCTTCAAGTTTCTTAACTCTCGAAGCCTTTCTATGTCAATAATCTCAACAGAAGTAGCTAGGATTTAAGCTAAAACCTTTTGAACAGATGGAAAGTAATAATTTAATCCCCTGTATATTTGGCAGATCATATAGATGACCTCTTTGATTGAAAAATATATGCTACGTCCTTTTTCGTTTTCTTGTTTACTCTGCCCAAGCTAGTGATTTGTAAGGTATGGGACAAAATGAAGATTTTGAGCAAAATAAGGTGCTAATAAAGTTATTGAGAAAATGAATCGACCGCAAGTAATGATTAGTAAACCTCTAAACACAAACTCGACCCGAACCGAACCCGACTCGATTGTGCAGCTATGTTCGGGTCTTATTTTGGGTCGGGCCAAGCATATATATTCATTGTTTCAGGTCGAATTGGGTATCATGAAAACCCAACCCAACCCGACCAATTGACACCCTTAGTTTGTGTGGCAATCTGTTAATTTTTCATATTAGGTTAATTTTTCAATCTGTTTGTGTTCCAAAAATCTGTTTGTGAGAAATTAATCATCTGTACAAGGAAAAATTAACCTAGTAATTCATTTAAGACTATGTATTGGGTGGCCCATCACCTAAGGGAGGTGGCAAGCTGTTTGTGTTTGCCTTTTCTTCATGAGTTACAATATTTTTGAGCATCCGCCAGCTACATGCTCAACTCTGAATTATCTAGATTCTTGTTTTTTTGGGACCTTTCCATAGGTCTATGTGCACACTCATATTTTCTTCTCTAATAATCACCAAAAAAGAGCTAATATTTAAGTGCTTGTTGAATGTTTTTGTAGACAGTTATCACAACTGTTATTTGTGGCAAAATACGAGCTAAAGAATTAAGCTCGTAGACATTTCCGAACAGCTTGCTTTTTATCAGGGGCGATAGCAAGTTTGTTTCATTTTTTAAGTTCATCTCTTACTCTCAAAAACAAAATGGTAAGCTTCACGACGTACGTCATTATGTATCCCTAATACATGTTCATATTTTTTTAACATATTTGTCTAATCTTCCAACTTGTTAATATAAATGTGAATGTCACATGCATCGTGGTGTAGCTTCATAAAGAAGACCAGGCACTTCCCCTTCCCCTTCCTCATCCTCTTCCTTGTCCCTTTCCTCTTCCCCTGCCCTTTCATCTAACCCTCAACCAGTACATGCTGATAGACACATTGGCTCTTCCTCCGACCCTCAAATGTGAACTGAATCTACTTTAGTTCCATCGCCTTCAGTTCCACCTTCTTCTTCAATGCAACACTCGAATGATGAAGAAGATAGCCGATTCATGATATCTCCATTTGGAGATTCGTAAGTACTTCATTTTTTTAAGTATATGTAAATTATTATGGATGTCAACTGAATTGTCTGTATGCTTCACGGATGCTACGTATGTTGACATCGTTATAACCTGTTTGTAAATTCACAGATGCTACGTATGTTGTGAGGAAACTTAATAAAATAATCAATAACTGTTGGATGGGGCAGCATAGTAGTTGGACCATTGCTCCAAAAGAAGTAAAGGAATTGTGGTGGAATGAGTTCAAGGTAAGTTTTGTCCTTTTATTTTCTCACAAACAAAGTTCGGTTTAGCATACTGAGTGTACAATTGTTTTTCTATTAATTGCTTGCAGTGGAAGTTCAGGTGGGATGAAGCGGAAGAGAAAGAAGTTAGAAGAATTTTTAAGAAAAAAGCTAGTGATCACAAGCGAAATGTGATGACTAAAGCAAAGAGAAGTCAAGAAAAGCCGGATTTTATTATAGCTAACAATTGGGCAGAAATTAAGAGAACTTGGGACACTGAAAAGCATAAGCAAATTAGTGAAATAAATAAGAAGAATTGAGCTTCTAGTTCTAGTGAAGGGTCTATCACATATGCTGCGGCTCTATCAATATCAGGGAGCATAGAAAAAGAATGGTAAGTCTGTTAAACATGTTGTTAGTTAATTCAATGATTACTCATGTATGTTTATATTTTGTAGGCAGATGAATTGGGGACGGAACCGACATTTATAGTTACATTTGAATGCATATTTCGGAAAAAAATATAAGACATGGACTGGCAATCGAGCAAAAGCTGTTAAAGTATGTAAGGTTATATTTTGTAGTTATATTTTGTAGTTATATATATGAAGTTTTTTTTATTTTCATATATATTGTTAATGTAGGACAAATATGATGAACTTGTAATGATAACTGCTGCTAGTGGTGATGGTGATGGTGATGGTGTTGCTGCATCCGAGCCATCGGTTGATAGTATGGCCTTATGGGTGGAGCCATCGGGTGAAATGAGAAGAGATCAAATATTTGGGATGGGATCCTTGTCAAGGATATACACAACGTCGGCTGCTGCAACTTCATCCTCTAATGCGGCTTTTTTAAGGACACAGCATAAGGAGCAAATGACCCAAGAATTGAACTAATTGAAACATTTACTTGTACAGAAGGACAAAGAAATAAAAGGAGTGAAACAACATTTGCAATTGATCATGCACACCTCAACCTCGATCACGATGACGTTTCTCTTGTACCTTCCACTAATCCAGTAGGTGATGGGCACAATGATGAGCGACACAATGACAATGAGATTGCTAATGATGATGATGATCCTTGCTAGTTAAAATTTCCAAACTCGAGGGTAAGCTTGCTTCAACATTATCTATTTATTTATAGGACAAGTTATTAGTTGTTGCATTTGTTCAATGCACATGTATCGATTTTGTTATAAGTTCAACAACTGTTTTTGCACATGTACACGAGAGACAATGGACTAATCAAGCTGATGCTCGGCTATCTCTCTCCTTTGTTCGCACACGCACGTGCATTCTAGGAATAGAGTTGCTGGGATTTGAATTACTTGGCACTGATTCTTTGAAGAATCTTTGGAATGATCATGATGCCATATTGTGTTGTTATTTGTTATTTGTATTACTCGAAATTATTAAAAGTGAATTTTGCCATGTATGTAATTAGGAATGATTAATGACGGTCTTCCTTTTGGTTTGGCAGTCTATTCCAGTTTTTGTCTTTGCAAACTAGGCAAGACTTGACATATTAGAGACCACTTTTAGTGGCTTTACAAGATATCACTTTGGATTAGATATTTGACGAGTCAGCTTGCAGAGAATTGTGCCCTGGGTTCACTAAGTTAATGCAAGAGGTACTTCTATCATTCTTTATGCTACATGGCAATAAGTGTTCGGTTTGCATACATGCCCTCTAGAATTGGTCTTTTGTGTGAGCATAGCCTAATATTCTTTTTTGAACACTCCTCTTTCTGTTGTTGAATAGATGTGAAAAAATTAAGAGGGGTTAGGAGTTTGATATTGTGATGTTTGCGCTGCAGATGGACATGACTTCAATTCTTGGAGACATTATAGACTACGCGACTACGTGAAAGAACTTCTTGGCAAGATCAACAGTTTGCAACAAGAGAGCGAACTAGATTTGAAGCAGTTGAATTTGTTGGATCCTCTCAAGGATTTTTCATACAAATTTAGTGTTTTGTTCCATTTCTTTTTTTTTTTTTTGTGTTTGTTCTTGTCTTGACTGTGATTCTATCAATGTTAAATATAAATTCTATAATTGTTGTGTCACGCCCCGAACTCCACGGCGCGCCACATCCCTCGCCAAGGTCGATTTGACTGCGACGTCCCAGGACGCGTCGCCGACCTGACGCCCAACACAGAGACTTAAAGCACATGCGGAAGCAAATCAAAATCACCCGAACAATAATATACACATAACCAAGGATAGCCATACAACAACTAGCACGAATAATTACACTGGCAATGATACTGGGCACCAGACATAAAATTCATTTACAGCCCATGCTCATTAATCAAAGGCAGTTAAAGGCCACTACAACCGGTCGGGGGCTCCTTCCAAGAACACTTCGGTACGCCTGCCATCCTCAAGGCTGGGGGTCTGAAAAATTGGGATTTAAACAACAATGAGAATAATCTCAGTGAGTAATTCCCTAAACCTAAACTAGGCTAACGTGCACCTCCAGAGATAATAAAAAGGGCATAAATCATTGAACCAGTAAATAATTCATATTAACATAATTCGGGCCCTCAGCCCTAATTTCACTTCTTCAGCCCTGCAGGTTAGGCTTTCAGTATCATTATAATCCATAGGCAAGATATCGACCCGAAGGCCATGACGCAGAGGTCATCAACAGTTTAAATCGACCCGAAGGCCATGACCCAATGGTCATAAATCATTCGACCCGAAGGCCCACAATTGTATAAATCGACCCGAAGGCCATGACCCAATGGTCATCACAATTAAATCGACCCGAAGGCCCGACCCGAAGGCCCACAGTTGTATAAATCGACCCGAAGGCCATGACCCAATGGTCATCACAATTAAATCGACCCGAAGGCCATGCCTTGATATGTCAAGCGCATTGAATTACAATTTCCACTCACAATCCCATCCATATCAAAATACAAACAACGGAATCACGTGAAATGGGACCCAAGTTAATCATTAATGCCAAAATGTGCCAAGTAATATTATTCATCATTTGATCAATTCAACACGTCGGCACGCCCAATTCATTCCGGTTTAGTCCATCTAAACCCGGCACCTATTGCACATACTTAACGAAATGAAATTCAATATAATTAGGGCCCGCCATGCTATTCCATTTCTAGTCCCGCTAGACGTGCGACATGGCATCATAGATCAATCGCCACCAGAGCTCATTTAGCTAGTCAATTGATCAATGCGATCATTCCTTATAATTGCACAATTAAATCACGCTTCGCCTAAATCAAATCCCGTCGTGTCCAGCCACTATACCGCAATGTCTAGGCCAATAATCATATTCAAAATGCTCCATTAAACTCCCAAAGACATCATTCAAATCAGCCATCACAAGACTAAATAAGGCACACACTATAATCCACATTTTAAGTCCGAATTTACCCAAACTTGAGCCAATCCGACCCAATCCGTCCGGCCATTGAACGATACCTATCGGGTCGCTAAACCTTCATTAATTTATCACGTTAAGCCCATAGAACAGCCACCAAAACAACTACAAGAATTCACCGCGAGAATAGCCCCACTTGATCTTTAATTTACATCCGTCACATTCACATTTTCGCCCAATTTAAGGCGCCCATGCATAGCCACCTTATAGCACTATACGGGTCAATATACCCCAATTAAAGCATTACGCTAAACCACCAAATAGGACACAATCTCCGCTCTTCACAGCCTCCACAAACTAACCCCCAAATTGATCGCGCTTTGACCGATTCAAACCGATATGGACAGCCACTAAATCAATTACATCGGATCATCTAATGACCTCAAAATATTCCATTGGACTCCCCAAGACACCATTTTAATCATCCACCATAATGCCAAATAAGGCGTGCACTAGCATCCGCATTCTAGACCCGAATTTTCCCAAAATTGGGCTATTCCATTCCAAACCTGACCAGCCATCTCTCGGCACTTACATAGCCGCGAAACCTGATCAAACGGTCAATATAATTCACCAAATCAGCCGCAACATCAACCGTTACCATCCTATGCACAATAACCCCTAAATTACCCTAATTTAACCCCTAAACTTGTCCAGAAATGCAATTAATCCTAATTAGGGTTTAGGGTCAAACTCACCGGGTGTCCTACGCTTCAAACCGAGCCGAATGCGCGGCGACAGCGGCTGGGCAGCGGCGATCCTTCGCCGGAACAGTAACGGCGGTGGTGGCTCCGGCGAACGGTGCGAACAAAGCCGACGAACTAGACGATTCCGCGGCTTAGGGAGTGGGAAGGGACACGGCCAGAGAATATGGGATGGCTGAACTAGGCTAGGCGAGACGGTGGTGGCGGCGGAACAGCTCCGGCGACGGCGGAGCTCCTCCGGCGAGCGGTGGCTTGGGCGTCCAGAACAGGGGAGCGTCGGGGAGAGGGAGAGTGAGGGGGAGGAAGGGCTGCCGGTGGCTGGGCAAGGTTGCCGGGGACCAACCGGTGGTGGACGGAGCAGCGGCGACGGCTGGGGCGGCGGCGCGTGGCGGCGGGGCGACGCGCGGCGACAGAAACCCAGAACAGGGGAAGTGTCGGGGAAAAGAGGAAGAAGAAGAGAGGGGAGGTGGTGGCGGCCAACGGGGCAGCGGTGCGGCGGAGGCGACTGAGGGGAGCGGCTGGACGGCCGAGGAGAGGCTGCGGCGGCCGGAAAGGCGGCAGGCGGCGGCGGCGACGCTAGAAGCCCTAAACAGGGGAGGGCTTCGGGAGAGAGAAAATCAGGGGAAAGAGGGGGTCGAGCGGCGGCCGGAGGTGGCACGGCGGCTTCACGGTGGCCGGGCGACGGAGGGCAGACCGCCGGGTGGCTGGGCGGCGCTGAATCGCGGCGGTCGCAGCATCGAGCTGCTGCTCGCGAGCGAGCAGGCCGGCGGCGGGCAGTCGCGGCGACCGACGGCTGCGAGGCTCGGTCGGGGCGACGGCGGCGAGGCTGGGGCGAGCTTAATCGGCGGTCGGACGGTGCACGGTGGCTGGGCTGGTCTGGTCGGGCGAGGGGCAGAGGAAAACCAGAAGCAGGAAACCAGCGAAGGAGAAGGAGGAAAAGAGAAGAGAGAGAAGGGAGAAGAAAAAAAAGAAAAAAGAAAAAGGAGAGAGAGAGGATAGGTCTGACCGGGGGAGGGGACGTTGACAGGGGGGAGGAACGTGCGCGGTAGGTGGGGAGGGGAGAGAGAGAGAGAAGAAAGAAATTAAACAAAATTATACACATTCAAATATTAAACGCAAACCGAAGGTCCAAATTCAAAATCGAAAATGGCCTACCGGTCCAAAGTAAGCCTCGCACATAAAAAGGGACAAAGGCCAAATTAATTAAACCAAACTATAACGAGGGATGTCTACTAGTCCAAATTCGCACCTGGTCAAAACTCCCCCTTTTTTCATTATTCCTGACAATCTCAACGTTGGCTTCAATAATATTGACACCGTCCAATTTATTTCGTTCCGACACTCCCGAAAATCGACTGCCAAGTCCGGGGTCCAAATAACGGCCAAATTTGATCGAGTGCGATTCTAGCGAAATCTCTAATTTAAAATGATAACCGGGAGTGATCAGCTCCCGGGCGAGATTTTACTATAAGCACACTGACAAATTACGCGTTTTATAAATCCAAAAAATGGGCCGAAATTCTGGATGTCACAACTCTTCCCCCCTTACAAAAATTTCGTCCTCGAAATTTATAATCCAACCCAGTTATCCAGACAAATGGGGGTACTGGTGTCGCATCAGCTCCTCACTTTCCCACGTCGCACTTTCAGTTTCATGGTGTTCCCAAATTATCTTGACCAACGAAATTTTCTTGTTTCGCAACACTCTCTCTATTTTGCCCTCGATCCGAACTGCCTTTACCACGTACGACACCCTGTCATCCACACGTGGAAGATGTTATGAACTTGCGACAAATTCAGTGGTAAGGCTAGGCGATATGCTAACGATCCAATTCTTTCCAAAATCTCAAATAGGCCTATGTACCTTGGACTTAACTTTCCTTTCTTGCCGAACCGAGACAGTCCTCTCATTGGCAGGATCTTGAGAAATACATGGTCGCCAACTTGAAACTCCAACGGTCTACGCTTTCGGTCCGCGTAATTTTTCTGACGACTCTGGACTGCTCTCAACCTTTCCCGAATAACGTTTACCGTTTCTACCGACTGCTGAACCAACTCCAGACTCGTTATACTTCTTTCTCCTACCTCATCCCAACACAACGGCGTTCTGCAAGCCCTGCCATATAATGTTTCAAATGGTACCATTCTGATACTCTACTGAAAACTGTTATTGTAGGCAAATTCCACCAAATGCAACTGTTCTTCCCACTTGCCCTGAAAATCTAACACACACGCTCTCAGCATATCCTCCAAGGTCTGAATAGTCCCTTCAGACTGGCCATCCGTCTGAGGATGATGGGCCGTACTGAATTGCAACTTAATCCCCATGGCTGATTGCAGACTCTTCCAAAAATTTGCAGTGAACCAGGGATCACAGTCCAATGTGATTGATATCAGTACTCCGTGAAGACAAACTATCTGACGCACATATACTTTGCCAGCCTTTCTAGCTCGAAGTCCTTTCGCATTGCCAGGAAGGGCGCTGACTTGGCCAATCTATCTACTATCACCCAAATAGAGTCGTGTCCCCTCTGGCTTCTTGGCAATCCCGTTACAAAATCCATTGTAATGTGCTCTCATTTCCATTTTGGGATTTCCAACGGCTACAACATCCCGCCAGGTTTACAATGCTGTGCCTTCACTTGTTGGCACGTCAAACACTTAGCCACATGCCTGGTCACATCCGTTTTCATTCTACTCCATCAATAGTACTGGCGAAGGTTCTGGTACATCTTAGTGCTGCCCGGGTGAATGCGATATTTGTTCCTATGAGCCTCCGATAAAATCTCTTCTTAAGCTCCAGATCATCAGGCACGCACAAACGTCCTCGAAACTTAAGAATTCCATCTTCAGACATTTAAAAGTCTGGTTTTATCTTAGTGTCATCCATACTCAAAATTTTTCTGAATCTCAAGGTCCGTAGACTGCAACGCCCTGATCTTGGCTTGCACTTCCAGCTCAATCCTTAATGTTGCCGTCAAACTGGAGAGGCGTCCTACCTCGAACTTAAATTTCGAGTCCCGTGCTCCTTCCAATAAATTCACTCTTTAACCAACAATTGTGTGATACTCGATTTCTTGCTCAAGGCATCCGCTACTCGATTAGCCTTTCCTGTCTCGATACACAAGCAACCACCCTTCCATGTTGCATTAGTACTCATCCCAATCCTTTGAGTGAAGCATCGTTATAGCTCTCATACCCGCCCGGTCCTAGAAAGCTTCGAACCTAAGTAATTATCGTCAGTCTCGGCCAATCCATTACTGCCTCAATCTTGGCTGGATCCACGGAGATTCTTTCTCCGGAAATTATATGTCCGAGAAATGCAACTCGATTCAGTCAAAATTCGCACTTGCTAAACTTAGCATACAGTGCGTGCTCTATTAACGTCCGTAGAACCTTTTTCAAGTGTTCCTTATGTTCCTCAGAACTTCTCGAATACACCAAGATACTATATATGAAGACAATGACGAACTGATCCAAAAACTCCTTTAATACTCGATTCATTAAGTCCATGAAAGCAGCAGGAGCATTAGTCAGCCCAAATGGCATCATCGTACACTCACAGTACACATATCTCGTCCTAAATGCCATCTTCGGCACATCCTCCTTAATCCTCAATTGATGATAGTCAACCTTTAGTCCGATCTTTGAAAATATCGACGCCCCTTGCATCTGATCCAATAGATCATCAATCCTTAACAACGGATACTTATTCTTAATGGCCACCCGATTCAACTGTTTGTAGTCAATGTGCAACTTTAACGATTCAGTCCTTTTTCCTCGTGAATAAAACCGGCGCTCTAGATATCGGCTCTATTCTAAGGCCAACTCAATCACAAAAATAATTATCTTTTCATCACTTAAAGACGAAGCCCAATCCATCAATTTTCAATCCCACGGTCTCCCAAAGCAAGTCAACCTGGTTCTTTACAAAATCCGTAATTTCCAAGCGATAACTCGTTCATCCAAATCTGGCCAAAGGATGTCATCAGCAATTCTAAAATCCATAAACTGATTGCGTCTATTCACCAAGAGCAATTATATGTCTCACATGACCATTCAGATTTATAACTTCAAAAATCACTTCTAATACATCATTACACGTTGCATTTAGATCCTTAAGACAAATCTTTCCCTTCTGTCCTAGCTATAGCACATACCCTTCCTTGTGCCTACAGTCGGTCCTGGTTATTCTGGGGGCAACTTCCGCTTAATATCCTACTCGTGATTGCTGTTGTTGCGCTGGCGGCCTAGCTTGTCAATTCGAGCAGTTTCTTACTTGATGACCATGTTGGTCATCTCCAAAACACACTCCAAGTCCACTTGGGCGAGGGCCTTTCCCGTGCCTCTTTCCACAAGACTGACATGCGGCGCTATAATAGTAGTTCGACTTTTCAATTTTCTTTCTTACAGGAGAAACAAACCGCTTATTCCCAGTCATAGTCTTCTTATCAAAATTGCGATTATCTCTAGTCGGCACGTACCATGATCCAGAGGCGGTAGTCATCTCATTCATATCCTACTCAACCATCTGAGCCCTCTAGTATGGTTCGTTGAAATCCTTTAAGTTCAATAGCACCAGCTGATTACGGAGTTCCAGCCTTAGTCCATCGCGGAACCTCCTCTCCCTATCCACAGGGTCCTCGACCATCTTTAGTGCGTACTTAGACGACCTTGAGAACTGAACCTCATACTAATCCACAGTTATATGATTCTAACGGAGCCTTAGAAACTTTGCCATTTTCCTTTCCCGTGCAGTCTCAGAGAAGTATTTTCCCATTGAAAGTCTCAACAAAGGTAGTCCAATTTGGGATCGTGCTTACCTGGAAAATCTTACCTCGGGTGGCCTCCCACCAGCCATTTGCTACTCCCTGAAGTTGGTACACCACTAGGGCCACCTTTTCTTCCTTCGTGCACTCCAGCAGTGCAAAGGCTTTCTCCAATTCTTAACCTAGAGAGTCGCAACCTCAGAACCACCATATTTTCCAACTTGGGTTACTTAAGTTTTGGAAACTGTTTCACCATGTGATGTATCCGACGATTCCCA
This sequence comes from Syzygium jambos, assembly GCA_031216235.1. Taxonomy (NCBI): domain Eukaryota; kingdom Viridiplantae; phylum Streptophyta; class Magnoliopsida; order Myrtales; family Myrtaceae; genus Syzygium; species Syzygium jambos. The sequence goes on from CM062223.1 coordinate 17,244,586, forward strand.
ATTCCTATCCCTTAATTACATATAACAGTAGCGATAACAGCCTTAGCAGCTAGCGGTAGCTCCTTTTTGAGCCTACTGTCCCATAATGATTGCAACTTCTGCAAGTGCCTTCAAAATCCCATCCCCTCTGGGATCCTCTGCAACTCCAGCTTGTGGACCTACGTGACCTCGACCTCAACCTCGACTACTCAAGCTCACGCGGTCACACCACTCACTTACCTGCTATAATCCCCTTTAGGAATTAGAGACCTAAACCAAGCTAAACCGGTCTAAGGTCCTAGGCAGGTATACATAACAGCAGTCAAGCAACCAGCATGCGATCTTACACAATAGCACATCATCTCAACCAAGGAGATTCACGTACTTACCTCGAGTCCTGCCGCACCTGCACTTTACGGTCAGTTCGACAACCAATCAATCACTACACAAACAGTCAGGAGGTACACGTAGCATGCAAGGTCTCCCTACTAGCTACCCAAGGTCATCGCTCCTTATCACTCCAAGCTTCGACCTAATTGGATCGAGCTGACCTTGCTCTGATACCAATTCAAACGGGGATGTCACGCCCCGAACTCCACGGCGCGCCACATCCCTCGCCAAGGTCGATTTGACTGCGACGTCCCAGGACGCGTCGCCGACCTGACGCCCAACACAGAGACTTAAAGCACATGCGGAAGCAAATCAAAATCACTCGAACAATAATATACACATAACCAAGGATAGCCATACAACAACTAGCACGAATAATTACACTGGCAATGATACTGGGCACCAGACATAAAATTCATTTACAGCCCATGCTCATTAATCAAAGGCAGTTAAAGGCCACTACAACCGGTCGGGGGCTCCTTCCAAGAACACTTCGGTACGCCTGCCATCCTCAAGGCTGGGGGTCTGAAAAATTGGGATTTAAACAACAATGAGAATAATCTCAGTGAGTAATTCCCTAAACCTAAACTAGGCTAACGTGCACCTCCAGAGATAATAAAAAGGGCATAAATCATTGAACCAGTAAATAATTCATATTAACATAATTCGGGCCCTCAGCCCTAATTTCACTTCTTCAGCCCTGCAGGTTAGGCTTTCAGTATCATTATAATCCATAGGCAAGATATCGACCCGAAGGCCATGACGCAGAGGTCATCAACAGTTTAAATCGACCCGAAGGCCATGACCCAATGGTCATAAATCATTCGACCCGAAGGCCCACAATTGTATAAATCGACCCGAAGGCCATGACCCAATGGTCATCACAATTAAATCGACCCGAAGGCCCGACCCGAAGGCCCACAGTTGTATAAATCGACCCGAAGGCCATGACCCAATGGTCATCACAATTAAATTGACCCGAAGGCCATGCCTTGATATGTCAAGCGCATTGAATTACAATTTCCACTCACAATCCCATCCATATCAAAATACAAACAACGGAATCACGTGAAATGGGACCCAAGTTAATCATTAATGCCAAAATGTGCCAAGTAATATTATTCATCATTTGATCAATTCAACACGTCGGCACGCCCAATTCATTCCGGTTTAGTCCATCTAAACCCGGCACCTATTGCACATACTTAACGAAATGAAATTCAATATAATTAGGGCCCGCCATGCTATTCCATTTCTAGTCCCGCTAGACGTGCGACATGGCATCATAGATCAATCGCCACCAGAGCTCATTTAGCTAGTCAATTGATCAATGCGATCATTCCTTATAATTGCACAATTAAATCACGCTTCGCCTAAATCAAATCCCGTCGTGTCCAGCCACTATACCGCAATGTCTAGGCCAATAATCATATTCAAAATGCTCCATTAAACTCCCAAAGACATCATTCAAATCAGCCATCACAAGACTAAATAAGGCACACACTATAATCCACATTTTAAGTCCGAATTTACCCAAACTTGAGCCAATCCGACCCAATCCGTCCGGCCATTGAACGATACCTATCGGGTCGCTAAACCTTCATTAATTTATCACGTTAAGCCCATAGAACAGCCACCAAAACAACTACAAGAATTCACCGCGAGAATAGCCCCACTTGATCTTTAATTTACATCCGTCACATTCACATTTTCGCCCAATTTAAGGCGCCCATGCATAGCCACCTTATAGCACTATACGGGTCAATATACCCCAATTAAAGCATTACGCTAAACCACCAAATAGGACACAATCTCCGCTCTTCACAGCCTCCACAAACTAACCCCCAAATTGATCGCGCTTTGACCGATTCAAACCGATATGGACAGCCACTAAATCAATTACATCGGATCATCTAATGACCTCAAAATATTCCATTGGACTCCCCAAGACACCATTTTAATCATCCACCATAATGCCAAGTAAGGCGTGCACTAGCATCCGCATTCTAGACCCGAATTTTCCCAAAATTGGGCTATTCCATTCCAAACCTGACCAGCCATCTCTCGGCACTTACATAGCCGCGAAACCTGATCAAACGGTCAATATAATTCACCAAATCAGCCGCAACATCAACCGTTACCATCCTATGCACAATAACCCCTAAATTACCCTAATTTAACCCCTAAACTTGTCCAGAAATGCAATTAATCCTAATTAGGGTTTAGGGTCAAACTCACCGGGTGTCCTACGCTTCAAACCGAGCCGAATGCGCGGCGACAGCGGCTGGGCAGCGGCGATCCTTCGCCGGAACAGTAACGGCGGTGGTGGCTCCGGCGAACGGTGCGAACAAAGCCGACGAACTAGACGATTCCGCGGCTTAGGGAGTGGGAAGGGACACGGCCAGAGAATATGGGATGGCTGAACTAGGCTAGGCGAGACGGTGGTGGCGGCGGAACAGCTCCGGCGACGGCGGAGCTCCTCCGGCGAGCGGTGGCTTGGGCGTCCAGAACAGGGGAGCGTCGGGGAGAGGGAGAGTGAGGGGGAGGAAGGGCTGCCGGTGGCTGGGCAAGGTTGCCGGGGACCAACCGGTGGTGGACGGAGCAGCGGCGACGGCTGGGGCGGCGGCGCGTGGCGGCGGGGCGACGCGCGGCGACAGAAACCCAGAACAGGGGAAGTGTCGGGGAAAAGAGGAAGAAGAAGAGAGGGGAGGTGGTGGCGGCCAACGGGGCAGCGGTGCGGCGGAGGCGACTGAGGGGAGCGGCTGGACGGCCGAGGCGAGGCGGCGGCGGCCGGAAAGGCGGCACGCGGCGGCGGCGACGCTAGAAGCCCTAAACAGGGGAGGGCTTCGGGAGAGAGAAAATCAGGGGAAAGAGGGGGTCGAGCGGCGGCCGGAGGTGGCACGGCGGCTTCACGGTGGCCGGGCGACGGAGGGCAGACCGCCGGGTGGCTGGGCGGCGCTGAATCGCGGCGGTCGCAGCATCGAGCTGCTGTTCGCGCGCCTCGCGAGCAGGCCGGCGGCGGGCAGTCGCGGCGACCGACGGCGGCGAGGCTCGGTCGGGGCGACGGCGGCGACGGCGGCGAGGCTGGGGCGAGGGGCAGAGGAAAACCAGAAGCAGGAAACCAGCGAAGGAGAAGGAGGAAAAGAGAAGAGAGAGAAGGGAGAAGAAAAAAAAGAAAAAAGAAAAAGGAGAGAGAGAGGATAGGTCTGACCGGGGGAGGGGACGTTGACAGGGGGGAGGAACGTGCGCGGTAGGTGGGGAGGGGAGAGAGAGAGAGAAGAAAGAAATTAAACAAAATTATACACATTCAAATATTAAACGCAAACCGAAGGTCCAAATTCAAAATCGAAAATGGCCTACCGGTCCAAAATAAGCCTCGCACATAAAAAGGGACAAAGGCCAAATTAATTAAACCAAACTATAACGAGGGATGTCTACTAGTCCAAATTCGCACCTGGTCAAAACTCCCCCTTTTTCCATTATTCCTGACAATCTCAACGTTGGCTTCAATAATATTGACACCGTCCAATTTATTTCGTTTCGACACTCCCGAAAATCGACTGCCAAGTCCGGGGTTCAAATAACGGCCAAATTTGATCGAGTGCGATTCTAGCGAAATCTCTAATTTAAAATGATAACCGGGAGTGATCAGCTCCCGGGCGAGATTTTACTATAAGCACACTGACAAATTACGCGTTTTATAAATCCCAAAAATGGGCCGAAATTCGGGATGTCACATGTTGTTAATTAGATTTCAAATTGAAATCGTCCCTAAACAACATTCGTCGCAGACTTCGTCGCTAAATTATTCATTAAAATTCGTCGCCAAATTCGTTTTGGAACAATGTTCGTGGCAAAAGTCAAAATTTTTCGTGGCAAATTAGTGATGAATTTTGCCATGAATAAGTTCGTCGCAAAATACTGACCAAGAAAAAAATTTGGTGACAAATTAGCCACGAATTTTGCCACGAAATATGTTTGTGGCAAATTACCCATAAATTTTGCCACGAATAAATTCGTTGCAAAATACTGACAAAAGAAAATTTTGGTGGTAAATTAGCCACGAATTTTGCCACGAAATGTGTTCGTCGCAAATTAGCAATAAACTTTGCCACGAATAATTAGCAACGATTTTTGTCACGAAAAGATTTCTTCGCAATTTTGTGACCAACAAAAAAAAATTTTGAAAAAAAATAGTGACTAATTTTGCCACGAATACATTTTGTGGCAAATTAGCGACGAATTTTGCCACGAATATAGTTCGTGGCAAATTAGCCACAAATTTTGCCACGAATAATTAGCGATGAATTTTGCGATGAATTTTTTTTCGTCACAAATTAGCCACGAATTTTGCAACGAATAAGTAGCGACGAATTTTGCCACGAATTTTTTTTCATCGCATATTAGCGATGAAAATTGAAATTTTCCATCGCAAAATTTTGCGATGGCCAATTAGCGACAAATTTTTTTCCGTCGCAAATTTGCTTAGTGACGAATTTTGCCAAATTTTTCGTGGCAAAATTCATCACTAAAACCAACTTTTTTTTGTAGTGATCCAACTTCGTCATGGGACTTGTGTTTGTTGATGTGGTTTTACACGTCATTGCCAAATCAACAAAATTTGTCAAAAATAAAGACAGAAACAAAGCAGGAAAATACCTTACAAAAAAAAACCAAAACAGGAAAATAAATTAGAAAAACAGAACATACATGAGCTAAGGAAAACAACACAAACTGGAAAGGGAGAGGGGGTTCCGTTGAGTGATGTTGTGCAGCTGTGTTCTTCTCTCGATCACATATCTCCTTTGATGGGCGTCGTTAAGTCCTAAGTCACATGCTTTACGTTAGAAAGGGTGTGCTTGTTTGAGTGAAATAAGTTATGCATATAGATTTTCTGGACTTTTTAACATGTCCGGTTTTTTGAAAATGATTAGTCAACCGAAAACCATTTACAGTCAAAGAAATTACGCAGGCATAAAGTTAGGAAAATGAATTCCTTAACGGAAAAAGAGAAATATTTTCCTGAAAAATAATTTCCTGAAAAGTGTTTCCTTTATCATGAAATTTTTTCCGAGATAAACACACTCTAAGATGAACTTTTAAAGTAGTGAGCCTATCTTAGTTAATTCCGCGTTACCTTCAATGTCATAAACAGGTGGCAATTGGATTCTAATTACGTTCACTTGAGCCCAAGCACGATGCGTGTTTAACACACGAATGAGGTTAATAAGGTATTTCACGAGTGGATTTACCTAAAATCGACCACACTGGCAAACACAATTTAGTAAATCCCAACAGTGCTCAGAATCAGGGCTAAAGAAGATTTTCTAAATATGAACCAAAGAATGTGACCATAGCGTTTGCTTCTCACCTATGGTTGACACAGGTATTTTTTATTTTTTGTTTTCCTTCTTCCTTCTCTCATCTGATCAGAAATAAAGTAAGAATCGCAGATAGTGATAAAATGTGTCATCGACAACAGCTCATGTTGCGTTGGTTGTCAAGGAACGAAGTCGAATGCAATAGAATAGGACTGGATAAGAAGTTCCCCCATATTTCTTATATCCAGTCTCTGGGATAAGATCTTAAACCTATTGTTCTGATATTAATTCAGATTTAAACTTTTCAATTTGGCTAATTTAGTTCTAAATCTTTTGGTAATTTGCCAATATAATTATTCTGGCCAATTTTGCCTAGAAAATTGCTAACATGGTTGTTAGCTATCTTACGTGGCACGGTTGACGCTAATGTGGATAATTTTTGCATTTTTCTTTTAAAGTTTCCAAAATATTTTATTATTTTATTATTTTTTTTTTCTTTTCTTCATTTTCCTTTTTTTCCGATTGTGAGCCGGTGAGATTCGCTTTTTCTTTTTTCTTTTTTTTTTTTGGTAAAGAACTTTTTCTTTTTTCTCTTTTCTTACTTTCCAGTTTTTTCTATTGAACTCTGATGAGGGTTGGCCGACCTCCACACGCTCACAAAGGAAAAAAAGAAAGAAAATAAATAAAAAATAATAACAAATTGAAATTTTTTAAAATATTACAAAAATTGTCGACATCAACGATTGCTAGTTAAAATTGTCTACAGTCGAACTGATAAGAACACACACAATTTAGTTCAACTCTTCCTTGCTAGCTTGTATAACATTCACTTTTCGATATCCTTGCTTCATATATTGAGAATGGTGCAGACTTCGCTGCTTCAGGAGATGCTAAACATGCTATAATTTGTTTATGGTGACTCTACTTCCACAACTTGTTAGTTTCGTTGACTAAATTGCGTTTATAAAGCTATCATCAAAAGACCATAGGACATCAACATCTAAGGCCATGGAATGAGCATTGGCTAGGTTAACCTCCCCTTTGAGAGCTCTACTTTACATCCAAAGAGTCGAGCCATTCGCCACTCACAAAAAAAAAAAAAGGGACAACCCCAGCACTCATAAATTTACAGCGTGAAGAGAAGTCGTTTTCTAGAGGAGTCTTGTATATTTTGTGTGCACATAAAGCTACTCAATAGTTTGATTTTTCCTCTTTCATTACAATGGATAGTAAAGTAACTTCATAGGAAAATTATGTACTCACATTTGTTGAACTAGACAACTTCTTGGTTATTTCAGGCTTTGTTTGTTTCGTAAAAAATGAATGATTTTGAAAATGCTTTTCTAAAAATGATTACTTGTATCACTTAAAATAATTAAATAATGAAAAATATGTTTATTATCAATGACAATTCAAGTCCAAACATTTTCGTGAACGATGAAATAATTTTTTGTTCATTCATTTTTGTGACTAATATAATCTCTTGTTGTGTTTGGTTGTCAAGAAATGAAGTCGGATGCAATAGAATAGGATCGGACAAAAAATTCCCTCATATGTCCAGTCTCTAGGACAATTTCCTAAGCTTCTTATACATATGTTAATTCCATTCTAAACTTTTCAATTTGGCTAATTTAGTCTTACACCTCCTAATTTAGTCTATAGGTTAAGGTCACCAACCTTGTCTACTTACAATGGAAAAAAAAGAAAGAATAAAATCAAAAAAATGTAAAGAAAAAATTCAGAAATTTTTAAAAAATTGCAAAAATTATCTACATCAGCAATTACCGGCTAAAATTGTCTGCAACCGAATTGATAGGCACACATAAAATGTAGTTCAACTCTTCCTCACTAGCTTGTACGACATTCACATGGCTTTTCGATATTTTTGCTTCGTTTATGGAGAATGGTGCGTACTTCACTGCTTCAAGAGATATATCGTCCCTGTTATACATGCTATAATTTGTTTATATCGACTCTACTTCCACAACTTGTTAGTTACGTTGATAAATTGCCTTCACAAAGCTATCATCAATTGATCATAAGACATCAACATCTAACACCATGGAATGAGCATTCGCTAGGGTTAACCTCTCCTTTGAGAGCTCTACTTTACATCCAAAGAGATGCGCCATTCACCACTCAAAACAAGAAAAAAAGGGACAACAACGGCACTCCTAGATTTACGGCGTGAAGAGAAATCGTTCTCTAGAGGAGTCATATAAATTTTGTGCGCACATATAGCTACTCAATCATTTGATTTTTCCTCTTTCATTACATTGGGTAATAAAGTAACTTCATGGGAAATTTATGTGCTCATATTTGCTGAACTAGATAACTTCTTAGTCATTTTAGGTTCCATTTGTTTTGCGAAAATGAATGATTTGGAAAATATTTTCTTAAAAATGATTATTAAAAGAGTAATGTCCGCATCAAAAATTTGCTAGCTAAAATTGTCTGCAGTCGAACTGATGTTGACACCTAAATTTTGCCCAAATCATTTAGGGTTTTATCGCATAAAAATTAGGGTTTAATTTTTAACCCCTAAACCAAAAATATTTTCATTAAAACCGCATGGCACATAGTTATTAGGTGCATTTGCATTAACAAGTCCTATTAGAGCATATTTTCCATTTTTCATTTTTCAAAAATCAAAAAAATTTTCAATTAGTTTTTAAAAAAAAAAAAAAATTTGGGGGGGGTGCCAGCGTTGAAATTCAACGCTGGCCCACCGCCTGGCTGACCACTCGGTCCCCCTTGCGTGAAGAGGGAAGCAGTCAGCGCAGAAAGAAAAGACAGAGAGAAGGGAGACGAGAGAGGGAGAGCTGGTGAAGGAGAGCGGGGAGACAGAGAGAGAAAGGGGAGTGAAACAGAGAGAGACAGAGAGAGAAAGGCGAGGGAGCGAGAGAGAGAGGAGAGAAGAGAGGAGAGAAAAGAGAGAGAAAGGCGAGGGAGAGCTGGTGAAGGAGAGCGGGGAGACAGAGAGAGAAAGGGGAGTGAAACAGAGAGAGACAGAGAGAGAAAGGCGAGGGAGCGAGAGAGAGAGGAGAGAAGAGAGGAGAGAAAAGAGAGAGAAAGGCGAGGGAGCAAGAGAGAGAGGAGAGAAGAGAGGAGAGAAAAGAGAGAGAGATCGGAGAAGAGAAGCAGCAGGCGGCGGCGAGCTCCTGGCGGCCCGGCGAGCTGAGCTCGCGGCTGGCGTGGAGGGCCGAGAGAGAGAGAGGCGGCAGTCGAGGCGGCATCGGGGCGACGGCGGACGGCCGCACCAGGCGCGGCGCAGACGAGGCGACAGGCGCGGCGACGGCGAGGCGGCATCGGGGCGACGGCGGACGGCCGCACCAGGCGAGGCGACAGGCGCGGCGACGGCGAGCCCGCGGCAACCCAGGCGTTGGAGCAGCGCGTGCGGCCGCGGCAGGTGGGGCGTCGGCCGCGGAGGCCGGAGCTCGCGGAGGCCGGAGCCGTCAGGCGGCGGCTGCGCGCTGGTCGTGGCGGCCGGCGTCCAGGTGAGCCCCCCAGGCGCGGTGTGGAGGCCGCGGAGGCCGGAGCAGCAGGCGCGCCCCGGGCGCGGCGTGGAGGCGCGAGTCGGGTCGCGACCCGGGTCGGGCGCGCGGGCGATCCGGGTAGGGCAACGCTCATCCGGGTCGGGCCGCGGGTCTGACCGGGTAGGGTTTTTTTTAGTGCGTGGGCTTTTAGTGTTTTAATTAGGTCTTGGGCTTTTCGCGGTTGGGCCGAAGCTTTGGGCTTTTGCTTTTTTTTTTAAAAAAAATGTGGGCTGGGCTTTTCTTTTAAAAACGAAATTTTCAAAAAATTTAGCCGGGCTCAACAAATGAGCCCGGTCCGGCTTCGGGCCCGGGCCGGCGCGCCCGGGTCGGTTTCAATCCGGGTCGGATGTGGAGATCCGACCCGGTCCCTTTTTTATTATTTTAATTTTCTTTTTCATTACTCTTTTAATTTCCTTTAAAAAAAATTCCGAAAAATTTTTCAAAAAATTCCAAAAAAATTCCAAAAAATTTTAGAAAAATATATTTCGAGAAAATTTCGAAAATTCAAAAAAAATTAATTAATTAATTTTTTTTTTTTTAAAAAAAATTTTAAAATTAATTAAAAAAATTTTTAAAAAAAATTAAAAAATCATAAAAAAATCAGAATTTTGTTCGGGGCTTTGAAATTGGGTTTGCTTGTCCTATTGTGTGGTTAATGTCATATTTGATTGCACGTCACTTGGTTCACACACTTTGAATTGTGCATTTAAACTAGCCTCGTATGTAGTTGATTATGCATGTCTAAGTTTAGATGTTAATCATCGCTTTCCTTAGCTTAGTCAGGAATGAAATTTTGAGGCTTCCGATTAGCGAGAACATGTTAGGTGATGAATTGAACAAGATTAGGTACCGAAAGGGCACTAATTAGTCGATTAGTGTAATCAAGTCCCCGTACCCATTGAATCTCTGGTTCGTAGAAGTGAAGTTTTTCTCCCGCGCTTTACTTAGGTGTCTAATCGACCTACCAAAAACCGATTAGTGGCGACTCCTAAATGAGATCGATTTGCATGTTAATAACTTAAACTTAAGTCGCGAATTGGTATGGGCTTGGGAGAGCTCGAGCTAGGTTTAACTTAGCAATCCATTAGCCAAAACCCCCTCAGGCCTCGGGGCCGGCTCGGGGAGGTCGCGACAGCTTGGCGACTCCGCTGGGGAGATTTTGTGGACTTAGGCCATTTTTCTTGTTTATATACATCCCTAACGTGAATGTTTTTGCCATCAATCCCTTGTTTTGCAGGTTTGGGATTTGGGGAATGAATGTTTATTTTCGCAGGTGCTTGAAGCATTGTTTGCTTATAAACTGTTGTGCATGCTTTAAATGTTTTAGCACTACACTGTTGCACACACAACCATGCTGCCGGACCTGGGCCGCGCTAGGAATGTTTAGGATGGTATTGAGTTGGATACGACTTCGACCGCGAGGCCGCGTAGTAGAGGTTGCCCAACTCAATCCCGAAAGCTTCTTTCTTGGTGTCGAGAATGTTTACCTTTGCTCGCGAGGCCGCGTCGCATCGAGGTATCATTCCTGACTGAGCCGGAGTCGCGAGGACTTGACTTAGTACGCGAGGCCGCGACTAGTCATCCCACCCTCGTAGCTCCAATTTGTTAAGCCGTTTAGAATAGAAATCGAGCCACACGTTACATTCGCATGTTTATGTGATTGAAAGTTCGTCATCCACTGTAAGTATGGTTTCTTTTTTTTACTTGTTCACTTTTGGTTGAAACTTTCATTTTTGAAATTCGTGGAAATCAATCGAATGCCCTGGGTGATCTAGGCTTATAATTGAAAATTTGAGGCAATCACCCTGGACTGTAAACCTTGAGCATAAATCTCAAAATACTTTTGATTTAGCCCTACCAAAACAAATGGTTTTGCCTAAACTTTCAGTTGTAGGCTTAAAATCGCATTCTTTGTGCAGAAAATCCTCCAAGTCAAGATTGCTTCTTGGGGCATAAAATTGAAATCATATTTTTAATAAAATTCTTTGTTGTTTGCATTTTGGAGTCAAAATTCAAATCATTTTTTGTATATTAATTTTTTAAAATGGGAATCACCTCAATTTTGCAAAAATAAAATCACAAATCTGTCTTTCAAAATTGATCCCGCACTTTGCGATGAAACTTTTGGAATAAAAAGGGCGCTCGATTGATAGCCGCGATTTGATCTTTTAATGATGTCTCCACTTACGATGAAATCTTGGCGAAACACTAAATGCCCACAAATAGGAACCATGGGGCCTGTATTATTGCCTCGCTTTCGTCATGAGAGGCGGCATCAGTAAAAGACCACTTTTTCATTCACATACTAACGTTGTCTTCCTTTTGCAGGTTATGCGTAACAATCGTTCCTTAGAATTCTCTTGCTTAATCATGCAAGGAACTGGAGTTTAGAGTTAGAACGTGAATTGCTTGTTTACACCCATCTATTCAAAAGTTTCTCGAACTGCATCCCTCTATTATCATTTGGAACTGCGTTTTCCATTTTGGGTTTTAATGCGAACCCAATTGATGTTTTTGAAAATCATGTGACTCAGGTCTTTGAGTAGCGAGATTCTAATTTGTAGCATTGTTCTTTGAAAGTACTTGAAATATTTCAAATTGAACCCCTGAGTTAAGCTTTTATGCTGTACCTTCAAAATGTTTTGAAGAAAACGAGTTTCACAAAAAACTCGCATAAACTGGCATCTCTTCACCTGACCAATTTCGCAGGTTACCGTGAGATGGTAAATCTGTAATCGTTCTAATTAGAACTTCTTGTACAATAATTGACTTGTTCATTCATTTTTGTCAAAATAGGTAAATGGTCGAAGGGTGAAGGCCGCTTGGGTACAAGTTGAAAACGTGCCACCGAGTCCCTCAAAATAGGGAGTCTCCACTTGTGTACTCACTTGTACAAAAGATGATTTACGAGGCATACGCAAATCGAAACAAAATAACGATGTCAGATGATCACCCACTTGACAAAAAGGAGGATTCAAGAATAGCTGACTCTCAAATAAGAGTAAGAGGGGCACCATTGTATCCGCGGAGGATGAAGATGATGATCGCATGATAGACCCATTGAAGCACTAAGAGATGCGTAATCAAGAGATAAACTGGGGGCACAGAATGTCAAAGCCTTCCAATTCAGTGAAAAAGGATGTATTTTGTTCTCAAAGTTCATTCACTTTAATATAGAAATGATACTTCCTTTTCTTTTTTACCTAGGGTGGATTTGAATGAAAGACCCGACAAGAGCTTGGCGAACCAACGTACATTAAAATTATCTTGCTAAGACACGAAGTGCGTGTGATCAAGAAGCCAACGTCCCCACTAATGACGCGCGAGAAAACATTTGATTCGGCATGGAGCGCGATGAACTCCCCCTCATCCCCGCCAAGGAAGCATTAGAGACAAAATTATCAACTTCGTCATGAAAGGATGTATGCAGTTCCTAAATTCAGTTCAATTGAGAATGGGAGTAACATGTTTTATCTCATTTCCGCAGGTGACGAATGAGGCAAGTCACCCAAGGGGTAGCCATTGCCTATGAAGTACAATAAAATGGAGTCGGCTGGTTCAACACAAAATAAAGAATGCGCTTGACCATAGCAATAATGCTTCCAGCTAGAAAGACATGACGAGGCCAAACCGTCCATTTCATTGTGACGATTGAAAAGTCGCGTCATGATGGGGCAAAATAGTGCATTTGAAGAACTTCTGTCCATCAAACTAGGGACATGTGAAAAATAGTCGGGGGCACGAATAGTCAAGATGATCAAAAGTGGAAAACCCAAGCAAAGGACAATGAAAATTAAACAAGTGTCTGTAAGAAGGCATGAAGGAGTATTGAACATATTGAAGTCTCCGGAAGAGAAAGCATCTGGCTGGGGCAAGTGTCATCTAGTTGGGGCAAATGGCTTTGATATAATCAAGCCTGTGAGTAAGTCCTTTCTCCTCCAACAAGTGGATGGATGCAAAAGAGACATATGCCAGACAGATAAATGCGGGGCATGTCATGTTGTGGACGGTGCCTCCAAACACTTAAGAGGGAATATCAAGCGACTTTGATGAAGGAGTTGCAAAGGAAATGCTCAAGCGACGAGATTGCACGAAGATGACAACTTAATCCAGAACTGAGCTATCCCCAAAACAAAAGGGTGTATATCGTTCATGAATTATTCCAACTAAGAATGGGAATGACTCGCCCCATCTCTCATTTTGCAGACAAAACGATGCGTTTGATCAAGGCGACAACACCTTCTTCCAAGAAAGCACGATGAAGACGAATCATCCATTTTGCTGCAATGAAAAGGGAAAGCACCCATGGGACAATGCCCTCAAACGTTGAAGTAAGAAGTGCCAAAAAGTCAAAGGCAGACGAAACTCAAATGAAGGGATTTGTCAAACACCCAAGAAGGAAAATTCAAATGAAGGGTAAATCGTATCGTTTCCAATTGTCCATTTTAATACAATTTTTGACATGATTCTTTTTTCCTCTGATAGGAAGCATCAAAGACTTTAAGGACAAATGCAAACGAGGGGTAATGTTGTATCGTTCCCAATTTTTCAATCCTTAAAGGGTCCTTAACTAACACGTTCTTTTTCATTCTTTATAGGTTTACCAAGTCCCCATGATGCAGGTAAGTACCTTTCTCCCAAAATTCAAATGGAAATCAAATGGATAATTTTCATCACAAAGAAAAAGTCTTTGATGGTTTTGAAAAAAAAAAACAAGCACTAAAGTGGAGACTGAAAAAGCAAGCTCTTCACAAAAATTTTGAATATCATCATTATTAAAAAGTTGTCTTTGTGCTTGACGGATCATTCATTTTGACTCAAAATTCCCTGTGGAGATTAATCGATTCGTGATGATCTCAACAAAATGAAAGGGAGGTGTTAATAATGCCAAGTGAGAAACACTTAGGATGAGGAAAGGCAAGCCATTTCCAAACACGTCCCGTAAATACTTTGAGAGGTGAGCGAAAAAGAAAACCTGTGTCGTTCAAGGACAAGAGATTCATTCGCAAGTAGTACATGGATCGAAATGAAAGGAGGCATTTCCTCCTTCTATCCTATACACTACAAGTGACCATAGTTAGCCCATTTGAGCCATTAAATGTGAAGAGTTTGCAAAATACCCCTGTCAAGAACCACCCCACAACGGGGCAAATTTGGAGGTTTTGGTCGACATTCTTTGGAGGTTTTGGTCGACATTCTCTGGAGGAAAAGGTGAGAAAGACTTCGTTGCCCTTACTTGTATTAATCTTTTTGTGATAACTTCAGGTGAGTCCTTATGGAAGCTTGAAACATCCCAAGATGAAGAAGAGCATTCATTTCTCTACCCAAACACTCATACCACTTGCTTAGCCAAGTTGAGGCTGAACATTCATTTCTAAGACCCGAGTGGTGATTGTCTCCCTACACTGGGGCAAGGCACATGATTTACCAAAGCAACTGGTGCTCGTGGGACAACGCGCGGAAAAATCTCGAAAGCCCTAGAAGCTCAAAAAAATGAAAAGAGCAAAATTCAAATGAAAACTAGGGGGCATGAAAAAGCAGTGTGCCTGGTAAAAGCAAGGCCAATGCCCATTATAAAAAAGAGCAAAAAAAAGTTGCATCAAGATAAAAATTCTCATGAAAAAAGAAAAAAAGAAAAAAAAAGGGAATGTCAGAAGCAAAATGCTTGAAAAAAAAAAATCATTGCAAATGCAAAAGTCATTAGAGAAAAGAGCGAAGCTCCTGTATTGAAATGAATAGCCAATGGACTTTCGAGACAAGTTGGATTTCAAAAGTCGAGTGCCTTCAAAAAGACTGGATGATATGGTAATGATGCTATGATAATCACCAACTCCTAAACCCCTTTTGTGAATTTCTGAGCCTTTCGAGCCTTTACCCAAACCAATGTTACAACCTTCTCCAAAGTCTCTTCTGATTGGGATGGTTTAAGTAGAAATTTGGATATCCAAAGAAGCTACTGCTTGAAGAAGTTGGGGCAAAGTTGTCTTATCTCATCTCAAGGTTTCTTGACTCATAAACCTGATGGAGATGCTGATTGATAATTATTTCACTTCTTAGCCATCAATACTTATCCGTTGTTGAAACGATGACCAAGCCCGCATTGTAGTCCTTACAAAAGACCTCTTGGATTGGTCAACGTGTACTTATTGCGAATGATTCTCGAAGCCTCCGACACTGATAGTGTGAGGTATACAGAGAGATCGGAATTACTTCCCACATTAATGGATGGGATCAAACAGCCTTTCTGAGAGTATGTGAGAAGTCCTTTCAGACTAAGGAATTCTTGTTTGGCATGCTTAATGGGCTCTCTTCATGAGTTAAGATCATTTTGGCAAAAGACTTTCTCCTAAGGGAATTTGATGATTAATGGCGTCTTTCAAGCCTAAAGGCAATTTTGCGATATTGAAGGATGTTAAATGCTTTCCAAACAATTGAATCTATCCTGAATTGCTCATACAATCGATATTTTCTCATTGGTGATACCCTTTTGATATTGTCTCTCATGACATGTAATCAAATGACATTGATCTCGCCGGGTATGCCTTCATTACCAGAGCATTTGGTATAACACATTCCATTAAATGTGCAGTATCCATTCTGGAATCATTTGATCAACATGTACGGCAAGCTCTGACAACTCGAAACTATTTTTACATGAGAAGTCTTCCCCACGTGAGATCGTGCTTCCGAAAGTTTGGGCGTTTGCCCTAAAGCCATGCAATGCAAAGGGTTTTAGTCCCTAAATGTCAATCCGGAGCCTTTTTCTTTGCACGCCTAGAGCCTTCTTCCGTGCACAGTGAGCCTTTGCAACCTGGAGTTTCCTTTATTTCTCTTGTAAACATCAGGTAAGTATTTTTACCCTCTTTAAAAATAAAAAAGAAGAGAAGAAGAAAAAGAAAAAGAAAAATGAGGCCTTCACAGGTATGTCCCTGAGCCATGCTCCTTATGTCATATCCTTTGCACCTCAAGCCCTTCGTGAGAAACTTAGGCGCAATCTATCAAATCCTCGGGTGAGGAACCCCAAGTGCTCATTCATTGAATCTTTTCAAGCCTCGCTGGCAAAGAGCCTCTGAGCAATCCAATCCAACCTACAGGTATGTAAACCCAGGTACGCATCAAAGGTTTGTGGTCCAACCTTAAACCACTCTTTCAAAAGGTTCCGGGTCAATCCTTAAACCCCGATTTCAAAGGTTCCGGGTCAATCCTTAAACCCCGATTTCAAAAGGTTCCGGGTCAATCCTTAAACCCCGATTTCAAAAGGTTCCGGGTCAATCCTTAAACCCCGATTTCAAAGGTTCCGGGTCAATCCTTAAACCCCGATTTCAAAGGTTCCGGGTCAATCCATTAAACCCCGATTTCAAAAGGTTCCGGGTCAATCCATTAAACCCCGATTTCAAAAGGTTCCGGGTCAATCCATTAAACCCCGATTTCAAAAGGTTCCGGGTCAATCCATTAAACCCCGATTTCAAAAGGTTCCGGGTCAATCCATTAAACCCCGATTTCAAAAGGTTCCGGGTCAATCCATTAAACCCCGATTTCAAAAGGTTCCGGGTCAATCCATTAAACCCCGATTTCAAAGGTTCCGGGTCAATCCTTAAACCCCGATTTCAAAAGGTTCCGGGTCAATCCTTAAACCCCGATTTCAAAGGTTCCGGGTCAATCCATTAAACCCCGATTTCAAATGGTTCCGGGTTAATCCATTAAACCCCGATTTCAAAAGGTTCCGGGTCAATCCTTAAACCCCGATTTCAAAAGGTTCCGGGTCAATCCATTAAACCCCGATTTCAAAAGGTTCCGGGTCAATCCTTAAACCCCGATTTCAAAGGTTCCGGGTCAATCCTTAAACCCCGATTTCAAAGGTTCCGGGTCAATCCATTAAACCCCGATTTCAAATGGTTCCGGGTTAATCCATTAAACCCCGATTTCAAAAGGTTCCGGGTCAATCCTTAAACCCCGATTTCAAAAGGTTCCGGGTCAATCCATTAAACCCCGATTTCAAAAGGTTCCGGGTCAATCCTTAAACCCCGATTTCAAAGGTTCCGGGTCAATCCATTAAACCCCGATTTCAAATGGTTCCGGGTCAATCCATTAAACCCCGATTTCAAAAGGTTCCGGGTCAATCCATTAAACCCCGATTTCAAAAGGTTCCGGGTCAATCCATTAAACCCCGATTTCAAAGGTTCCGGGTCAATCCTTAAACCCCGATTTCAAAAGGTTCCGGGTCAATCCTTAAACCCCGATTTCAAAGGTTCCGGGTCAATCCATTAAACCCCGATTTCAAATGGTTCCGGGTTAATCCATTAAACCCCGATTTCAAAAGGTTCCGGGTCAATCCTTAAACCCCGATTTCAAAAGGTTCCGGGTCAATCCATTAAACCCCGATTTCAAAAGGTTCCGGGTCAATCCTTAAACCCCGATTTCAAAGGTTCCGGGTCAATCCTTAAACCTCGATTTCAAAAGGTTCCGGGTCAATCCTTAAACCCCGATTTCGAAAGGTTCCGGGTCAGTCCTTAAACCCCAATTTCCAAAGGTTTGTGGTCCAACCTTAAACCACGCTTTTCAAGAAGGTTTGTGGTCCAACCTTAAACCACGCATTTCAAAAGGGTTTGTGGTCCAACCTTAAACCACGCATTTCAAAAGGTTTGTGGTCCAACCTTAAACCACGCATTTCAAAGGGTTTGTGGTCCAACCTTAAACCGCGCATCAAAGGTTTGTGGTCCAACTTTAAACCACACTTTATTCATTCTATGTTATTCTCATTTTTTTTCTATTTTATTTTATTTTATTTGTTTTTCTCTTGCGTAAATCCAATTTTCGCTGACAAATTTAGGTGTCTTTTATCTTTGAAAGGAACCTCTCCGAGCTCCCCTTCAAAGAGGGGCAGCTGTTGACACCTAAATTTTGCCCAAATCATTTAGGGTTTTATCGCATAAAAATTAGGGTTTAATTTTTAACCCCTAAACCAAAAATATTTTCATTAAAACCGCATGGCACATAGTTATTAGGTGCATTTGCATTAACAAGTCCTATTAGAGCATATTTTCCATTTTTCATTTTTCAAAAATCAAAAAAATTTTCAATTAGTTTTTAAAAAAAAAAAAAAATTTGGGGGGGGTGCCAGCGTTGAAATTCAACGCTGGCCCACCGCCTGGCTGACCACTCGGTCCCCCTTGCGTGAAGAGGGAAGCAGTCAGCGCAGAAAGAAAAGACAGAGAGAAGGGAGACGAGAGAGGGAGAGCTGGTGAAGGAGAGCGGGGAGACAGAGAGAGAAAGGGGAGTGAAACAGAGAGAGACAGAGAGAGAAAGGCGAGGGAGCGAGAGAGAGAGGAGAGAAGAGAGGAGAGAAAAGAGAGAGAAAGGCGAGGGAGAGCTGGTGAAGGAGAGCGGGGAGACAGAGAGAGAAAGGGGAGTGAAACAGAGAGAGACAGAGAGAGAAAGGCGAGGGAGCGAGAGAGAGAGGAGAGAAGAGAGGAGAGAAAAGAGAGAGAAAGGCGAGGGAGCAAGAGAGAGAGGAGAGAAGAGAGGAGAGAAAAGAGAGAGAGATCGGAGAAGAGAAGCAGCAGGCGGCGGCGAGCTCCTGGCGGCCCGGCGAGCTGAGCTCGCGGCTGGCGTGGAGGGCCGAGAGAGAGAGAGGCGGCAGTCGAGGCGGCATCGGGGCGACGGCGGACGGCCGCACCAGGCGCGGCGCAGACGAGGCGACAGGCGCGGCGACGGCGAGGCGGCATCGGGGCGACGGCGGACGGCCGCACCAGGCGAGGCGACAGGCGCGGCGACGGCGAGCCCGCGGCAACCCAGGCGTTGGAGCAGCGCGTGCGGCCGCGGCAGGTGGGGCGTCGGCCGCGGAGGCCGGAGCTCGCGGAGGCCGGAGCCGTCAGGCGGCGGCTGCGCGCTGGTCGTGGCGGCCGGCGTCCAGGTGAGCCCCCCAGGCGCGGTGTGGAGGCCGCGGAGGCCG
The DNA here is from genome assembly GCA_031216235.1 of Syzygium jambos. Taxonomy (NCBI): domain Eukaryota; kingdom Viridiplantae; phylum Streptophyta; class Magnoliopsida; order Myrtales; family Myrtaceae; genus Syzygium; species Syzygium jambos. Next base: position 17,263,764 of record CM062223.1, read on the forward strand.
GAGCAGCAGGCGCGCCCCGGGCGCGGCGTGGAGGCGCGAGTCGGGTCGCGACCCGGGTCGGGCGCGCGGGCGATCCGGGTAGGGCAACGCTCATCCGGGTCGGGCCGCGGGTCTGACCGGGTAGGGTTTTTTTTAGTGCGTGGGCTTTTAGTGTTTTAATTAGGTCTTGGGCTTTTCGCGGTTGGGCCGAAGCTTTGGGCTTTGGGCTTTTGCTTTTTTTTTTAAAAAAAATGTGGGCTGGGCTTTTCTTTTAAAAACGAAATTTTCAAAAAATTTAGCCGGGCTCAACAAATGAGCCCGGTCCGGCTTCGGGCCCGGGCCGGCGCGCCCGGGTCGGTTTCAATCCGGGTCGGATGTGGAGATCCGACCCGGTCCCTTTTTTATTATTTTAATTTTCTTTTTCATTACTCTTTTAATTTCCTTTAAAAAAAATTCCGAAAAATTTTTCAAAAAATTCCAAAAAAATTCCAAAAAATTTTAGAAAAATATATTTCGAGAAAATTTCGAAAATTCAAAAAAAATTAATTAATTAATTTTTTTTTTTAAAAAAATTTTAAAATTAATTAAAAAAATTTTTTAAAAAAAATTAAAAAATCATAAAAAAATCAGAATTTTGTTCGGGGCTTTGAAATTGGGTTTGCTTGTCCTATTGTGTGGTTAATGTCATATTTGATTGCACGTCACTTGGTTCACACACTTTGAATTGTGCATTTAAACTAGCCTCGTATGTAGTTGATTATGCATGTCTAAGTTTAGATGTTAATCATCGCTTTCCTTAGCTTAGTCAGGAATGAAATTTTGAGGCTTCCGATTAGCGAGAACATGTTAGGTGATGAATTGAACAAGATTAGGTACCGAAAGGGCACTAATTAGTCGATTAGTGTAATCAAGTCCCCGTACCCATTGAATCTCTGGTTCGTAGAAGTGAAGTTTTTCTCCCGCGCTTTACTTAGGTGTCTAATCGACCTACCAAAAACCGATTAGTGGCGACTCCTAAATGAGATCGATTTGCATGTTAATAACTTAAACTTAAGTCGCGAATTGGTATGGGCTTGGGAGAGCTCGAGCTAGGTTTAACTTAGCAATCCATTAGCCAAAACCCCCTCAGGCCTCGGGGCCGGCTCGGGGAGGTCGCGACAACTGATAGGCGCACTTATAATGTAGTCCGACTCTTCCTCACTAGCTTGTATGACATTCGCATGGCTTTTCAATATCCCTACTTCATTTATTAAGAATGCTGCAGACTTCAAGAGATATATCATCCCAGCTAAACATGCTATAATTTGTTTATAGCGACTCTACTTCTTCGACTTGCAAGTTCTATCATCAAAAGATCATAAGACATCAACATCTAACGCCACCGAATGAACATTGGCTACGTTAACCTCACCTTTGAGAGCTCTACTATACATCCAAAGAGCTGAACCATTCATCACTTCAGAGAAAAAAACAAAGGGACAACAGTGACACTCCAAAATCTACGGCGTGAAGGGAAGTCGTTTTCTAGAGGAGTCGTATAATATATTTTGGGTGCTCACAAAGCTACTAAATAGTTTGTTTTTTCCTCTTTCATTACAATGGATAATAAAGCAACTTCATGGGAAAATTATATACTCACGTTTGCTGAACTAGACAACTTCATAGTTGTTTTAAAGATAAATGGATTTGGGAGTTAGTTGTAGAAAATGGCAGCTAAGGGCCTGTTTGGTAATGTTTGAGTTTCTCTATTTTTCTATTTTATTGTTCATCAGGATAGAAAAAGAATAGAAATCTGTTTATGCACGTCAATTAACTTTTCTATTCTCCTGAGTGGATCAATGGCCGGGGAATATATTTGAAATAGAAGTAAAAAAAATCTACTTTTTTGTTCTCTAGACCAAAAAGAAAAATAATGTCATTTTAGAGAAACAAGCTCAGCATAACCTTACACCCTAAACCCTACCCCTAAACCCTACACCCAAGTTCAAAAGATCTATGCACCCGTTTATTGTAATGACCAAAGATTTACTTTCAACCTTATCATATTGTGAGTTAGAAACCAGTGGAACTCTTTCCTACCAGTTCCAACCATCCATCTTTGACTAACTATTACATTAGATTTGCTGAGCCATCTATGAATATCATGATCAGTTATGTCCTTACAAAAGTCCAATTTTATCAAAACATGAATTACTAAGTTTCCACTGACATTTTTATAATTAAATGAAAAATAATTTGGAATATAAATTATAGGGTCGTACTAAATGCATTTATGTTCTTTGTTTATTTTGAAAATAGAAATTTTATGTAGTTACCAAACGCGTTTTTCTGCTTAGAAACTTGTCAAGGGAATAGAAATAGAAAAACTATTTCTAAATAAAATTTTTTCCCAAGAGTAAAAATGTTACTATACGCACCCTAGGGATCCGACAGAAGATATCAATGAGTGCTTTGACCTGTAAGTTTATAGGGGTAAATTGGTCAGTTTGGCTAAAAATAGTGGATTTAATAATTTTTTTCTGTATACAGGCCTGACTTGTCTAACAAGAAATTCGTGCTCAAAAGCTAAGTTAGGTAGAGAGAAATTACAGAACGTCCAAATAAACGGGGTTGGACCCAGAGATGTTTGGAGGAGCAAGGCTTCCCTGGCTCCCCTTGGATCCCCCCCTTGCAAACAAACTCATATGGTAAAGAGTACGAGACATTTGAATATATTTAAACAATCAATTACAGTCTTGTCTCAACACTCGAAACACGGTTCTAGTGAAAACTCTGAGTATCCTTATCGTTGTTGTTCTCTCTTTGCACAACATGCATAAAAAAATTCAATTCTCACAGGGAAGGTATTACTAAAGGTATTGCTTTGTTTGATTATTTCGCTAGCCAAGTAGGATGAAGTGTCACTTTATAGTTGGCAGGAGGATGAAGTCACCCTAAACATGATATAGGAGCTGCTGGACTCCTCGATTTGAAGACATCAATTAAGTTTTCGATAGCTATTTTCATGTCCAATTTCAAAGGATGTGAATTTAGAATGGTATACATGTAACGCATGAGTCGTGACCATCTAATTATGTAAGAAAAAGCTGTCATAACCATTGTAAGTGTTTACATCTAGGAAAATTGATGTGACATTGAAGGGACTTCTTCCGCTGATAACAAGAGTAACTCTAGCCAAACGTATAACATACGGTTTTGGGGGTCATTTCAAAGTGAGTGTTCCTTGCATACTCGTGTTAAATATAATTGACACGGCTAATAATTCAATCTCTAAAAATAGTGATTATATATAACGGGAGAAAAATCAGACATTAAAAGTATAAAGTTTTTCATTTATTTATTAACGAGTGATCTTTTTCTTTTCTTTAATAATTTGAGTTTCCTATCCCAAAGATCATACAGTAACGAAAGATACAATCGGTGGAGCTTGATCGTCCACACCAACAATTAATTGAAATATGGTTGTTGCAATGTAGATACAGGCCCAAGGATAGATCATTGGGATATTTTTGAAATATTCAATGCCCATTGGCTATATAAAAAGTAGGATTAATACCACAAAAAATTCAAAACTAATACCTCAATTGGTACTCTAACCCAAATCTATTCTCCGTTGACATTTTGTAAAATATTATGATAAAATACATCTGACGTAAAAAATCTACATGTGTTGATAAGCATGCACTTTGACGAAGGGTAGATATGGGTCAAGGGCATTAGTTTTGGATTTTTTGTGAGCAAAAATTTAGTTTGGATAAATATGTCATGAGATTTTGGTTTAAGATATTTTGTGAAATGATAATTGGTTAATGTAAATGTGTCATGGATGTATCATTTTGGGATATGACAGGATAAGATGAGATTAGAAATCATTCAAATATCTTCTGGATTGTAAAAAATCATTTCCCATGTTTGGTGTAATCCATAGGATTCAAAATCTTTGAAAATCTCACTTGCTCACAAAGGTGATACTTTCCAAATCTAAAGCAACATCCTTGACGTAATCTTGCACGATCGAGACTAGCACCATTTTGAGCAATCACCGTTTTCGTCAAAGTTCCTCCTCCTCCTTCTCCTTTGAAATCTTCCGATTTTCAGCATAGAGTCTCAAATCTAAGTGTAGGATGGGATCGGATGTCAAAACATCATGGAAAAATCAAGTGACCACTGTTTAGGACCAACATATGAACGCCCAAAACTTCGTGTGTTTTGGTTTTTTTTTTCTTCTTCTTTTTCAAAGCCGACTTTTCGGGTCGATCCATCAATTTATGTCATTCATTAGAGACAAGCGATTCAGTTCGAAAGTCTTGAGAGGACAATTAGCCGGATGGGGAAAATGATCGCGTTGGCCGGAGATGATGATGATTGCACGGTGGTCGGGAGTGATAGGTTATTATGGCGGCGGTCCTTGCGTAATGGCCGGCAAAGCCGGACTCTATCACTCTATCGTTAAAAGGAAATTGTTATTTTTTTTAGTTTTTTTATCCAATCTGGATTTTATTTTACCCCTGGCCTGGATTTCTTATCTGGCATTTTATCCGAGTATATCCAGTCTAGAAGATGTCGTCAAACGCTAGATAGGATATTTTGTTATCCTATCCGAACTCAAATCCGGACTATCAAATGTTGCTAAAGGGAAGAGATTAAGAGATACCTTTTCAATCAAGGGCTTCTCTTGGATCCTTGGTATTTGGTTAAGAGATAATTTCACCAAAAGAATGGAGCTTTCGCTCCTATGAGGACCTCCGCGGCCTGTCCCCATCCTTTGGGGAAGGCTCCATGGATGTGTTCCTTATTTTAATGTGTCGGTGCCTGTATGACTCGCACTCCTAATTCTCCCTGTATCTTTGTCTTCCCTAAGATATGGAATATCCTATGGAAGTTTTACATCTTAGTGATCCCGAGGTTCGGACAGGGACTGAGATGAAGTCTTTTAGGGACTTGCTTAGATATAACAAAAGAAAATTTAGAAAGAATAAAAGTGAAAAAGAAGGAAGGGAGAGTTGTTAATAGAAAACGAGAATCGAGTCGAGGGAGAGTTCTTGGAAGGATGACACCGACCCTCCTAAGAACTCTCCTTTCTTACAAAGGTTAGATAGATTTCCATAAATCATATCAAATCAGTTTACTAGTCTATTTTAGGAACTCCAGGTAGGGCTTTTTAACCAACGTGTATTAAATGTCAATTGTTGTTACCAAAAGAAATGTCACTTCGTAGTTGGTAGGAGGAAGAAGTCACCGCAAACAAGACATAGGAGCGCTGGACTTATTGATTTTAGAAGTGATTTTTCATGAAGAGGTAAATGTTGCCAAAAGGGATAGGGTTGAACTCTATATAGGTGAAATCTTCACATTTAAAGAAAAAGCTCTTTACTTATATCCGCTGAAAGGATGTTCACTAATTTTGACATTATAATATATTAGGGAAAATCGTCTAAAAAATCATAAACATATTGCACTTTTATCAATTCAGTTGTAAACCTTTCAATTTTGTCAATTCGGTCGTAATCCTTTCAATTTTGCCAATTGAGTTATAAACCTTTCAATTTTGCTAATTGAATCATAAACATTTTCACATTTTGCCAATTGAATTTATTTAGCTAATTTTTAGTCGGAAATCGCTGACATGGATGTTAGTTGTCTTACGTGGCACAGCTGGCCCTGACGTAAATAATTTTTTATATTTTTAGAATTATTTTTTTCTTCTGTTTACTTTTTCTTTTTTTTTTCTTTCCTTCTTTTTCTTTATCTTCTTCCAAGTCCGGTGAGGGTCACCAGCCTCATTAAAAATTATCCATGTTAGTGTCAATGGGTCACATAGGACTTTTTGGACAATTTTTTAATATAAAAATGAAAATAAAGTGAAAAAGGTCCAAATAATGTCTATTGTCCTGCTTCGTACTATTTCAATGAAGTAAATTTTAAACTTGGGGTGCGTTTTATTACTCAAAACGGGGGGAGGGGGGGGGGTCAGATAAAGCTACTCAATAGTTTGATTTTTCCTCTCAATGGACAGCAAAACTTCATGGGAAAATTATGTACTCGCATTTGTTGAACCAGACAACTTTTTTGTTGTTTTAGGCTTCTTTTGTTTTCTGAAAAATGAATTATTTAAAAAAAATTTTCCTAAAAATGATTACTTGCATCGCTTGAAAGAATTAAATAATGAAAATTATTTTTATTATGAACAACAATTTACGTCCAAACATTTTTTTGAACAATGAAATATTTTTTTGCTCATTTGTTTTTGTGATCAATATAAGCTCATGTTGTGTTTGATCGTCAAGAAACGAAGTTGGATGCAATAGAATAGGATCGGATAAAAAATTCCCTCATATTTCTTATACCCAGTCTCTAGGATAAGGTCCTAAACCTATTATACAAATGTTGATTTAGTTCTAAACTTTTAATTAGTTAATTTAGTCATAAATCTTTTGACCATTTGCCATTTTAGTCATTTCTATCATTTTTGGCCAAAAATCGATGACGTGGATATTGGCTATCTTACATGGTATAGTCGACGCTAACATGGACAATCTTTGCAATTTTTTAAAAAATTTTGAATGTCCTTTTATGAATTTCTTTTCTTCATTTTCCTTTTTTTTCCACTAGGAGCTACCCAGGGTCACATTTATTTTTTTTTCTTTTCTTCCTTCTTCCAATTCCTTGTGAAATCTAGTGAGGGTCGGCGACCCTTGCACGCTCGTAGTGGAAAAAATAGAAAGAAAAAAATCATAAAAAAAAGTTCAAAAAATTCAAAAAAAAATTTACAAAAATTGTCCATGACGGCAATTGTCAGCTAAAATTATCTACGGCCAAACTGATAGGCACACACAAAATGTAGTCTGACTCTTCCTTACTAGCTTGTATGACGGTCGTATGGCTTTTCGATATCCCTACTTCATTTATTAAGAATGGTGCAGACTTCTATAGATATATCATCCCTGCTAAACATGCTATAAATTGTTTATAGCAGCTCTACTTCCTCGAATTGTTAGTCACGTTGACTAAATTGCCTTCCCAAAGCTATCATCGAAAGATCATACGACATCAACATCTAACGCCGCGGAATAAGCATTGGCTAGGTAACCCTCACCTTTGAGAGCTCTACTATACATCCAAAGAGTTGAGCCATTCGTCGCTTCAAAGAAAAAAAATGGACAACAGCGACACTCCAAAATTTATGGGGCGAAGGGAAGTCATTTTCCAGAGGAGTCATATAATATATTTTAGGTGCTCATAAAGCTACTCAATAGTTTGATTTTTCCTCTTTCATTACAATGGATAATAAAGCAACTTCATGGGGAAAGTATTTACTCACATTTGATGAATTAGACAACTTCTTGGTTGTTTTAGAGATAAATGGATTTGGTTAATATTATTGGGAGTAAGTTGCAGAAAATGGCGGCTAAGGTCCTGCTTGGTAACTTTCTATTTTTCTGTTCTTTGGAATAGTAAAAGAAAAGATATTTGTTTATGTACATTAGTTAATTTTTCTATTCCCTAGAATAGATCGGTGGCCGGATAATAGATTTGGAACATAAATTAAAAAAGTTTACTTTTTTGATTCCTAGAACAAAAAGAAAAACAATGTCATTTTAGAGAAACAAGCTCAACGTAACTTAAACTCTATGTCCTAAACCCTCAACCGCATACTCTACACCTTACACCCTAAACCCCAGACCCTAGACCCTAAATCCTAAACCCCACACCCCACACCCTACACTCTAAAGCTCAAAAGATCTATGCACCTATTTATTGTAATGCCCAAAGATTTACTTTCAACCTCATCATATTGTGAGTTATAACTCAACAGAACTCTCTTCTGTCATTTCCAGCCATTCATCTTTAACTAACTACTACGTTGGATTTTCTAAGGCCATCTAAGAATATCTTGATCAGTGAAGTCCTTGCAAAAATCCAATTTTATCCAAACATGAAATGTTAAGTCTCCACTGGCATATTCATAATTAAATGAAAAATAATTGGGAATAAAATTTTTTAGGGTCATCCCAAACTCATTTATGTTCTTTTTTTTATTATGGGAATAGAAATTTTATGCAGTTACCAAATGCATTCTTCTACTAAAAAACTCGTCATGGGTATAAGAATAGAATCTATTTCTAAACAAAATTTGTTCCCAAGAACAAAAATGTTGTGACATTCCGAATTTCGGCCTATTTTTGGGATTTATAAAACGTGTAATTCGTCAGTGCGCTTATAATAGAATCTCGCTCGGGAACTGATCACTCTCGGGTTCTTGTTTTTAAAATAGAGATTTTGCTAGAATCGCACTCGATCGAATTTGGTCGTTATTTAGACCCCGAATTTGGCAGTCGATTTTCGGGAGTTTCGGGACGAAATAAATTGAACGGTGTCAATATTATCGTAGCCAACGCTGAGATTGTCAGGAATAATGGAAAAAGGGGAGTTTTTGATCGGGTGCGAAATTGGACTAGTAGACCTCCCTCGTTATAGTTTGACTTAATTGATTTGGCCTTTGTCACTTATTATATGCGAGGCTTATTTTGGACCAGTAGATTATTTTCGGTTTTGAATTTGGGCCATCGGATCGCAATTAATATTAGAATGAAGTTTATTTTTTTCTTTTATTTCTCTCTCTCTCTCTCCTCTCTCCTCCGCGCGCATGCTCCCCCCTCTGACCGCACATGTAACATCCTGAATTTTGACCCGTTATCGGGACCAATAAAGTGTATATTCATTCTCGTGTAATTTTAGTGAGTCTCGCCTGAACCTGATCAGTCTCGGGATACTAACCATATGAGAAAGGCTAAATAGGAACAGGTACGTGGACCGAGAACCCAATCGCGACTGAACGCTGATTTTGAAGAACGTTGAGGAAATATTTTGAGCCAATATAGGCCGGTCTTAGGAAAATGACTGATTGATTTTGTCAGTAACGTACGATCGGATCGCGAGTGATTTCGCACGACCGAAAGTACATCTGACGAATGAAACCTGATTGTAATCCAAACGATCGCGACCCTGGTACTAGTGATAATTCCTCTCGTTCTTTCGAAATTTAGACCATCACGATTTGGACAATCTTAGGTCGATACGCGTAACGCCTAAACGGCCGCTCGTTAGTGAGAGACCCTAAAATTTCGAAACGAGCATATTGAGATTACAATATTGGATCCGAGTTTCGATATCAAAATCTCAAGGGTAATTATGACTATTTTGTAAGACGGACGTCAATTGGTAATGGCCATTCATGTTTGAGATTAAAACAGTTGAAAACGGAAGATTTGACAGAAAGTGAGAAAAAGACCATTTTGCCCCTGGAAACACCGAGGCCGATTTCGGAGGCCGTTTGAGGTTATTTTTCGCGGCCAACGTCATTTTGGGGTATCCGAGTGTGTTTGGAGTGATTCTGGACAGAAAGTGGAATTTCGGCAAAAATTGGAAAATAATATTATTTTATTCCCGGAAACTTCGCAGAGGATTTTCGAGGGCTTAGAAAGCGAATTTCGCGATTCCGACTCTGGATTAGGTATCACATGAATATTTAGGACCGGTATGAGCGAAAATTGGAATTTCAGTTCCGGACGGAAAAATGACGGAATTGCCCCTAGGCCATTTTTGATTTATTTCGAATTTTGATTTAATTTTTGAGATTAACCAAGGTTGGTTAAGGTTAACTAGGGTTGGTTAACCATGGTTAGGGGCAAATGACCATAATACCCTTGCATTATTGGATGAGATTGGATATGAACCCTTGGATCAAGGGCATTTTGGGCAAATAGGCTAGGATGGTGACATGTGGCATCCACTCACCCCCTCCCTTGACCATCTTTGACTCTCTCTCTCTCTCCTCAGCTCATCACCGGCGATCACTTCTCTCTCTCCTCTCCCGAATCTCTCTCCTTCTCTCGGCTGCTTCACCGATCAGCACAGCCAGTTCACTGTTCACGCCGGAACAGCAGGTTTCGCCGGAGCTGCTGGCCACCAGCCGCCGTGTCCCGTCCCCTGGCGCCGTCCCTGGCCTAGTCGCAACATTTCTTCCCATCTCCGCCGTCCACAGCCGCCCGTTCGCCGCTGCTCCAGCCGAGGCGAGCAAGGTCGCCGTCGCCGGGCTCGTCCGCCTGGCCGCGCCGCCGTGCGCCACCCCAGCCATCCAGCCTCGCCTCACCGTCTTCCTTTCAGCCTGTCTCAGCCCACTCAGACCGGCGCCTCCCCTGTTTTGGCCGGGTTGTGGCCGTGAGCTTCGCCGGACCACCGTAGGCCGCCGGCTTGCCTTGGGACGCCGCCGTCGATCACACCGCTAGCCGGTGATCGGCCGCTCGTTCCCGTCGTCCCGCGTCGTCATTAGGCGAGTATTATCCCTAATTACTAGATTAGCCTAATTGTGCTAGATTAGGGATTTAATTAAGCATATTAGGCCCTAATTAATTGTATTTTGTGCATAGTTTAATTATGGGACCTAATTAGGGCTTAATGACATATTTTGGGCTTAATTTGGAAGTTAATTAGTGTTGATTATGGTTTGGGCTTCTTGGGCTCCGAATTTGCATGTTGGGCCCAAATTGAATTTAAATGGGCCATTGAATGAAGATTTAAATGGGCCTTTGAGATTTAAGTGGGCTTTGAATGAAATTGAAATTGTGGGCCCAAGTGAGAAAAATAATTGATGGGCCTTAGTGAAGACTAGAATGGGCCCTTGAGTAGAGAATTCAAGTGGGCCTTGGAAAAGTTAATGGGCCTTGATGTGAATGGACTTGAATTGTGGAAGCCCATTAAGAATTAAATTGGGCCTTAGATTGTGGAATTGTGTGAAAGTGTTTGAAGCCCATTGAGAATTAATGGGGCCTTTGATTGTGAAATTCCACGCTGACTTTTATATAATTGAGTGAAATTGTGACCGACGGGTCAGGCCTACGGGTCGACATATAACTGTGACCGACGGGTCAGGCCTACGGGTCGAGTGAAATTGTGACCGACGGGTCAGGCCTACGGGTCGACATATAACTGTGACCGACGGGTCAGGCCTACGGGTCGAGTGAAATTGTGACCGACGGGTCAGGCCTACGGGTCGACATATAACTGTGACCGACGGGTCAGGCCTACGGGTCGAGTGAAATTGTGACCGACGGGTCAGGCCTACGGGTCGACATATAACTGTGACCGACGGGTCGGGCCTTCGGGTCGAGTGATTGATGACCATTGGGTCATGGCCTTCGGGTCGAGTTAAATTGTGATGACCATTGGGTCATGGCCTTCGGGTCGATTTAATTGTTTATGAATTATATTGATATCGAGAGTCTAACCTGCAGGGCTGGAATATTGGAATCGGGCTGTGAACCCATGTGAACTTATATTGATTTAATTACTGGTTCAGTAAATTGTGTATTTTATTTAATTCTGGAGGTGCACGTTAGCCTAGTTTAGGATTAGAGATTTTACTTGCTGAGTTTATCTCACGGTTGTGGTAAAACCGGATTTTCAGACCCCCGTCAGTAGAATGCCGAGGAAAAGTCCTCTTTTTGGATACCCGTACCGGATTCAGCGAGGGGTTAGTGAGCATCCTTGCGGGGACGGATCAGCATACATTAGGCGCCAGTCAGTGGTGTTTATAGATGTGGGAGAGGCTTACCCAGAGACACAGGAGTACGTGGCCTGGTATTTGAGGGGAGTTGATGGGGTTACTGGACCTCCGATGAGGACTTTTGATGTTCCAGTAGATATTAATGGCGTCATGATTCCCCAAATGGTAAGTGGAGAAGTCTCTGATCCTCCAGCCTCCCTTAGTGTGAGTAGCGTGGGCGACACGGTGGATGGACCGATACCGATGGACGAGGTGCAAGGCGGTGAACAAGTCATAGCTGACGATAATATTGTGGAGGAAGAAGAAGAGGAGCAGAATCTGGAAATAGTAGGCGAGAACGGTGAACCAATTGGGGAAGTGGCCGAAGTTGGATCAGATATGGAAATACTGACGGATGAAGACTCATCTGAGGAGTCCGCAGCATCATCCAACCCAGGTCGGGATCCTTAGAATAGAACGGCATGATAGGAGTTTAGATTAACCCCTCTTTTGATGTATCTCCCCCTAGATCGTTAGACGTCACCCTAGGCCACCGATCCTTTTTGTGTAGTGGCCTTTTTATGTATTCTTTTTGGTTGTAAATAAATAGATTGTATAAGTAGTTAAAAAGGGTGTATTTATGTTAGTGTTTATTATTATATTATTGTCTTTGACTATTCATGGTTATGTTTACATGTCTGGGTGTATATATAATATATACGTGTTTCCGCATGTGTCGTGTATTTACTCTGATTTGGGTTTCGGGTCGGTGACACCATCCTGGGAATGTCACATTTTATTTCGACCTACACGGATGATCATGCTTCGTGGGGTACGGGGCGTGACATCCCCGTTCGAATTGGTATCAGAGCAAGGACAGCTCTGTTTAATCTAGTTGAGCCCTGGAGTAATAAGGAGGAGTAACCATGGGTAGCCATAGGTTGACCTCGTGTGCTAAGTGTACCTCCAGAATGCTTGTGTTTGATTGTTGTGGTGATTGATTGAACCAGTATGGTGCAGGTGCGGCAGGACCCAAGGTTAGTATGTGGACTCTTGGGTGGAAATCATGTGATGTTGTGTTAGCCGCATGCTGAGTGCTTAATTATTTCTGTGTTTATACCTGCCTAGGGCTTAGACCGGTTAGTTGGTTTAGGTCTCTAATTCCTGGTTGGAATTATAGCAGGTAGTTGAGCACTCAGGATAGAGAGATGAGCAGTGAAAGAGGTAGAGTGAGAGGACCCCCAAGGAGGGGCGCAGGCAGAGAAGCTCGTGGTAGAGGTCGTGGTAGAGCCAGAGCGATAGAGAATATAGTCGCGGGTGCTAGAGTGGAAGAGAACCCTAGAGTGGGTGTTGGGGCTGCAGCAGACCCCAGAGCTGATGTTAGGCAGGCGGAAGATCCGCGTATGGAAGGAGTTCTTAGAGCACTAGACCGAATTGGAAATGTGATGGATAGGCAGGCGCAGGAAAGAGAGAATGCGACCGCTCAGGCTGCTGAGGCCGCAGCCGTTGCTGCCGTCCATGAGAATCAAGCTCAAGCTCAACCAGTGCAGGCTCAACCAATGGTGGCACCGAGACCAATGCACCAGTTGGTGGAGCATTTCCTCAAGCTAAAACCGCCTAAGTTCACGGGTAGAGGTGACCCCGAAGCCGCCCCGCGTTGGGTGGAGGAATTGGAAAAGGCATTTGAGCTGTTAGAGTGTACTGAGAGGGAGAAGATCTCCTTGGCATCGTATCAACTGCAGGACAATGCCCATGATTGGTGGAAGGCGGTCAAGGATAGAGTGTTTCCAGAGTTCATGGAACCGACCTGGGCGATCTTTGTTGAACATTTCTATGGGCAGTTTTTCTCTGAGAGTGCCCAGGAGAAGAAAATGGCGGAATTCATGAGGCTCCGTCAGGGATCGATGACTGTGGTGCAGTATGAGGCAGAGTTCACCAGATTGTCCAAATTTGCCCCGAGAATGGTAGAGAATCCCTTGGACAAGGCTCGAAGGTTCCGGGATGGACTAAAACCGGAACTTCGCACTCAGATGCTTTTGTTGAATATCAGGGATTATAGAGAGTTGTATGAGCGAGCCCAGACTATGGAACGGGATCAGATTGAAAGGACATCAGCATCGGGTTCGAGGTTTATTCCTAATCGGGACAATCGTCGCTTTGTAAGAAGACCAATGGCTAGTAATAGACGGTTTGTTCCGCCCCCGAGAAGGATTATCGGGAAGCCCGGTCAGACACCACATAGAATGGGAGCTTGTTTTCGCTGTGGGAGTATGGGGCATCAGATTAAGAATTGCCCCCAGCAAAGACTTTTGGGACCCTCAGGTCAACCACAGCAGCCGCTTAGAATTGGGAATCAGACTGGAAATCCCCCACCGGCTATTCAGGGCAGACCACCTGCGCAAGGACGAGTATATGCGTTAGCGCGAAAAGATGCTGAGGACGCGCCGGGTGTGGTCATAGGTACCATTTCTCTTTGCAATCATTCAGCATATGCGTTATTTGATCCCGGGGCAACCCATTCATTTATTTCTGAGCAGTTTGTTAGATTGGTTGGTCTGGAACCTATTCTACTTGAGATTATGTTGTGTGTGACGACCCCACTGCATGATAGGGTGTTAGTATCATTGGGGTGCTTGGACTGTAAAATTGTGATTGGAAATGTTGAAGAAAGAATTGATTTAGCTGTGTTAGCCATGTATGACTTTGATGTGATCATTGGTATGGATTGGCTAACTAAGCAGAAAGCCGTTATGGATTGCGGCAGCAGGACGATCCAATTTAATCCGATTGGTCGTCCTAAGTTTGAGTTTCAGGGAAACCGAGGAGGAACCTCGATCCCTTGGATTTCCTCAGTGGAAGCAACAGAAATGCTTGAGGAAGGTTGTGAGGGGTATCTGGTTAACGTCAAAGATCCGACATTGGTGGAGCCTAAATTGGAAGAAATCTCTATAGTGTGTAATTTCCCCGAGGTTTTTCCCCAAGAATTGCCGGGTTTGCCACCCGAACGAGAAGTGGAATTTGTAATAGAGTTGGCCCCAGGAACTGAGCCAATTTCTAAGGCCCCATATCGGATGTCGTTGTCAGAACTGAAAGAGTTGAAAGTCCAGATGCAAGAGTTGTTAGACAAGGGATTTATTTGTCCTAGTGCGTCTCCATGGGGAGCGCCAGTCCTATTTGTAAGGAAAAAGGACGGGACGTTGAGATTATGTATAGATTATCGGCAGTTGAATCAGGTGACTATAAAGAATAAGTATCCGCTGCCAAGGATCGACGACTTGTTCGATCAGTTGCAAGGGGCGTCAGTGTTCTCCAAGATTGATCTACGGACAGGGTATCATCAGTTGAGAATTCGGAAAGAGGATATACCCAAGACTGCATTCAGGACGAGATACGGGCATTATGAGTTTACAGTCATGCCCTTTGGTTTAACGAATGCCCCTGCAGCTTTTATGGATCTGATGAACAGAGTTTTTAAGGAATTTCTGGATCAGTTCGTCATAGTGTTCATTGACGATATTCTAGTGTATTCGAAGAGTTCAGAGGAGCATGAAGTGCATTTGACGGAAGTTCTACGGACGTTGAGGGAACATGCGCTTTATGCGAAGTTCAGCAAATGTGAATTCTGGCTTAGTAAGGTAGCCTTTCTTGGACATATCGTGTCGGGAGAAGGAATATCCGTGGATCAGACTAAGATTGAGGCAGTACTTAAGTGGCCCAGGCCGACGTCAGTGACGGAAATCAGAAGTTTCTTAGGATTGGCTGGCTATTATCGACGCTTTGTAGAAGGATTCTCGTCGATAGCCACGCCCTTGACGCGATTACTGAAAAAGGAAACTAAGTTTGAATGGGATGATAAGTGCGAACGAAGTTTTCAGGAGCTTAAGCACAGACTGACGACAGCTCCAGTCTTGACTATTCCCTCTGGACCGGGTGGATTTGAGGTTTATAGCGATGCTTCGTTCAAAGGACTGGGTTGTGTGTTAATGCAACATGGAAAAGTAGTTGCGTATGCGTCGCGTCAGTTGAGACCTCATGAAGTGAATTATCCGACGCATGACTTAGAGCTGGCTGCCATCGTCTTTGCACTTAAGATTTGGAGGCATTATCTGTGTGGGGAAAAGTTTCAGATTTATACGGATCATCAGAGTCTCAAATACCTGTTCTCACAAAAAGAGTTGAATATGAGGCAGCGTAGATGGATGGAGCTTCTAAAGGATTATGACTGCGATATCATGTATCATCCTGGGAAGGCAAATCGAGTTGCTGATGCACTGAGTCGCAAGTCGAGCATGGCACACTTGATGATTAGGGAATGGACGTTATTGGAAAAGATCCGAGACTCAGAATTTAGATTGGAATTAAGCCATGTGTCGAATCTGCTGGCTACTTTGAGGATCGAGCCGGAAATTCAAATTAAGATTAAGGCTTTACAACCCACGGATCAGGAAATCCAGAAAATTGTGGGAATGGATGCCTCGGCAAGAAAGCCAGATTTTCAGGTATCAGAGGATGGAATCCTAAAGTATAGGGGACGATGGTGTGTGCCGGATGATATTGAGCTTAAGGAAGAAATATTGAGAGAAGCTCATCGCAGCAATTACAGTATCCACCCTGGCAGTACGAAAATGTATCAGAATTTAAGGCAACATTATTGGTGGAATGGATTGAAAGCAGATGTAGCCAAGCATGTGGCTAAGTGTTTGACGTGTCAACAGGTAAAGGCACAGCACTGTAAACCTGGAGGATTGCTGCGACCATTAGAAATTCCCGAGTGGAAATGGGAACATATTACCATGGACTTTGTAACGGGACTACCAAGGAGTCAGAGAGGGCACGATTCCATTTGGGTGATAGTGGATAGACTGACTAAGTCAGCGCATTTTCTGGCAGTGCGCAAGGATCTGGAGTTAGAAAAGTATGCAGAGCTGTATGTAAGACAGATTGTGAGACTGCACGGAGTGCCAGTGACGATTACTTCAGATCGTGATCCGAGGTTTACAGCGAATTTCTGGAAAAGTCTGCAAACAGCTTTGGGGACAAAAGTGCAGTTCAGTACAGCTTATCATCCACAGACTGATGGGCAATCAGAAAGAACTATCCAGACTCTTGAGGATATGTTGAGGGCTTGTGTGGTGGATTTTCAGGGTAAATGGGAAGAACAGCTGCATCTGGTGGAGTTTGCATACAATAACAGTTATCAGCAGAGTATCCAGATGGCCCCGTTTGAGGCTTTGTATGGCAGAGCATGTAGGACTCCCATATGCTGGGATGAAGTGGGAGAACGGAGCATTACAGGCCCAGAGTTGGTTCAGCAAACAGTGGAAGCTGTTGAGATCATTAGAGAAAGGTTAAAGACAGCACAGAGCCGACAGAAAAGTTATGCTGATCGGAGACGACGACATCTGGAATTTCAAGTTGGGGATCATGTGTTTCTAAAGGTGTCGCCTATGAAAGGGTTATCCCGATTTGGCAAGAAAGGAAAGTTGAGTCCGAGATTTGTTGGGCCGTTTGAGATTCTGGAAAAGATTGGCGATATGGCGTACAGACTAGCCTTGCCACCGAATTTGTCCCAGATACACAATGTCTTCCACGTGTCAATGTTAAGAAAGTATGAACCAGATCCGACACACGTTCTAAGGTACGAAGAAATAGACGTGGACGACAGGGTGTCGTACGTGGAGAGACCAGTCAGAATTGAAGACAGAAAGGATCGAGTACTTCGGAACAAGACAATCCCGATGGTGAAGGTAGTTTGGGAGCACCACGGGACAGAGGGCGCTACGTGGGAAAGCGAAGAAGTTATGCGACGTCAACACCCCCAGTTGTTTGAAGAGCAGGGTTGAAGTGCAAATTTCGAGGACGAAATTTTTGTAAGGGGGGAAGAGTTGTAACATCCTGAATTTTGACCCGTTATCGGGACCAATAAAGTGTATATTCATTCTCGTGTAATTTTAGTGAGTCTCGCCTGAACCTGATCAGTCTCGGGATACTAACCATATGAGAAAGGCTAAATAGGAACAGGTACGTGGACCGAGAACCCAATCGCGACTGAACGCTGATTTTGAAGAACGTTGAGGAAATATTTTGAGCCAATATAGGCCGGTCTTAGGAAAATGACTGATTGATTTTGTCAGTAACGTACGATCGGATCGCGAGTGATTTCGCACGACCGAAAGTACATCTGACGAATGAAACCTGATTGTAATCCAAACGATCGCGACCCTGGTACTAGTGATAATTCCTCTCGTTCTTTCGAAATTTAGACCATCACGATTTGGACAATCTTAGGTCGATACGCGTAACGCCTAAACGGCCGCTCGTTAGTGAGAGACCCTAAAATTTCGAAACGAGCATATTGAGATTACAATATTGGATCCGAGTTTCGATATCAAAATCTCAAGGGTAATTATGACTATTTTGTAAGACGGACGTCAATTGGTAATGGCCATTCATGTTTGAGATTAAAACAGTTGAAAACGGAAGATTTGACAGAAAGTGAGAAAAAGACCATTTTGCCCCTGGAAACACCGAGGCCGATTTCGGAGGCCGTTTGAGGTTATTTTTCGCGGCCAACGTCATTTTGGGGTATCCGAGTGTGTTTGGAGTGATTCTGGACAGAAAGTGGAATTTCGGCAAAAATTGGAAAATAATATTATTTTATTCCCGGAAACTTCGCAGAGGATTTTCGAGGGCTTAGAAAGCGAATTTCGCGATTCCGACTCTGGATTAGGTATCACATGAATATTTAGGACCGGTATGAGCGAAAATTGGAATTTCAGTTCCGGACGGAAAAATGACGGAATTGCCCCTAGGCCATTTTTGATTTATTTCGAATTTTGATTTAATTTTTGAGATTAACCAAGGTTGGTTAAGGTTAACTAGGGTTGGTTAACCATGGTTAGGGGCAAATGACCATAATACCCTTGCATTATTGGATGAGATTGGATATGAACCCTTGGATCAAGGGCATTTTGGGCAAATAGGCTAGGATGGTGACATGTGGCATCCACTCACCCCCTCCCTTGACCATCTTTGACTCTCTCTCTCTCTCCTCAGCTCATCACCGGCGATCACTTCTCTCTCTCCTCTCCCGAATCTCTCTCCTTCTCTCGGCTGCTTCACCGATCAGCACAGCCAGTTCACTGTTCACGCCGGAACAGCAGGTTTCGCCGGAGCTGCTGGCCACCAGCCGCCGTGTCCCGTCCCCTGGCGCCGTCCCTGGCCTAGTCGCAACATTTCTTCCCATCTCCGCCGTCCACAGCCGCCCGTTCGCCGCTGCTCCAGCCGAGGCGAGCAAGGTCGCCGTCGCCGGGCTCGTCCGCCTGGCCGCGCCGCCGTGCGCCACCCCAGCCATCCAGCCTCGCCTCACCGTCTTCCTTTTAGCCTGTCTCAGCCCACTCAGACCGGCGCCTCCCCTGTTTTGGCCGGGTTGTGGCCGTGAGCTTCGCCGGACCACCGTAGGCCGCCGGCTTGCCTTGGGACGCCGCCGTCGATCACACCGCTAGCCGGTGATCGGCCGCTCGTTCCCGTCGTCCCGCGTCGTCATTAGGCGAGTATTATCCCTAATTACTAGATTAGCCTAATTGTGCTAGATTAGGGATTTAATTAAGCATATTAGGCCCTAATTAATTGTATTTTGTGCATAGTTTAATTATGGGACCTAATTAGGGCTTAATGACATATTTTGGGCTTAATTTGGAAGTTAATTAGTGTTGATTATGGTTTGGGCTTCTTGGGCTCCGAATTTGCATGTTGGGCCCAAATTGAATTTAAATGGGCCATTGAATGAAGATTTAAATGGGCCTTTGAGATTTAAGTGGGCTTTGAATGAAATTGAAATTGTGGGCCCAAGTGAGAAAAATAATTGATGGGCCTTAGTGAAGACTAGAATGGGCCCTTGAGTAGAGAATTCAAGTGGGCCTTGGAAAAGTTAATGGGCCTTGATGTGAATGGACTTGAATTGTGGAAGCCCATTAAGAATTAAATTGGGCCTTAGATTGTGGAATTGTGTGAAAGTGTTTGAAGCCCATTGAGAATTAATGGGGCCTTTGATTGTGAAATTCCACGCTGACTTTTATATAATTGAGTGAAATTGTGACCGACGGGTCAGGCCTACGGGTCGACATATAACTGTGACCGACGGGTCAGGCCTACGGGTCGAGTGAAATTGTGACCGACGGGTCAGGCCTACGGGTCGACATATAACTGTGACCGACGGGTCAGGCCTACGGGTCGAGTGAAATTGTGACCGACGGGTCAGGCCTACGGGTCGACATATAACTGTGACCGACGGGTCAGGCCTACGGGTCGAGTGAAATTGTGACCGACGGGTCAGGCCTACGGGTCGACATATAACTGTGACCGACGGGTCGGGCCTTCGGGTCGAGTGATTGATGACCATTGGGTCATGGCCTTCGGGTCGAGTTAAATTGTGATGACCATTGGGTCATGGCCTTCGGGTCGATTTAATTGTTTATGAATTATATTGATATCGAGAGTCTAACCTGCAGGGCTGGAATATTGGAATCGGGCTGTGAACCCATGTGAACTTATATTGATTTAATTACTGGTTCAGTAAATTGTGTATTTTATTTAATTCTGGAGGTGCACGTTAGCCTAGTTTAGGATTAGAGATTTTACTTGCTGAGTTTATCTCACGGTTGTGGTAAAACCGGATTTTCAGACCCCCGTCAGTAGAATGCCGAGGAAAAGTCCTCTTTTTGGATACCCGTACCGGATTCAGCGAGGGGTTAGTGAGCATCCTTGCGGGGACGGATCAGCATACATTAGGCGCCAGTCAGTGGTGTTTATAGATGTGGGAGAGGCTTACCCAGAGACACAGGAGTACGTGGCCTGGTATTTGAGGGGAGTTGATGGGGTTACTGGACCTCCGATGAGGACTTTTGATGTTCCAGTAGATATTAATGGCGTCATGATTCCCCAAATGGTAAGTGGAGAAGTCTCTGATCCTCCAGCCTCCCTTAGTGTGAGTAGCGTGGGCGACACGGTGGATGGACCGATACCGATGGACGAGGTGCAAGGCGGTGAACAAGTCATAGCTGACGATAATATTGTGGAGGAAGAAGAAGAGGAGCAGAATCTGGAAATAGTAGGCGAGAACGGTGAACCAATTGGGGAAGTGGCCGAAGTTGGATCAGATATGGAAATACTGACGGATGAAGACTCATCTGAGGAGTCCGCAGCATCATCCAACCCAGGTCGGGATCCTTAGAATAGAACGGCATGATAGGAGTTTAGATTAACCCCTCTTTTGATGTATCTCCCCCTAGATCGTTAGACGTCACCCTAGGCCACCGATCCTTTTTGTGTAGTGGCCTTTTTATGTATTCTTTTTGGTTGTAAATAAATAGATTGTATAAGTAGTTAAAAAGGGTGTATTTATGTTAGTGTTTATTATTATATTATTGTCTTTGACTATTCATGGTTATGTTTACATGTCTGGGTGTATATATAATATATACGTGTTTCCGCATGTGTCGTGTATTTACTCTGATTTGGGTTTCGGGTCGGTGACACCATCCTGGGAATGTCACATTTTATTTCGACCTACACGGATGATCATGCTTCGTGGGGTACGGGGCGTGACAGCACACGTCTCTCTCTGCAGACGTCCCCTCAGCTCACCAACTCTCGCTTGTTCTCTCTCTCTCTTCTTTTCTTCTTTTCTTTTCTTTCTTTCTTTTTCTTTTCTTCCTCTTTTCTTCTTCTTCTTCCTTCTTCTTCGCCCGCGTCTGGTTCTGCTTCGTCTCTGCGTCTGCTTCTGCTCCTTTCCCCCCCTTCGCCCGACGCTGCTGCTTCTGTTTCTTTTCCTTGCTGACCATCGCTGTCCGCCCCAACTCACCGGACCAGCTCGTCGCCGCCCTCCCGCCAGCCGCCCCGCCGTCGCCGACTTGCCCGGGGGGCGCGCGAGCAGCAGCTCGTCGCGCCGCCCCGTCGCCGCCGCGAGGTCGCCGGTGCCGTCGCCGTGGGCCGCCGTCCCTCTCTCCTCAGCCGGCAGCCCTTCCACCCACAACCATCTCTCCCTCTCTGTTTTGGTCGTGAAGGGCCTTTCGCCGGAGGAGCTCCGCCGCCGCCGTCACTGTTCCGGTGCGGATCCGCCGCCTCGCCCAGCCGTCCAGCCGTCCCATTCCTCTCTCCCTCTCTGGCCGTGTCCCTTTCCCCTCCCTAAGCAGCGGAATCGTCTAGTCCGTCGCCGCCGTTCGCGTCGTTCGCCGGAGTCGCCGCCGCCGTTACTGTTCCTGCGTGGGGTCGCCGCTGTCCAGCCGCCATCGCCACGTGTTCAGCTTGGTTTGAAGCTTAGGACACCCGGTGAGTTTGACCCTAAACCCTAATTAGGATAATTTGCATTTCTAGATGGGTTTTAAGGGTTAATTAGGGTAATTTGGGATTAAATTGTGGAGGTGATTAGGGATTGTGATTGTGGTCGATTCGGTGGATTAGTATGATGAATTGATGGAGAATTAGTGGCCCGAGAGGCGCGATACATGGGCTGGATAGATTTGGATCGGAACGGCTCGAGTTCGGTCAAGTTCGGGCTTAAATCGTGGAAGTTAGCGTGCGCCGTATTTGGTCTTGTGGTGGCTGATTAGATTGATTTTAGGGAGTCAAATGGAGCGTTTTGAGGATAATTAGTGGCCTAGAGCGACCTGTTGGTGGCTATCCATATCGGGGTTTAATAGGACAAGGCGCGATCAATTTGGGGTTTAATCGTGCAATTATCGGAAATGGTCGCTTAGTGTAATTGACTGACTAATTGAGCCTTATTTGTGGTTTATTTGATGATGCCATGTCGCATGTCTAGCGGGACTAGGAATGGATTAGCTTGGCGGGCCTAGGATGCGTGAGTTTTTATTGACCCGGTTGTGTGAATTTATGCACGGGTTGTGTGTCAATTTGATGTTATGGCTGATTTGAATTGATTGTCTGAATGGGCATGTTGATTTATGAAATTGAATATGTGCGATGCAAGTTGAACATGTTACATCGTAATTCGCGCATGTGGATGCCCAAGTGTGAACGTGATAGCCATGAGTGTGCATCTCAAGCATTGGCACGGCATGAGCATGTACGAATGTGCCCGAATTACATTTGCATTGTGATCACTTAAAATGCCCTGATGCGTATTACGCGAGGTTCAGATAAAAATTGATGCTTGTGAACGTGTGATCACAATAAACCCTGATGCGTGTTACGCGGGGTAGTGAACCCGTCCTGAGGCGTGTTACGCGGGATGATGCCCGGTTTACTGGAAGATGACCAATCTGAGGCGTTTTATACGGGTAATGTGTCATGAGCCTGATGCGTTTAACGCGGGCCAGAGATCGATCTCGAAGTGATAGACCTGATGCGTTTTACGCAGGTCGGACCTGATGCGTTTAACGCGGGTCGAAGGAGAAATTGATAAATGGCTGAATGCTAGTATGCAAGTGTGCGTTAATGCATTGATGAGGCATAAACATGAGTGCGAACATGAGCGCGAACATGAGCATGTGCATTACATACGTCGGGACTGAATGATTTGTGTGTATGTGCCTCGGACTGATTCTATGGTCCTGTTGTGGTTGTTCCTATAGAATGCCTAACCTACAGGGTCAAGTGAAAATTAGATTTAGGCCCGAGGGCCTGAGTCAGCTTATGTCTCGAGTTATGCATTATTTAGTACTCGTCAGGAGGTGCACGTTAATCTAGTTTAGGTTTAGGGAATTACTCACCGAGATTATTCTCATCGTTGTTTAAAACCCCATTTTCAAACCCCCAGCCTTGAGGATGGCAGGCGTACCGATGCGTTTTTGGGAGGAGCCCCGGCTAGTTGTAGTGCCTGACCCCCGAGCCACTTACCCCTTTTTGTCAGTAGTGGCCTTGACCCGCTTTTGATTTTTGATGCTCGCATTGTATATGGATATTGTATATGATTTCCAGTATTAGTGCAAGTAATTATTCTGCAATTGTTGTTGTTGATTTCTGTGGCTATCCTTGGTTATGTGTTTATCTTTGTACGGGTGTTGTTTTGCTTCCGCATGTACTTTAAGTCTCCGTGTTGGGAGTTGGGTCGGCGACGCGTCCTGAGACGTCGCACACAAATCGACCATGGCAGGGATGCTCGCGCGCCATAGGGTTCGGGGCGTGACAAATGTTACCATAAGTACCCTAAGGATCCAACGGAGGATATCAATTAATGCTTTGACCTGTCAATTTATAGGGGTAAATCAGTCAGTTCGGCTAAAAATAGTGGATGTAATAAAAAAATTTTGTATACAGGCCTGACTTGTCTAACAAGAAGTTCGTGCTCAAAAGCTAAGTTAGGTAGAGAGAAATTACAGAAGGTCCAAATAAACGGGGTTGGACCCAGAGATGTTTGGAGGGGCGAAGCTTCACTGGCTCCCCTTGGATCGCCCCTTGCAAACAAACTCATCTGGTAAAGAGTACGAGACATTTGAATATATTTAAACAATCAAATACAGTCTCATCTCAACACTCGAAAAATGGTTCTAATGAAAACTCCAAGTATCCTTACCGTTGTTGTTCTCTCTTTGCACAACATACATAGAAAAATTTCGATTCTCACAGGGAAAGTATTACAAAAGGTATTACTTTGTTTGAATATTTCGCTAGCCAAGTAGCACCAGCATTTTTCAAATGGAGAGAGAGAGAGAGAGAGCTGCCCCTTTTCACATTGCAATGGCGACATGCTCTGAAGCAACACAAGGACGACGCCAGTGATGGGAGCCCCCTTTTCATATAGTTTTAAGTACTTTTTTTGTTGACAAATCATGCAACGACCACTAGAATTGAAAGGGGTTCCTGATTCCGTCACATGAGAATCGTTAATATCTTGCAGGAACGTTTAAAGCAGAAAAGTTGTTCACATCCTGCATCAGTTATCCCGAGACAATGGCTAGTAGGCAAGATTATTAAACATGGATTGCCCGTAGTAACGATCTAAACCCGTAAGGCTAATTACTGGGAGACATTGTTCGAACTATAACCTCATAGAACATAGCGGGACCCCATTATCATTCGATGGCCATGCTTTACAGTATTTATTGTCTTATTATCGAGTGTGACTAGACAAGCTATATTTGGCC
The DNA here is from genome assembly GCA_031216235.1 of Syzygium jambos. Classification (NCBI taxonomy): domain Eukaryota; kingdom Viridiplantae; phylum Streptophyta; class Magnoliopsida; order Myrtales; family Myrtaceae; genus Syzygium; species Syzygium jambos. The sequence continues at coordinate 17,288,394 of CM062223.1, forward strand.
ACGATGAAACTACTGCGAAACACAAAAAAGATCAATGTTGCCGAAATTTTTGTAAATTTCGTTTGGAAATCCAGTCAAAATTGAAGGTTGTTAAATGGAGATGAGTTTCTAGATGAAGCGCTTGCTTTTTCGGTTGAACTTACCTTAAATCTTGGTGTAGGCCTTATTATATACACAGTTTTACCACCTTATAGCCAGTATGTTTGTGGTAGTTTAATTACAGTATGGGTTATAAAAGAATAAAATATATCTTTTACCTTCCCTTCGGAAATTTTAAAATTGAAAAAAAAAGATCATTCCAGAAGGTTCTAAAATGATGTGAAATAAAAAGCCGGATTAACTTTGCATGTTAATTATAGGATTTCTTAAGGGTGTCAAGTGCTTCATATTACATGAAAGCTTTAATTATTCCTTTACCAAAAAAATTAAACTAAAAAAAAAGAAACAGGAAAGACTATAATATAAAGTAAAAAGCAATGTTGCTGGACTTAAGTTTTCAGTTGGAAATTTGTAGAATGTAATTAAAGTTCGGTTAAAGCCCCATTCCTCCTCAAGCTTCTCATGGACTTTCAAATGATTTCTATGAATCAACTACTAATATTTATCAATTTTAACTACTATTTTCAACAATTTTCCAGAACCATGATATGGTTTGAAGGAACCTTAAAACATTTCAATAGTTTTAACATAATTTACAATTCTCAAACAATTTTAATCTAACCTCTTGTTCAAAATTTTTATATTGCAAGATAACAATTTTAAGAGACTCGTTATCTCTAATGGAATGCTTGCTGATGAGCGCATCAACGAAGATGATGTAAAAAAATTGGATCGTCTTAGCATCATCTAATCTTATTAGGTGCTCTTATCTCCGCTTGAAATTCGGTTCATGTTTATCTAGCCATTTGATTAAATCAAGAAATGGTGGCTCTCAAATTTTTGTACTCTCTAATCGAGAGAAAATTACAAAAAAAATCATAAACCTATTACACTTGTACCAATTCAGTCTTAAACTTTTCAATTTGACCAATTGAGTCTTAGATCATTGGCTGCCGGCAAGGTTGAGCCTTGCTAGAGGCCAGAGAGTGCCAGCCTCATCGAGATCTAGTGAAGGGTGAACTCGCTAGCCTCAAGCAAGTCTCACTTCGCCAGATCTATCGAGGGCCCTTGTCAGCCATCACCGAGGCCTGGTGACCGGCGAAGGAGAAGGGACAAAAAATAAAAGAAAAGAAAAATATAATTAAAAAAATTGTAAAAAAATTGTAAAAAAATTTGTCTACGTTGGTGTTACCCGTGTCACGTAGAAAGGCTGGCATGCACATTAATGATTTTGGCCAAAATTAGCTGGGTAGACTATATTGGCAAAATATCACAAGGTTTAGGACTCGATTTGCCAAATTGAATAATTTAGGACTTGATTGACACAAGTAATGTGTAGTACTTTTTTGGTAATTTTCTTGTCTCATTGACATGCGTCAAATTTAAGGTTGAGGGAATTGTTAAATTTGATAGTCACGAAACCATCTGGCCTTTCTTTAGTATTATTGATAAAGAAAGTTTTTAAAAAGGATTAATATCACGAAAAATCCAAAACTAGTACACTTGTGATAATTTTAGCCTGAACTAATTTTTTGATCACCAAAAACCTCAAATTAGTACATTTGTGACAAATTTATCTCGAACTAATTTTTTGAACACCAAAAAATCCAAACTGATACACCTATGACAAATTTACCTCGAACTAATTTTTTGAACACTAAAAACCCTAAACTAGTGCACTTGTGACAAATTTACTCTCCGTTAAATTGGATTAATATCACGAAAAATCAAAAATTCGTAAACTTATGACAAACATAGGAGTAAAACCCCAATATGATATACACATAAACTACCACAAGTCATCAAACTCAGCAATTTGACAGTAAAATTTAACGGAAACTAACAATAGGTAAATTTGTCACATATATACCAGTTTGGGGTTTTTGGTAGTTAAAAAATTAGTTCGGGATAAAATTATTACAGATGTACCAGTTTGGGATTTTTCGTGGTAAAAAAATTAGTTCGGGGGTAAAATTATCATAGGTGTACCAATTTGGGGTTTTCGTTGTATTAATCCTTTTCAAAATTATCTCACGATTTTTCTATGTATTTGTGGTGATTTGGATAAATAATTCTTTTTTTATAATCCCATATTCGTCTACTTTCACTTTAGATCCAACCAATGCAAAAGATATGTGGACTATCTCATTTATTTCTTTACGAGCCGAATTTGAGTAGCATAGCCGATTAATTATAACTACTAATAATGTGGTCGTGAGAGCAAGTCCATAATCATATGTAGTTTTTCAGTTTATTGAATTGACTAAGCTAAACTTGTAAAATTGCGTATTAACAATCTTTCTAATCGAAATTTCATGTGCCAGACTTTTTACTCATATTGCAGTATGTGTGAACTTATGAGTTATGATTATGAATACCAATATTTTCAAATTGAAAAAATAGACTAAAGGGACAAAATGGAAAAAAGAAAATTGAGAAAGAATAAAAAAGAAAAAGAGAGGAGAGAGTTGTTAAGAGAAGAAGAGAACCAATTGGAGGGAGAGTTCTTGGAAGGATGACACCATCCCTCCTAAGAACCCTCCTTTCTAACAAAGGTACAGCTAAATTTCTATAAATCCCGTCAAATCAGTTTATTAGTCTATTTTTAGGAAGTTTAAGGTATGACTTTGAACCAATGTGTATTAAATGTCAAATGTTGTTACCAAAGACTTCCCTTTCATGTAATGTGACATTCCAAATTTCGATTCATTTTTTGGGATTTATAAAGTGTGTATTTTATCAGTGTTCTTATAGTAAAATCTCACCCGAAATTGATCACTCTTGGGTTGTTTATTTTAAATTAGACATTTCGCTAAAATTGTACTTGATCGAATTTGACCGTTATTTAGAGCCCGAACTTTGGTGTCGAATTTCTCGAAGTTTCATGACAAATTTAATTGGACGGTACTGATATTATTGTGACCAGTGTCGATATTGCTCGGAATTGGTGAAAAGTGAAATTTGGATCGGATGTGGATTTTTGACTAGTGGACCTCCCTCTTAGTGTATTTTAGTTAGTGTGTTTGGCCCTTAATCTTAATTTATAATTAGGGTTTTCGTGGACCGTCAGATTGATTTCGAGTTTGAACGTGGGTCATTAGATCGCACTCGATTAATTTGACTCTCTCTCTCTCTCTCTCTCTCTCTCTCTCTCTCTCTCTCTCTCCTCCCTCTACCGCGCACCCCCTACGCGCACGTCCCCTCTCCCTCCCCCAGCTACGCACGTCCCCTCCCCCTATCTCCCCATGTAGACTCTCTCTCTCTCTCTCCTCCCTTCTTCCTCCTTTCCCTTCTTCTTCTTCTTCCCTTCTTCTTTATGCCACAACTCCAGCTTCCTTCTTCTTACTGTTCACCGCCCGACTGCCACTCACCCAACTACTACTCGCTAGCCGTCCACCTTGCATAACCGCTCACCCAGCCGCCAGGGCCACCGTCCATCTAGCCGTTTACCCATGGGCCAATTGCTATTCTCCTTCCTTCCTTTCCTCTTCACACGCGAGCAGCAAGCTCACTGCTGCGGCCCAGCGCTGCCGAGCCGCCAGCCGATCCATCCTACCTTGCCTAGCCACCTGCGACGCCATTGTGCCACCCCCGATTGCCGCTGGCTCCGCCATCACTGTCGCGGCCCTTCTCTTTTTCCCCTTCCCCTGTTTTGGCTCACCCCAACTTTGCCTCGCCAACTAGTTGCCGCCGTCGCTACTAGCCACCGCTGCTCTCAATGGCTCGCCACCACCACCCCAGCTCCCTTTCTCGCCCATCGCAGCCTTGGCTGCCCGTCACTGCCGCTATGTTGCCCCTCCCATCATCTCAATCCTTAATCAAGTTCTCCTGCCGTGGCCGAGTTGCCTAGCCGCTCACTGGCCACTAGCCTAGTTTGCCTGGTGGCTCCTCGGTCGCTAGCCCATCTCGCCTGGCCATTACCCTTGCCTGCACCTAGCCGCTCGCTTGTTGTCGTGTAACTGCTTGCTTGTTGCCGCCACCGTCGCCATCCGCCTGGCTGTTTGCCTGGTCGCTCGCCTGCCCATGACCGAGGGCTATGCCGAGCCATGGTCAAGTTGCTTTCCCGCTGTGCCCTCGCCCGCCGCTGCCCCAACCGGCCATTTAGCCCCATTGCCGGTTTTTCTTGGGCCAAAACCTAGGTAAGTGACTCCCTAAACTCTACTTAGTGTTGATTTAGTGACTAAGCTAGGTAGGGATTAGTTAATTAAATGTGATTGGTTTATGGATTATTATGGTGGTGATTTTGTGGCTAAATTAGTGATCGATCGAGATGGGTTCAATGACTGAGTTGTCGTGGTGTTTGTGGGTGAAATTGGTGGTTGAATGTGGTCGACTTGAAGGTCGGATTAGTGAGCTAATGTGGTGAGCATGACTTGAATTTGAATAATATGACATGTTAGATTGGTATTGACGAATTGTGTTGTAGTGTATGTGCACGAGAAATGTCCTGAGGCGTGGTTACGTAGGACTAAGCCTGGATTAATCGAAGGGCTACCAACCTGAGGCGTGGTTACGCAGGTGTAGCTAGAAAGGCAAGAAATGATCTGAGGCGTGGTTACGCGGGTCGAGAGAAATGTCTTGAGAGGTGGTTACATGGGACTGAGCCTGAATTGATCATAGAGCTGCTAACTTAAGGCGTGATTACGCGGGTGTGACTAGAAAGGCAAGAAATGACCTAAGACGTGGTTACGCGGGACTGAGCCCAGATTGATCGGAGGGCTGGACCTGAGGCGTGTTGACGCCGGTCGTGGTTAGTTGGTTGGACACACATGTGAAATGTGTTTGGTTGAATTGGGTGAATGTATATGGTTATGATGCTCGAGTGTTTATGTTATGTTCTTGAGCTATTATTGTATTATTGTGATTTGACTAATACGCGGAGTTGGCGGGTGATTTGAGGAGAGGTAAGTGTGCATAAGAATTCTATTATGTTGATTGCTAGATTGCATGTTAGGACTCGTCTGGCTACGCATAGGTCTAGGTGGGGTTTAGGTTGTCTGCTTATTGAGATTTATTCTCATTGCTGTAATGCAAATCATTTCAGATCCTCGACTCTAACCTTGATCATGCCGACACCTCGCGTTTTGGGGTCCCTATGTATACAATGCATAAGGAGACCAAGTATCCAGTAGGTCCAAATCAGACTTACATTAGGCACCTCACTACAGTTTGGGTAGATGTGGGCTTAGAGGACTTGCAGCGCCACACTTACTTGGCCTGGTTTTATCGTGGTGGATTGGAGCTAGTTGGCCTAATCTGGGGTTTTAAGGGACAGCAACATTGCAACGAGGATGTCGGGGATTGGGAGCTCAGAGACATGTATGCTCCTAATGGTGAGATTTTGAACACCGAAGATCCCCCGGAGAACCCCGGTCCCGAACCTGAGCTCGTACTGGAACCTATAGCGCCTGCGGATCTCGAGCTCGAAGAGGAATTCAAGGAGTCCAAACCTAAAAAAGAGCCCAAGCCTGTGCCAGAGCCCATGAAGTCCGAGCCCGTGGAGGAGCTCGGCGACGAGGAAGAGCCGATCGAGATCAACTCTGACATGGAGTCGAAGTCTTTAGGACTTGATTCAGATTGGGCACCATAGGAGCATTTGGGTGCTGGGCTTTAAAACTTTTGGTAGAGCCCTTTTTATACAGCTAGCTAGCTTACCCTACCACCTGTTCTTTTTTGATGATATTGGTCGATGTTAACCCTAGGAGCCTAATGTCTGATTGTCTGGCTGAATATTGTAGGTGACCGTTTTCCTTTGTTATGAAATTATTGTTTTATGCTATTACTATCCCTTCATTATTGTCTATTGTCTTGGTTGTTATATTTTGCTTCCACTTGCTTATACAAGTGGGTGTTTCGTTTGAGTCGACGACGCGTCCTAGGACGTCGCGTTTGATACGACCGTCATAGGGGTGTCGCGAGCCCGTTAGGGTCCGAGGCGTGACATGTATGGTTCGGAATTGGTTGTAAATTATGCCATTAGTCTTTAGGAATTCTAGGTAAGACTACATACCTAATGCTGAATTAAATTTCGGTTGTTGTTACCTAAGAAATGTCACTTTGTAGTTGGTAGGAGGATGAAGTTACCCTAAACAAGACATAGGAGCTGCCGGACTCCTTGATTTTAGAAGTAAATTAAGCTTTCAAAGAGCTATTTTCATTTTGAATTTCAAGGGATGTGAATTTAGAATGGTATACATGTATCGTATGAGTTGGGCCATCTAGTAAAGTAAGAAAAAGCTGTCATAACCATCGAAAATGTTTACATCTAGGAAAAATTTTTCGAATTATTATTTTCTTCTGTTTTCTTTTCTTTTATTTTCATTCTTTCTTTTTTCTTTTTCTTCTTCCAAATCCAGCAAGGGTCACCGGATTTGGAAGAAGAAAAAGAAAAAGAAAATCAAAGAAAATAAAAAAAAAGAATAATTAAAAATATTATTAAAAATTATCTACTTTAGCACTAGCCGTGCCACGTAGGACTTTTTGGACAATTTTCTAATATAAAAAATGAAAATAAAATGAAAAAAAGGTCCAAATAACGTCTATTGTCTTGCCTCTTACCATTTCAATGAAGTAAATTTTAAACTTGGGGTGCGTTTGTATTACTGAAAACTTCATGATAAAGGAAAATTTTTTCCATGAAAATCATTTTCAAGGAAAATAGTTAATCTTAATTTGTTTGATGGTTTTGGAAAAGTGATTTCCCTAACAGAAGGGGAAGTCATTTTCCCCCATCTAAGTTTGTCGTTTTTAGTCCACGAAAAAAGTTTTTCCGTAAATTGATTAGTTTTCCGTCATCCAAATATGGGAACGTTGGAAGATCATTTATCAAAAATAGTTTTAAATTGGATAGTCATATATGGTATAGGCAGAACTCTTTCCACTATATCGCAACAAGAAGAAGTACCTAATCCCAAGCCCCTCAGAAAAATGGAGGAATGCCGTGACTCAGGCGGCTGAATCCAAGACCTTGGTAGAGTCACTCGACCACCCACCGAGAAGTATAAGTCGATAAGAAATAAGTTTTGGCGAGTAATTTCGATAGAAAATAAAACTCTATCTACTACATCTGAATTTTACTAATATTGGTTGTTGTATGAAGGCGGGATGGATAGGATCGATAATGTTATGAGGAGAATATCTTCTTTTCATACGAAATATTCTCACTCGTGTTATTATTCATTAAAATGTGATTGGTTTGCCCTGAAAAATTAAGTCCAAGTAACGAGGTGGCTACGAACATGTTGCCTATAAATACCCATCAAGTGTTGATGTTCTGCAACGCAGCGAAAGCCTCTCCCCAGTCTTCGATTCGCGTAGTCGTCCGATATCTGCAAACGAAGCACGAAAATAGTGGGGAACATGTCGGTTCAGGTTTCGGCAATTCCATCTTCTTCTCCGAGTAAAGGAAGCAGCGGCGGGGTCAAACGCCGGTCGGCGGAATTTCACGAGAGCGCATGGGGTGATTACTTCCTCAAATATGCTTCTCCCTCCTACTCAACGGTTAGTGATTCTTCTCTTATCTTCTTCCTTTGTTTTCGTGCAATTGCGTTTTGTAGAATTAATAAAAGTCCTTGCGTTCACGATAATTGATGGCATCAAAGAACTAAGGCCCGTTTGTTTAAAGGACAATTGTTTCCAAGAAATTATTTTCCGACTTTCCAGTATTTGAATGACGGAAAACTAATCGATATATGAAAACGTGTTTCCCATGGAATGAAAACAATAAGCTTAAATTGGGGAAAAACAATTTCCCCTTCTAGCAAGAAGGAAATCTTTTTCCCTAAACCACAAAACAAATGAAAACTAACAATTTTCCTTGAAAATGATTTACATGGAATATATTTTCCTTTATCATAAAGTTTTTCAGTAACACATATGCACCATAATTTTATATTATTGGGCAGCATCGATCCCAATGTTGCTTGATAAATTGGTTACATATTGGAAAACTCTCATCCTCCATCACTATGTAAGTCACCCCCCATTATTCATGTTCCAGGTAAAAAAAAATGTATAACCAGAAAGCTTTTGCAATTGCACTTGAATGGAAAAAGGTATATATACATGTTGTGAAGGTACCAATTACATTATATGTGAACGTAGGGAAAATATGGTGAAATTAGGGCTGCTACGGACTGCTTTGAGCCCTTCTTCTGCCTGAAAGCTCTCAACATTTGTGAACTTTTTGACTCTTCATGTTTATGAAAATTAATGGGTTGTCTTCAAGTGTAAAGAAAGAACTGCTAGTAAGAAGTGGTAGAACAATGAAGGGATTGAGCGAGAAAAAAGATTTTTTCCTCGTTTACCTTTTTCTCTTAGCATTTCCATCCTGGAGAAAGAGAATGCGGATACATGGTTCTAGTTGCGTTGGTTTAGGACTAAGTCTTAGTAGCAGAACTTTGTGGTTGGCTTGATCATTTCGACCTAATTCCACAGTCCATTCAAGAGAAGTATTACCAAACGTACATGGGGGATTTTACTTTTGAATCTATCTTTGCTTTCTCGGGCATTGAGCTTTTGTTTTGATCTCCATCCTCTTTATCAATTCGACTATCCCCCTAGGTCTATGAATTTCTCTATCAAACAGGGGCATGTTTAACAAGTTTAGACTATATTGTATGCACCCGACGTATGCTACAGTCCCTCCTTCAAAAACATCAACTGTACTACTCCACCTAAATGAAATGATTTGGTCATCGATTATTCAATTTTAGAGAATAATCTTAGATTTCGTCTCTTTGAAAGTTTCAAAATGAAATGATTTGGCCTCTATCATTAATTCACTTTTCTGAGAATATATGCTCCTCGTAATGAGTTATCAGAAATTACAACTTGCCTTGTTTTCGTATTTTCTTTCTACGGGTTTGTAACCAAGAAAACAAGATTATTATTTTTCACAGCAACTTCGCTTTTATTTGAGTTTGTTTTTATTTTTTGTAATATATATTTCACATGCTTGCTTTTATTCAGAATAGCGCGTAACATATTTGCAGAAGTTCAAATTCCTTGGAAGAGTGGAGGAACAAGTTGAGGAATTGAAAGGAGTGGTGAGGAAGATGCTGACTGATGTCGCGGATAAGCCTTCACAAATGCTTCACTTGATTGATCAAATTCAACGCTTGGGAATTGACTACCATTTTGAACGAGAAATAGATGAGCAATTAGAACATATCCACAAAAGTTACTCTCAACTCGATCATGGAGGTTTTATGGGAGATGACCTTCACATGGTTGCTCTTATGTTTCGATTGCTGCGACAACAAGGTTTCAATATCTCATCGGGTAAGTCTTAAACTTAGTGATACAATCCGATAATATGCCCGTAAAATTCCTTCTTTGGAAAATTAATGCTGCAAAATTTACTATTGCTCATTCGAATTTTACGAGAAACAAGTGAAAGAAAATTTACAACATTAACTGCATGTATCGCCTTCCTAATTTCTAATCAATTAAGTTTTTTGTCCCATGTTGGCTGGTCGCACAGAGGTCTTTAACAAATTCATGGACAGTGAAGGCAAATTCAGGGAATTGCTCATCACAGATGTGCGCGGATTATTGACCCTATATGAAGCTTGCCATTTAAGGTGCCATGGCGACGATATTTTGGAGGACGCACTTCCTTTTGCTATAACTCAACTTGAATCGATTGATGAAATGAAAGTAAGCAATAGTCTTGCGAAACAAGTGAGTTGCGCCCTCAATCAGCCACTTCGCAAGGGGCTGCCGAGACTCGAGGCAAGGAATTATATATCACTCTACCAAGAAGAGCCTTCACACGACGAGGTCTTGCTCGCCTTGGCTAAGCTAGATTTCAACTTAGTGCAAGAGCAACACCAGAAGGAACTCGGCAAGATTACAAGGTCAACTAACTTCACGTGATTGTATCATCTAAAATTAGATTATAGATTGTGTTTTCCAAAGGTTTACTCGTCTAGTTTCAATTTACCCTGCTAATTAGTGCTTTTGAAAGTCCTTTACAAGTGAAAAAGTGAGTTCGAACTATGCGAATTCATCGGGCTAACGTACTTTCAATAATGCTCTCATCTTCGTTTTATCATAGATGGTGGAAGGATATAGATGTTGCGAGGAAGTTCCCATTCTCTAGAGACAGGATAGTGGAGTTGTTCTTCTGGATATCGGGAGCATATTTCCAGCCGGAGTTTGCCGAGGCCAGATATATACTAACCAGAGTGATCGCCCTGATTTCCATTCTCGACGATATCTATGACGTCTATGGCACATTAGAAGAACTCGTATCCTTCACCGAAGCAATTGAGAAGTACGTAATCCGCATTCTCTTTCTTAAACTTCTGAATTCGATCAAGTATGTGTAGAGTAAGTGTGTAATTTCAAGGACTCGAATTCAGGTGGAGTGTTGATGCCATGGATGGACTGCCAGAGTATATGCAAGCTTATTATAAGGTGCTTCTCGATCTCTATGATGAAATTGGGAATGAACTGGCCACGAAAGGAAGATCGTACCGCCTCAACTATGCAAAAGAAGCCGTAAGCATCATTGGTACCCTTTATATGCACCCAATGCAATTTTTCTCAGGAACCAAACATTCTTGTTTACGTTTAATTTCTCAGATGAAGAAGCAAGCAAGAGGGTACTTTCACGAAGCCAAATGGTTCCATACCGGCTACACACCAACGATGGAGGAATACATGCCCCTTGCATTATTAACGACAGGCTATGAAGAGATAGCGATCACATCGCTTGTAGGAATGAGCGATGTGGTCACCAGAGATGCTTTTGAATGGTTGCTTGGTGACTGCAAGATTTTGAGGGCTTCACAAATCATATGTAGGCTCATGGATGACATTTCTTCTCACCAGGTAAAATAGAAACGTAATTATCCTCCAACAATCTAATACAATTAGATCGACCACCACTCAATACCTAATCACACAAATTTCGTTGACATACAGTTTGAGCAAAAGAGGGGGCACGTAGCATCTTCAGTGGAGTTGCTGATGAAAGAAAATGGTGTCTCGGAGCAGGAAGCTGAGGAGGAACTCCAGAAACGAGTTGTTGATGCGTGGAAGGACATCAATGAGGAGTTTCTTCGTCCGACCGCAGTCCCAACACCGGTTCTCATGCGAATTCTCAATCTCACACGGGTGATCGATGTGTTATACACCAACGGAGATCATTACACCCATTCTAAGACCAAGCTCAAAGATCATATCACATCGCTCTATGTTAGTCCCCTGCCGATGTGAAGTTTGAACTAAACATCGTCACACTGATGTGGCATTGAAAATAAAGGGTCTATCAACCATGCCTTTGAACTCTCTATTTTTCTTGGATGCGTGAGGGAAACTATCATTACTAGTATGTACTTTCAACATTGACGTGCGTGATGAAATTCATAATTCCTCTTTTCTCGTCATAAATTCTATGGATCTTGTGGTTTGTAATACTCCCCAATTTGTCTTATCTAATGGATTGTAACTTTTCTCTGGCCAACGTAATTATTCTCACTAATAGTAACTTATCTATAAAATATTCTTTCGTAACTTTTATTTAGCGGACATGAGATCTCATTGATGGCAGTACGTGCTCTAAGGCCTATGGTTAGTAATATTCCACAAAAATAGTAATCAACCTAAGTTAATAGTTAATTTTTTTCACGTTATTGTTAATAAAATATCTAATTTTTCATTACACTTTGCAAATTTTTTGCAACCTATGTGTCAGTAACTCTCTTTACTCATCGTAATTTTCTTAATCATTGTAAATATGATCACCCGCAAGTTTCCTTTAATGTCGGTAAGTTATGACATAATACCGATTATGCAAAGCAGATCTGACGGAACCACGTTTTCTCCTTTTTTTACTCAACAATGATCTAAAAATAATCATAAAAATTCTCGGAAAGTTTTTATAGTAAAATCATAGCGATAATTTCTTTTATTTTTTTAACAAGTTTAAGTATTTGTTAAGTAATAGATAAACGGATTGTAATTTACAATGCTCAGATTTTTCGTATGATATGTATAATCAATACTTGGACAATTAAATATTTTCTTATTAAGCATTCCCAGAAAATACTATCGAGACATTCATTAACATAATTTAACTATTTCTTTTGCTGAGACCATTAAGAGAGAACAAAAAAGTTCTTTCAAAAGTTGGGCTACATTGAAGTCTACCAACAACACACTCATCACGAAGAGAAAACTCTGAAAGGAAATGTCCCGTTATTTATTCCATGATTTTTGGGACAAGTGCAACAGGAATGCCATAACCTTCATACAGTGTTCACTTGAGTGCCATAACTTTTTTTTCGTTTACTTAAGTGCCACATCGGAGTAAAATCAATGATTTTAGTGACATTTCTGACAAACCATCCTATGTGGATTTTTTAATTAATTTTCCATCCGATGCGGTTTACTTTTAATTTTTTTTTCTTTTTTTTTCCAGGGCCGGTGAGGGTCATCGGCAACCTTGCCAACTACAAAGGCCTCGCCCTCAGTCGGTGTGGCCGCAAAGACCCTACCCAGGGCCTTTACAGCAGAGGGCGAGGCGACCCTCGCCCAATCTAGGCAAGGCCTTCACAGCCGGTGAGGGTCGCCTGTGACCTCACGCGGCACTGACAAAAAACGCAAAAAAAGGATAATAAAAATTCAAAATTTTAAAAAAATAAAATGATAACAAAAATTATTAAAAAATAGTCTATGTTAGCACCGGCGAAACCATATAGGTCAACTGGCATCCATATCGGATTTTCTGACAAGACAAATCACCGATAGCACTCAAGTTATCGATTTTTCAAATCTATGGCACTCAAGTAAGTGAAAAAAAATGTTATGGTACTCAAGTAAGTGCCATACGAAAGTTGTGATACTCCTAGTGTGCTTATCTCCGTGGTTTTCTGATCAAGAGCCTTATAGGGTGGCTTACGATAACTTAATGATTTGATTAACCAATAGCAAATGCTTCTTTACGTAGCAGATCTTTACGCTCATGTCTCCGTATTATAAAAAATTACAAGGACCCTTGTGAAAGCAAAGATAGAGCTTGTCGGCAATGATTAAACTTATTGAAACCTGGCGGTTGTGCGAGTTGTAGTTCAACTATTAGATTAGTGTAATTACGTGGAAAATCGTCCCAGTAAATTATGTTTCCGCTCTGCCATTGAGGTAATAACACTATAAGTACCCGAATTTTTTTCCATGGAGGTAATATTATTTAACCATAATATGTACATGCTGGGGATTGTGGACAAATATACCAAAAAGGAGAAGTTTTTCTAGGATATTGGTCCGAGATTGTATAATAGAAAATCTATTTGCATCAACACTAGTTCAATAATGTTGACGAAAACTCGAATCCGAACCAAAAATAATTGGAGAGTGATCGAGATTGCTCTATGGTTCCACGCTCGACCACAAAATGTGCAGACGGGGTCGGGATGGAATGTTGAATTTATGCAAACCAAGTGCGAGGAAATTTAATGATAATAACTTCAAAAGGTCAAATGAATATAAGAAAACCTAACTAACATGACCCCGTTGTGGTCAACGTAGTCAACAACGACTACCACAGTAGCTACGGTCTAAGTTTCGACAGTCTTAACAGAGAGAGAGAGAGAGAGACAGAAATTGCACGACCAAATTTAGGGGCACTAAGAAGAATAAACAAAGCCGTTCTCTGATTTTTCCTTTTCATATTTAATTTATGTACCCCATCCAAAGTGGGCTAAATATATTATTCTACCCTAATGCCTGAATAAATTATCTGAGTTTTTATCTAGATCTATTCAGAGGGAAAATCGTCCAAAAAATTATAAATTTAACGTTAGTGGCTAGGCAAGACTCGCTCGAGGTTGGGAGGCTTGACCTAGCTCGATAGATCTAGAGAGTTCGAGTCTCGCGCAGCCATGCCGACAAGGAAGAGCTGTGCGAGCTGTTGGCAAAATCTCGGGTTTGCTCTTTCTTCAATCAAGAGGAAGCCCGGAAGTCCCTCCGGTGAAAATTGACACCGGCGAAGGTGCTTCACACGAGAAAGAACTGCAACATGTCAGATGTAAAATCGTTCAGGAATTTTCTAGAATCTGGGTGCGAAATCCGTTTGACTTTTTTTTTTATATGGGAATCACGAATCCGTTGGTCACCTCCATCCACGTGACCTCTACTTCCATTTTAATTGCTTCGTAGAGAGAGAGAGAGAGAGAGAGAGAGAGAGAGAGAGAGAGAGAACTGATTCACAGGCCAAGCCCACTAAAGCTGAAATGAACTGGACTAACGGGCCACACAAGGACGACGTCAGTGATGGGAGCCCCCTTTTCATATCGTTTTAAGTACTTATTTTGTTGACAAATCATGCAACGACCACTAGAATTGAAAGGGGTTCCTGATTCCGTCACATGAGAATCGTTAATATCTTGCAGGAACGTGTAAAGCAGAAAAGTTGTTCACATCCTGCATCAGATATCCCGAGATAATAGCTAGTAGGCTAGATTCTAAAACATGAACTGCCCGTAGTAACGATCTAAACCTGTAAGGCTAATTACCGGGAGACATTGTTCGAACTATGACCTCATAGAACATAGCGTGCCCATTATCATTCGATGGCCATGCTTGGCAGTATTTATTGTCTTGTTATCGAGTGTGACTAGACAAGCTATATTTGGCCACGATGGAAACTTCTGCGAAACACAAAAACGATCAATGTTACCGAAATTTTTGTAAATTTCGTTTGGAAATCCAGTCATAATTGAAGGTTGTTAAATGGAGAAGAGTGCTTCGTGCTTTTTCGGTTTAACTCACCTTAAATCTTGGTGTAGACCTTATTATATACATGGTTTTACCACCTTATAGCTAGTAAGTTTGTGTTAGGGTAATTACAGTACGGGTTATAAAAAAATAAAATATTTCTTTTACCTTCCCAGTGGAAATTTTAAAATTGAAAAAAAAAATCGTTCAGGTTCTAAAAAGATGTGATATAAAATGCCGGATAACTTTACATGTTAATCATTTGATTCTTAAGGGTGTCAAATGCTCCATATTACATGAAAACAAAACTTTAGTATTACTTTACAAAAAAAATTAAACGAAAGAAAGGAAACAGGAAACACTAAAAAGCAAAGTAAAAGCAATGTTGCTGCATTAAGTTTTCAGTTGGAAATTTGTAGAAGGTAATTAAAGTCCGGTTAAAGACCCACTTCTCCCCAAGCATCTCGTGGACTTCAAAATGATTTCTATGAAATTAACTAGTAATATTTATCAATTTTAACTACTATTTTCAACAATTTTCCCGTACCATGATATGGCTTGAAGGAACTTTAAAACATAGTACTCTATGAAACCTTTTAGAAATTTCAATAGTTTTTCATAATTTTTATTTTGCAATGTAACAATTTTAAGAGACTCGTTATCTCCAATATAGCGCTTGTTGACGAGCGCATCAACGAAAATGATGTAAAAAAATTTGAATCGTCTTAGAATCATCTAATCTTGGTAGGTGCTCCAATCTACACTTGAAATTCGGTTTATATATATTTAGCCATTTGATTAAATTAAGAAAACGTGGCTCTGAAATGTTTGTAGAGAAAATCACCAAAAATATTCTAAACCTATTACACTGGTACCAATTCAATCCTAAACCTTTCAATGTAGCCAATTGAGTTCTAAACTTTTTGAAAATTTACCAATGTAGTCTACTCGATCAATTTTGATTAGAAATCATTGATATCTTACGTGACACGGCCGAGGCAAACATTGACAATTTTAGCAATTTTTAATTATTTTTAAGAATATTTATATATTTTTTTCTTTTCTTTCTTATTTTTTTCATTCTTTCTCTGCTAGTATCTGGACCACGGCGATGACTGGTGAGGGCTCTCGCCAGATCCAGCAAAGCGAGACTCACTTGAGATTTGGATAAATAATTTGATAGTCTTGACACCATTTGGCCTTTCTTTAGAACTATCGATACTGAAAGTTCTTAAAAATTATTGTATTTGTGGTGATTGTTGGTTTTCTACGGAACATGCATAGTTAAAATTACATATAAGCGCAACAAAAAGATATAACCATACAAGTATCTTCAATGGCGTTGTTCATGCGTTTCAATAAAAAAAATTGGAAGATCATAGGGGGTTCAACAGATTACCTCTCATAGCGTTCCCAAAAAAACTTGGTTTGAATATTCTTCCATTCGAGCCCCACAGTCATCTAGTGTGCCCAAAACAACTTGGTTCATATGTTCTTCAGTTCGAGCCCCACAACCGTCGGACCTCTAGTTCAAACATACCACCAATCGCATGTCTCGAGGAAGAAATAAGTTGCGGGTAATCACCACAACAATTGCGCTATCAATCTCGTGGCGATAATTTTCCACACTTTCGATATTTCAGTCACAGCGCCAAAAGAGTGAAACCGTATTTTACTCTCACGGACGAATTTTTGCACAATCACACACTCGTATTCAGCAACCGTTGCTGATCACTCTAGTATGTGCGATAAGCAACAGTTGCTGATCGCTTAAGATGCACGATGAGCAACAGTAGCTGATCGTGAGTGCGTACACACTGCGTACGAACGGCACATGGTCGACAATTGCTGACCAAGTGCGTGCACTTTACCTTCTTTTTTTTTTAATTTCTCTTTTAATATACATAGATGTATAGATATATATTAAA
Source organism: Syzygium jambos (assembly GCA_031216235.1). Lineage (NCBI taxonomy): Eukaryota > Viridiplantae > Streptophyta > Magnoliopsida > Myrtales > Myrtaceae > Syzygium > Syzygium jambos. The sequence continues at coordinate 17,305,145 of CM062223.1, forward strand.
TAATTAAAAATAAGAGTGTATACTTGGAATGTGTGCATTATATGCACGCACGCCCATGACCAAAAATAAAATAAAATAAAATCCCATTTAATTTAATTCTAGCCCGACTAATCGATTGCTATAATTGCAAACATATTTACAATATCGTTAAATTCATTATGATATGTGACATCCCTAGGTTTATCACTGAGCTGGTAATAAAATTTGCACCAACAGATTAGTACTCTTAATAGAATTGATTGTTCCGATCAACCTCTAGATCTTACAAGTTATGATTGACATCTAGCAATATGTCATGGCTGCCTAGACATTGTGAATGCTTTAAAAACATAATGAACCTGTCAGTTTTGGCTATAATGTAATTTAATCCCTCTGTCTTACTATGTCCCGATCGAACAAAGACCATGGAATATTTGTCAAGCCACCAATTTGATCATATGCACAAACCTAATTGACATGCGTTTTATACAAGACATGAATAGTTCATTCTTGGTTACAACCCAAACCTATGATTTCAATGCAATGTCAAGATTAGATTGCATAGGATATTATTATTGTACATTGCATGTAACATGGAGACAGATTATATTTTGTGCACACGTGTAACTTCATATGTGAACAAACTATGAACATCAAGTACAAAGACGGAACAACGAACCGGCGATATGCACACCTATCAACCATAGTCATCCAACACGCTAGTCAATATTGTGCCTTCAATCTAACGATTATTTACACAAGACCAGAGTATGAACGATTAGATATTAACCACGCTAAAAGTTTCCATGCTGCTAATTGCTCTATGCGTGCCATGTTGAGTGAACTTGTTATGTGTGCATGTAACGTCGTGAATTCGACCCACGTTCGTGATCAATAAAATAGATATGTATTTCTCATTTCGTTTTAGTAAGTCTCGCTCGGAACTGATCATTCTCGGGATACTGACCAATAGGGAATGGCTAACTAGGAAAACGGTGCATAGACCCAAGAACTCGACTGTAAATCGGGTTCGATTCCGAGGAACGACGAGGGAATATTTTGGGCCAATGTGGACCGATCCAAAGAAGGTGACGGATTTAGTTTGGCCAACGATGTACGATCAAATCGCGGGTGATTTCGCACGACCGAGAGTACGCGTGGCCAACAATCCCGAACTTATTCCGAACGATCACAACCCCCGGAATTAGCGATAAATCCTCGTGTTCTCTTGGAAGTCGAGACTGTCACAACTCGAGTAACCCTAGGTCGATACGCGTAACCCCTAAACAGCCGCCCGTTAGTGAGAGACGCTAAAATCGCATTTGAGCGAAATCGATCGTGGAATTGAGTTCGAGCTTTGGTGTCGAATTTCATGGACGTACGCGACTATTTTGCAAGAACGACATCGTATAAGTGTGGCCAATTATATTGGGGATCAATAGAGTCGAAAATCGGAAATTCGGCCCAGGAATGAAAAATTACCGTTTTGCCCCTATGCCCTAAGTGTTAATTCCGAATTTTGGGGTTTCAAATTGGATTAATCAACCCCAATAATGCTGGAAATTAGTGGACCATGTTGCCCCTAGATATTTTGGCAAGAATCAATCCAAGCCCTTGAATTGAGGACAAGATGGTCATTTTTGGGGAAGTAGTTCACCAACGCCCACTCACCAATTTGGATAAAACTCCTTCTCACTCTGTCTCTCCTCTCATTTCCTCATCATCTGGCCACTCCCTCTCTCCGTTGCCCATCTCTCTCTCTCTCTCTCTCGCGTGGAGCACCCGTCGTGGCCACACCGTCGTCGCCGCCCAAGCGTGTGCCGCCGCCGCCGTCTACGCAAGCCTCATCACCACCACCACTCGGCCACCCTATCTCGCCACTCTCTCCCTCTCCCCATTCTCTCCTTCCCCTTGGCCGTGAGAGCCCCGCCTAGGCCGTGTGAAGCCGTGAGGCCGCCGTCCACCGTCAAGCACCGCCCGAGAGCCGTTGGTGCCGCCGTTGGTTCCGCCGTGAGCCGATGACCACCCGGTCTATTTTCCCCATTGTCCAGCAACCCTTGGAGCTTAGGAAGCTTGATGAGTACAACCCTAAACCCTAATTAGAATTTTGTGCACTTTAGACAAGTTTTAGGGGTTAGTTTAGGGTATTTTAGGGGTTGTGTAGTGGGCTGGTGCTTAGGCCGATTATGTGGTGAATTTGGGAGCCTAATGTGATAATTTAAATATGACTTGATGGTCTATAGTGGGCTGATGGTTGGCTGTTCATTGGGGAGATTAATGTAGGCGATTATGTGGATTAAAATGGGTGCAATTATGTGAGTCATGTAATGGCCGATCTTGTGGTGATTTTGGAGGTTTAATGTACTGATTTGGAAGTTGTTTAGAGGCCTAGATCTGTATGATTAATGGTTGATCATAGTGGGCTCGTTCGAACTTGGTGCGATTGATTAATGGACCAATTGTGAGATGCTAAGTGTGCAATGATTAGGGCTAATCTTATAGCTATTTTGGTGGCTTAGTGTGATGATGTAATTTTGGTTTGGTGGCCTAGAATGTGCTATGTGGTGACTGATCATTGAAGCCTTGATTTAGGCAAAAATGTGGATTAAGCGAGTGTAATTTGTAGGCTGTGTGGTGGCTGTTCTCGCGGTGATTTTTGTGATCTAATGTGATGATTTGAAAATGACTTAGTGGCCTAGGGTGGGCTGTTCATGGCTGATTTGGTGTAGGTTTGATTTGGGCCATAATTGATTAATCATGGATTTAAGCGTGAATTGCCGAGAGTAATGTGAATGGACCATGAGGAGGCTGAATTGAACATGACTTGACATTAGTATTGTGATGCCATATTGGGTATTTGTGTGGCCGTGACTTGAGGGAGCCTTGAGGATCACGGACTTGTGTAATTTGTGTCACTCTAATCACGTGAATTATGTGTGCCGACTATGTGCCATGCAAGATTGAATTGAAGTGCATAATTGGGCATGCGAGTATATTAATTGGGCACGTTGTGACTAAACTAAGCATGTCGAATCGATATTTGAGCACGTTGTGGCATTTGTTTGAGCACGTCTTGGCATGAATTGATTATGTGCCTAGGTGAAATTGAATGCTCATTGTGAATTACATTGTTGCTCGAGTGCCGAATTACATGGCCACGCATTTCGCCTGCTAAGCATTGGCTTGATATGAGAATTGTGCGAGTATGCGTGCCTAACATGAGCATGTGATCACCTAATCGCCCTAATGCATTTTACGCGGGATTCAGATAAAATTGGTGCGTGTGCGTGTGATCAATATAAGCCTTGATGCGTGTTACGCGGGGTATTGAACCCGTCTTGATGCGTTTTACGCGGGACGATGCCCGGATTGCCAGAAGACGGCCAATCTGATGTGTTTTACGCGGGTTCGATCTGTATATGAAGATCGGTGTTGTGCCTAATGCGCTTTACGCGGGCTAGAGATACTGGGCCTGATGCGTTTTACGCAGGCTAGGAAGTGTTGGATATTGTTAGACCTATTGCGTTTTACGCGGGTCAGACCTGATGCGTTTTACGCGGGTCGATTAATAAATGAGAATTGGCAGTGAGCAAGTGTGCATAATTGAGCCGGATCATGAGCACAGACATATTGATGGCATATATGTGCAAGAGTGCATTGGCAAGTGTGCAAGTGTGCATCAATGAACATGAGCATGAGCATGAGTATGAGCACAGGCATGTGCATGGCATACATCGTGGCCAAGTGATATTGCGTATGTGCCGTGATTGGGCTTCATGCCATTATTGCTATTATTGGGTGCCTAACCTGCAAGGTCGCTATTAAGTGTTGGATTTGGGCCCGAGGGCCCAAGTCATTTGTGTACTGGTTTGCGTGTTTGATTAGTGCTTGTCCAGGAGGTGCATGTTAGCTCAGTTTAGGTTTAGGAGGCTTACTCGCTGAGATTTATTCTCATTATTGTTTAAACCCCACTTTTCAGACCCCCAGCCTTGAGGATGGCAGGTGTGCCGATTCATTTTGGTATCCTATACCGGATAGACCGTTCGGTGATCGAGTACCCCGGTTGGAACGGTGAAGTATATATATTAGTGGCCGCTGACCCATTTTGGTTTTTGTGCTTATGCTGTAAATGGATATTGTATATCTTTGTTATTAATGCAAGCTGTAATTATTGTTTGTGTTGCTATCCTTGGTCATGTATGGTTTTATTATGTACCAGTGTATGTTGCTTCTGCATGTGCCTTGTTCTCTATTTGGGTTTTGGGTCGGCGACGCGTCCTGGGACGTCACACTGAATCGACCTCAGTAGGGTTGTCGCATGCTGTAGGGTTCGGGGCGTGACAGTGCAAGCACATGTTTTTTAACTCGGGCATCACAATATCCAATGACTCATGACTCGTCATTCCCTTAAGTATCCAATACTTGATGATAAAACTAAGAACACATCGATCTCAACAGGATCATTAATATCCACTAAATGATCCATCGACCAGGAACAATTTAAAGATTTAGTATAACTGTGAATTTGTCACATATATTCTTAACATCTCAAGAATAGGTCCAATCACTAATAATCTTATGAAATTATTCATATATTTAAATAATTGGACAAATGAATGAATATGTCCTTGCCATTAAATAAACAATGAAATTGATAGTACAACTTAAATCCCTAACATGTAACTACTACATGGTAATTTTAGGGCATCATCTAAATGTGATTTGGATAAATAGTTCTTTTTCTATAATCCCATATTCGTGTACTTTCACTTTTTTGATCCAATCAATGCGAAAGATGTGTGGACTATCTCATTTATTTCTTTATGAACTGAATTTGAGTAGCATCGCTGATTAGTTATAACTACTAATATTGTGGGTGTGAGAGCAAGTCTATAATTATACGTAATTATTCTATTTGTTGAATCAATTAAGTTAACTTGTAAAATTACATATTAATAATCTTTTTTATCGAAATTAGATATGCCACACTTTTTACTCATATTATAGTATATGTAAGCTTATGAGTTATGATTGTGAAAGCATCTGCATGTTGTATCAATACCAATATTTTCAAATTGCAAAAATAGACTAAAGAGACAAAATGGAAAAAAGAAAATTGAGAAAGAATAAAAAAGTAAAATAGAAAAGAGAGAGCTGTTAAGAGAAGAAGAGAACCGAGTGGAGGGAAGAGTTATTGGAAAAATGACACTATCCATCCTAAGCGAGAAAATATTAGGTGGTTCAAGACCTCCAGGTCGACATGGTCCTGGACCAATCATGAAGCGCCACGTGGTCCACGTGGTTCTATGGGGACTCCAAGGTGGAATTTTAGCATAGCCCTGCACGGGCTAGCCCCTCTCTCCTCTACACGCTAGCCCCTTTCCTCTCTCCTCTCTCTCGTAAGAAAGAAGACATTTCCTCTCTCCAGCAAAGTGAAGGCTTTCAAATCATTTTGAAATCGTGATTTCACTCTCAAATTTCGTTCTCATTAGCGTTCCTGGTTGCTCCGGTGCTCGCTCTGTCGTATCGCATTGTTGCTACTTCAGCCGCTCCTTACTCCTCGCCATTGCCGATGAAGCATTGTTTCAAAATAGTCTCCCCCTCTCTATCTCCCTCTCTCGCTCCCAATATTCCCATGGTTGCATCCTAAGACCAGACCTGACGTCTCCAGCACATTGACTCCGCCTCCGCATCCGTCGTCGCCTCCAAAGCCACTCCTTCTCTGTCGCTCCCAAGAGCCCTTGTCAATTGCATCCCATGCTCAAATTTGACAGCAGAGCCCAGACACGACGCCTCCGGCACGTCGCCTCCGCCTCCACATCTACCGTTGATTTGAGGAGCCACTCCCAACCCTCTCTCTCACTCCCAAGAGCCCCCGCCGGTCGCATCCCGAGCTCAGATCTGCCTCCGCTGTCCCTTGTCGGTCGTTGTTGCCTAGTCTCGAGCTCATATCCGCCTCTGGCACGTCGCCTTTGCCTTCGCCCTCCTTTTGCATTATTCTTTTAGATTTCCCAAGTAGAGGGCCTGAGATTGGAAAATCCCATCGTGTAATTGTGTAATTGTTTGAGGTTGATCCTCGTGAACATTTTAGTTTTTTTCGAGGAATTCTTAGTTTGTTTTTATGGTTTATGTCGTGTTCTTATTCGTTGGAATGTGATACTCTGGAGAGTGATTTTAAGTTTAATGCAACAAGAAGATACATTTGCGTAGTTCTTGTTTCTGGGCTTTTTTCTCTGATCAAGGTTTGTTCTACTTGTTGTCGCGACCTAATCTCCCGAGGGTGCATTAACTAGGGGTTCGGCTAATGGATTATTATATCTAAGCCTAACTCGGGCCCTTCTAAGCTCTACCAATTCACGACTTAGGGTTTAAGTTCTTAACATGTAAATATTTTCATACTGGAGTTGCCACTAATCTATTTGCAGTGAATCGATTAGAAGCCCAAATAAAATATAGGGAGATATGATCTATTCCTACGAACCAAAGATTTTAAGTTCGGGGACTTGGTTATGCTAGAGCTAATCTAAAGCTCTTTCGGTATCTTTTTTAAAAAAAAATAATATTTTGGTAGGCAGTTTGGATCCATTTTATTACCTAAATGCTAACATGTGAGGTGATCATGTAGATGCGCAATCCACCAATTTAACACCCAAACAAAGAAAGCAGTAAATAAATTACTAGCTTAGGAGAACAACGTACCATTTAGCAACGTAAGCATCTGCATTGTTAGCTAGAAAATCACATACACAGTCCTAATATGATTTCTAATTAGCAAGCACTTCAATCGAGGTATTTTGGGTTTCTTTTTATTTAAATGAAGATAACCTAAGTGCTATGACGTGCAAAATATGACATGCGATTAATTAAGCCTAGCATGTGAACTATATGGCATGCAATGATATGACTTATATCTAATGACGGGCAAATGATGTATTTTTGGTATTTTTCATTGAAATTCGGAATAATAAAAATGCCTAAATTAACATGCAATCTACCCTAGAAAAAAAACAATTTTATTTATCTAAAGCAACTACTTTTTTGGTATTTTTTTATTAAAATTCGGAATTAAATATTACTTGAATTAACATGCAATCTATCCTAGAGAAGATGATTTAATCTATCCTAAAGTGACTATTTTTGGGGATATATTTACGAAAAATTCGAAATCCTAAAACCCCCTAAATAATCTATTAGGACTAGAATAACCCTAATTTAAACTAGGAAGTAAACTATCTTAAATCTCAATTTAAATTAATAATTATCCTATCTTCTAGATATATTATGGATTTCATAAACATGCAAAATTTCTAATTTAAAATCTAACTAATATTTTTTATTTTCATTGTTTTAAAAAGAAAGCAATCAAACAAAGATAGCAATCGAGCTCAAACAATCCACGGAATCCGCAACATCTTTCTTATCATATTTAAAATTATGAAAATGAATCAGGCTATTAATCATATCCACAGGGTCGTGAATATCAATGGAAAATCGATTGTTCGAACTTGGAAAGTGAATAAGATATGTTATTGTATCCAAGTGGTTATGGATAAAATAACAATATTTTCGTATCGCCGCGTATCGTACCTTAAGGTTAAGATCAGATAGTCGTCCAGCTACGTTGTTGAATTAGGAAATACTCTAAATTCTCGGTATCTTAGAATATTGCGGATATCACATGCATTATCTTGAGATATATGATGGTACACAAAATATTTGCAAAATATTCAAACACTCGAAAAATTAGGAAATTAAATATTCTAAGAATATGGATAAGAATCTTACCTAATTTCACGGATAACTTCCAAGTTTGAATCATCTTAAGATCAGACTCGGGATCGTGGATCGGGACAGTGTCCGACGGTGGTGGTGCCGACGGTGAGAGGGTCACAGGACTCGTGGCTGGCCAAGGAGCGACGTGGTTCAATCACCGGAAAACCTGCTAGATCAAACCAAAGTTTGGCCGTGAAAGTTAGCAAACTGTCATGAATTCGTCGAGCTTGCTTTGTCATCAGTGGCGGACTCGACGTTGCTGGTCGTCACTGAATGGGGGTGTTGCAGGGACTCGACTGGTTGGTGGCTCATGGTGGATCACGATGGTGGCAACAAGTCAACGCGTTGGAATTATCGGTACTGCTCACAGTACAGAGGTGCTCATTGGACACACGGCGATGGACCACAGTATGGATGGAACAGAACGGTCGCGGTGGAATGCTTGTACTGATTTATGAGCTTGCTGCGGCGGTGTGGATCGGTGATGCTGGATTGAACCGGACGAGGCACTCCGGAAAGAGCTTGTGCTCACTGGACGGACGTCGGAGCACGTGTGGTGGCTGAGTGTGAAGACTGGAGTTCGTGGGCGTGAGCGCCACGAAACCACAGGGGTGTGTCTTCACCTTTTCGAATGAACCAATTTTTCCGATCACGCAATTCATGATTTTCTCTCCTCTGATGTGGCCGTGTATTTCAATATACCCTCCTCCCAAGGAAAAGCCAGAGAGCCCCTTTTATATGCAAAGGTGTAGAACCCGCCAAGGAAAGAAACAAAATTTCTTTCCTCTTTTCTTCATTGACCGAATTCTTCGTAGGGGGAAGGTCCATCTTTTTTATACGCCCAGTCTCTCTCTCCTTTCTTGTCTGAATTCCAGCTTTGTCCATTCTTTCCCGCGTATTTCTCTAAGGAAGTTGGATTTCCAGGAAGATATTTCAATAAATTATGCCCTTTTCTGCGTGAATATTGTTATCTTGTGCCCAATCCTTCCTTCTTCATTTATCTGATCATATCGTGGAAGAGAAATCTCTAGGGCCACAAACTTTCGGCCATAGCATGGGCTTTTGGCCAATTTTATTTAGCTTCCGTGGGCTTAGTTCAATTAATTTGATTAAGCTCATAACTACTCATTCAAGATCATTCACCACCGGTCCAATGTAATGAAAGAATTAAACAATATGATGAATGCTCCTCAAACTATATGCAATATTTTTTAAATATTTTTTTATGGTTAAAATTTAATCCCTAATTTTCTATGTAATTTAACACTACATGGTCGGTCGAAATTTAAGTGTAAACAGCTGCCCTTCTTTGAAAGTGAGCTCGTGGATGTTACATTCAAAGACTAAGTGATACCTAAATTTTGACTGTGCAAATGCAATGAATGTTATTTTTAATGGGAGTGCTTGTCCCATTTTGAAATGCAGTATGTTACTATGCATGCCATCATAAAATGGAAAGCACACCTAGAGTTACTCACCTAACTAAAGCGGTAGAGTAGTTCGAGGCATTACTCTGATTCTTGAGGTTGTTAGGCAAATGTTTGGGCTTTGTCCCAAAGGTAACCGCCGCACCTAGATATTGTTGTAGGTGTTTCACGGGGGAGTTTGTCTAATTCATATGAATGTTCCGACCTTTACGAAGTACCTAGTTATCATCGTAGGTAATCGTAAAGATTTAGCTGCTGCACATAGTTATCGTCATAGGTGTGACAAGGGGGAACCTTCAATAGGTTAGGAGAATGTTCCGACCTTTATGAGATACCTATACATCATTATAGGTACTCATAAAGATTTAGCCGATGCACCTAGTTATTGTCGTAGGTGCGACATGGGGGAACTTTGGATAGGTTGGAAGAATATTCCGACCTTTACGAAATACCTATACATCATCATAGGTACTCGTAGAGATTTGGCCACTACATCTAGTTATCATTATAGGTGCAACACGGGGGAACCTTTCCGAGATTGGGAGAATATTCCGATCTTTACAAAATACATATACATCATCATACTTGTAAAGATTTGGCTGCTACACCTAGTTATTGTCACAGGTGCGACATGGGAGAACCTTTCCGAGATTGGGAGAATATTCCGATATTTACGAAATACCTATACATTGTCAAAGGTACTTGTAAAGATTTGGCTGTTACACCTAGTTATCGTCGTAGATGCGACACAGGGGAACCTTCCCGAGATTAGGAGAACATTCTGACCTTTACGAAATACCTATACATCATCATAGGTACTCGTAAAGATTTGGCCGCCGCACCTAGTTATCGTTGTAGGTGCGACTTGGGGGAACATCTTCTAAGATTGTGTGAAAAGTGTGCCTAACAAAATATCTAGTTATCTTCTATGATACATGAAAGGACTTTGATTGATAAATACATGGATATCGCCGTGGGCGCTTAACGATTGGGTGGACCAAGGGCTAGCCCGAATGCTCAAGGGTTCCTTAACAAAGTACTTGGATATCATCAGAGGTACCTGAAAAGGCTTGATCAATAGATGCCTAGATATCATCAGAGGCGTCTAAAGACTACAATAAAATGATCGAATATGGGGGCCTGACGATTGCTTGAATAGGTTGGGGGTATCCGGATAATCGCAGGCATCTAGAAGGGGTAGAGATGTACTTACCTGATGATATCTTCGACTCTTGAGGGCACATCTCCTGCTAGACGCAGTTATAGGCAACGTGCAACAAGCATTCATGGGCAATCAAGAACACACATACTCATGCACCATAAATTTAACTGGTTTTCATGCATGATGATTTTGTCAAATCAACATTGCAAAAATTTCACTAGGGAGAACTATGGCAAGACAATCCGAACTCACAAGCGAGTTTCTTGAAAACATCAAATGAGGGATTTCTGGTCCAAGAGGGCTTTCGCTCACTCTTATTGAAAAAGGCTGATTTATGAGAATCGCTCTATCTCACCGTCATCATGTCAACAATGGTTCGAATATTCTCACAAGCGGTACGACCTTACCAATCCGAGAGGTCTTTGTTAGGACCGCAATGCAGGCTTGGTCAATGGCTTAGTAAAAGGGGACTCTTCGAGTTGAGGCTATTGAAAGAAAATACTCGGCAATCATCTCCGAGTCTATAAGTCAAGAACCTTGCAAAATGAGATAGAAATGGACTTACTCAACTTTTTTGAGCTAGGCTTATAATCATCTGAAACCCCACGCGAGTTCAAGTGCCCTAATATGAATAGACTTTGCAAGGAACGTAATGCAGGCAAGGTTCAGGGGTTGAGAAACAAAAGGATCGTTTGACTCAAAAAGGTGTATAGATAGGGGTAGGTCGGTGATCATCTCAGCATTGGCATCAATCTTCTTCTTTGCCGTTAGGGTCTGTCTTTGTAGATGTACCATCAACTCCGATCCCTTATATACTACTCCACTGGGGATAATTCTGAAACACCTAATTTTCTATAGGGTATCGGCCTTACTTTTATCAGGCACATTATTTTTTCATGCCCCCTTTTCATTTTTCATTTTTTTGACTCTTTTTCCTTTCCCTTTTTTTGACTTTCGCTTTTATGAGCATTGACCTTGCTTTTACCAGGCACATTACTTTTTCATGTCCCTTAGTTTCAATTTTTTTTGACACACACTATCTACAATGCATACATTGGCCAACCACACTTTGGTTTGTTTTGACTGAATGACCCGACATTTGGACTCTCAGGGGTCTATGTCTTCTATCGACGCTTCGAATATACTGCTTGGTGGTGATGGCTTTTACCTTGTCCCAGTGTAGGGATGATCACCAACTAGGTTTAAGAAATGAATTTACAAGTTCAATTGGGCTTAGCAAAGGATAAAGCGTGTATAAGATTGAGAAAGAAATGCTCTTCGTCATCCTCAGGCACTTGAGCTCCGTATAAGTTCATCTAAAAAAACAACACTCGAAAATTGATGTAAGTGAGAATTGGACAATCACTACGCATTTTTCACCTTATAATGCCGACTTACCTCTAGTTTGCCCCAATGCGAGGTAGTTCTTGACATGGGTAATTTGAAAGAACTTTTCCAAGTGTTTAGGCTCAAAGTGGCGGAACAATAGATAACTTGCAGTGTTTAAGGTAGAGAAATGAAATGCCTCGTCATTTTAGTTGTCGTACCTTTCGCGAGACAACCCCTTAACTTATCGACAAGGAATTTTTCCACTCAACTCACTAGGAATTAATGTATGAAACTATGTATGGGGTGTGTTTTGCCTTTCTTCATCCCGAAGTACCTCTTTCAACACATTCAATTTACTCCACATGAGTTATTAGATTATCCAAGTAGATTCCCCTTTCAAAATCAATGATGTAGACTGACAAAATAACCATGCAGAATTTAAAGCCAATGCACACATCTCAACTTGAAATTGATGGAAACAATTTATTTATCAATGAAATGTTTGCAACTCAGAATATAAAACTAGACACTTGAAAGAATTTGCTGCAAAATGTTAGATTCTATCAGGGATAATACATCTTCACAGCATCAAAATTAATAGGAGTGGAAAACTCACAACCGTTCATTTTTGCGAGAATCAGGGTACCTCCAAGAACCACCTTTTTAACCACATATGGACCGATGTAAGTTGGGGCAAATTTGCCCTCAGGAATAGGAAAGACCGGCAGTACTTTTCTCAAGACTAAATCATTTACCTCGAAGTGTCTTGGATGTACCTTTCGATTGAAGGACCTAGCTATCCTCTGATGATAGGTTTGACCATGGCAAATGGCTTTTAATCGCTTCTCATTAATCAGGTTCAACTGCTCATGATATTGTCGGATCCATTCTGCCTCAGATAACTCCACTTGGGACAAGACTCGTAGGGAAGGAATCTTTACTTCAACAGGAAGGATCGCTTCTATGCCATACACCAAAGAAAAAGGGGTTTCCCCTATAGAGGTTTAGATTAAAGTCCGATATGCCATTAGTGCAAAAGGCAACCTTTCATATCAGTCACAATAGCTTTTAGCCGTTTTGGCCAAGATCTTCTTGATGTTCTTGTTAGCGGCTTTAATCGCTCTATTCATTTGTGGACGATAAGGAGACGAATTTCGGAGTTGGATCTTGAACTCGTTAAACAACTAATCTATGAACTTGTTCAGATTTGTCCCATTGTCAGTGACAATTGCTTCAAGGACGGCATAACAAGTGACTCAGTCTTGCCCGATGAATCTTACAACGTTCCTTACAGTGATGTTCGCATAAGACGCCGCTTCAATCCACTTGGAGAAATAATCAATCGCGACCAAGATAAACCAGTGTCCATTTGATACTTTGGAATTAATTGGGCCAATTACGTCGATGCCTCACATTGAAAAGGGTCATGGCTCGGACAATTAGTGCAGTTCAGTTGGGGGGACATTTATCTTATCCCCATGAACTTGATAGCGATGACATCTCCGGGTATATTGGATGTAGTCACTTTCAAGGCTAAGCCAATAGTAGCCTGGCCTCGTGATCTTCTCGGCTAACATGTGGCCATTCATGTGTGGACCACATACTCTCTCGTGTACTTCTTGCATGATTCTTATAGCTTGAGCCGCGTCCACACACCTTAGCAGGACTGAATCATAGGATCTTTTGTATAGGTTCTCACCGCTAAGGAAGAGTTTTAAAGCCATTTTCATTACGTACTCCCTATTGGCTGGGATGGTTCCTTCGGGAAATTCTTGCCTTTGGATGTACCTCATGATGTCGTAGTACCATTACTTTCCGTCAGGTTCTTCAGTCACGACCATACAGTAGACCGGTTTCATTAGGACTTCAATCTTCGGAGGTTCTACTTCTAGTCCTCCAGTCACTTGCAGCATGGATAAAAACGTAGCTAAAGCATCAACAAATTGATTGTGAGACCTTGACAGGTATTCAAAGGAGATGCCCTCGAATTCCTCTATGATTTCTTCGAGGCATTCGTGGTATGTCACTAGTTTGGCGTCCCTCATCTTCCACTCCCCTACAATTTGGAAAATGATCAGGGCGGAATCATCGAATACTTTCAACTTGGTTATTCCCATTTCAACCACGGCTTGGAGTCCGAGGGTGCAAGTTTCGTACTCGGCTATGTTATTGGCACAGGAAAATATCAACTTTGTTGCTACTGGATAATGTTATCCATCTGGGGATATTAGAACTGCCATAGTGCTTGAACTAGCCAAGTTTACGGCTCTATCGAAAAACATGGTCCATGTGTCTTTCTTTATCACCAAAATACAATCTTCCGAAGAATATTTATCATCATCTAGGACTCCAGGATTTTCGGCTAACACATCAGCAATTACTCGGCTTTTAACTGATTTCTGTGGCATTGTCTAGATGTTAAACTCTAAAATTAAAATTTGCCATTTGGCTAACTTTCCTACCAAAGCCGGTTAATCAAGTAAATACTTGATGGGATCATTCTCAGTCATAAGAGACGTCTGGTAATGCAGTGTATACTATCGCAGCCTATGGAGCACCCATATTAGTGCGGCACAAGTGTCATGCCCCGAACCCTATCGAGCTCGCAACATCCCTCTTTGGTCGAATTAATGCGACGACCCAGGAAACGTCGCCGACCTCAAACGATCACATCAGAGTTTGCACATGGCGGAAACAAGAACATAAACCCTGACAATAAAATCATGAGGTAATAGGGAGAGATAATTCGCCAAACCACCAAACATAACATTACACCTCGATATATATACAATATCCGTTCTCGTCCATTACACAACCATTAGTCACCTCGAGCACTCGCCAAAATTTCATCAACCTATAATACACATAAAAACTGGCTTCCACGGATCACGTCAACAACTCCAAAAAGGTTAGTAGTCTGGGTATATTCTATTTCCAAAAATGGGACACTTCAAAAGGCTTGGCTACCACTAGTCTAGCCCCTATGCCCTGTAGACGGCGTCCATTCCGATTCGGTCTCCCCAGAATCCGAATCTGAATCTTCCTCGGGCACGTACTCCTTTAAAGACTCGGAGTCTGCCTTGATTTCGATCGGGTTATCCTCATCTCCCGACTCTAATGGCACCTCAATCCGTTCCTCGGATTCAGACTCTACTTGCAAATTTTCCTTATGCTCCTCCCCTGGTTCTTCCTCTGGCTCTATCCCTAAATCTACCTAGACTACGATCGTATGTTTGATCCAAGCCAAATTGTCATCTACCAGATACTCTACAACTGAATGCTCGGTATGCATTGGTATACTAAAACGCTGCGGTGGCGGCGGCGGTAGATTCATGACTCAGGGCGGGGTTCTGAAATAATTTAGTTAAACAACCATGAGACAACTCTCAATAAGTTGACAGCCTAAACCTCACTTAAGCTACCACGTATCTTCAGACAGGTCCAGACACGCAATCATTCAATACATACATATCACGCACACACAAATATACTTACCTGGGCTCAACCTGCACATTGGTCTCAAATACACGAATTTCGAACCACATGCACATTCCAAGCCATTCTCATGCCCAAAAGCACATACCGTATGCACAACAATTCCGAACCCCCCATTTCACACTCATTCATGCACTAACACACCATTTTCATTTTCCATCTCTTTCCTCAGCTCGCGTAAACACGCCTCAGGCCCCACATTCCTATCACGACCCGCGTAAACACGACTCAGGCCCGATCTCACCTTCCACTTACCACATCACACAATCCTATCACGACCCGCATAAACATGCCTCAGGCCCGATCACATTCTCACTTACTACATCACACATTCATATTCCGACCCGCGTAAACACACCTCAGGCCCGATCACATTCTCACTTGCCACATCAAACATTCCTATCGCGACTCGCGTAAACACACCTCAGGCACGATCACATTCTCACTTGCCACATCACACATTTCACTTTCAATCTCTTTCCATGGCCCGCGTAAACACACCTCAGGCCCCACATTAGTATCATGACTCGCGTAAACACGCCTCAGGCCGGTTCAATTCCCCGCGTAAATACGCCTCAAGGATTTAGTGATCACACGAACATGCCAACACGCCGTATTTTATTTGTACCCGCGTAAACACACCTCAGGGCTTTTTAGTGATCACATGCACATCACACGCCTCAAATCTCACACGTTCACATACTCGAGCATTAATTAAAATGCACCCAATTCAACCATTTCAATTCAGCCCCTAGAACATACAAACAAACATTCAAGCATCAATTCCAGTCACGAGAGCAGCAACTATTCAACCTGGACACCCCCACCATTTCGCTCATAAAAATGAACATCCATAGAATCAAGGTAAATCTGGGCAGTTTACATAGTGACCGAAATCCCATCAAAATAAATAGTAAAAGAACTCCAAAAATTATAAGTTTTGGATATATCATAAAAAACATCTTGATAAACATTTCTTATGAAGAACACGAAATCCGGTTTAATCTGCAACCATGCTTTTTTGTCTCTCGAAATCAAACCAAAATCAGTTCGCTCTAACAGACCTTTTTGTCCTTAAAATATATTTCTTTCAACACAAAAATCACCTTGAAAAGTTTTGAAATTTTTATAAGTCATAGAAAAGAAAGTCATCAACAACTTTTGTGAAGGAAGTTTATTGAAAATAGATTTGGAAAATTTTATAAAAATTCGGTAAGACAAAAAGGTTGGGATGAACAATGTTCTGGGCAGTTTTAAGATGGTCTGAAAATGGGTTTTCGTGCAATACAAATGGTCTCCAAAAATTCCAAATTTAAAATATGTTATACTTCAAGATGTTGGGAGCAACTTTTATGAAGAAAACTTCCTTAAATCCGGTCCACACAATTCTCCACAAAAATAGCAAACCGGACGGGTACAATAACCGCAAATCCGAGAATCACACCAAACCTCAAGGATTCAAACCCTAATTGATTTCTACCGAATTTCAACCATCAAAACTCATTCCACCATGTCCAAACTAACATCCAACAGCCACATGAACATCCATGAACACAACAAGGGATCAAGCTCTCCTCTAATCCATCTATAATCACTTCCATCAACCCCTAAAACCAACTAAACTGTGTCTAAACGAGTCCGATAATATCCGATATCCTAAATAGCATTTAGATTGCAACTTATTTGAAATTTCCAAGCAAGCACAACGTATCCAAGGGCGACAAGGTGGCTAGAACACTGCAGCTATGGCGGTCCAGTTGAACGATGGCGATCGGCAACGGCGGCGGTGGCTTGCTTGGCCGGCTAGTCACGGCCAAGGGAGAGAGAGGGAGATCGCCGAGAGGGAGGGAGAGAGAGAGGGTGTGCTGTGAGAGAGGGGGAAAGAATGAGGGGAGAGAGAGAGGAAATGGCTTAATATACTCCAATAATTGTCCCCCTTTTGGCCAAATGACCATCTTGCCCCTCTCTCTACTTTTCCAATCGACGGCCACGATTCGTTCTTATCTTAAGATCAACGGCCGACATCGAATCTTTTCCAAAATATCTAAGGGTACTTTGGGGATTTCACAAAAAGTCCAAGGGTAAAATTGTCCAAAAATTTATATTTCTAAAGCTAGGGAAAATGCCCTTCCCCATTTACACTTGGCCTTAACAAAGTCTCAGGGGTAAAATGGTCATTTTCCATTTCTCGCCAAAATTCAATTTTTCTGAAGGATTCGGACAATTCTAAGGTTGATCATGCTAATAACAACGTTATCCAAATGTTTTGTTGTGACTTTCTAAATTTTCAATGCCCAACTTGATCTCTAATTAATGACTAAATTTTAAATAACATAACTTGAGCGTATCTCAAACTAATGGGTGGCTTTTGGGGAAATTCGCACTTTTGACCCGTTGCCGATACTGAATCAAGCCACGTTCAAGTTCACTCAGGTCGTGACGACCTCGGTGGTCACTTAATCGCAAGGATCAATCGCTAGTTCCGATAGGAGCGATCGTTTGATATAGGTTTAGGGTCATTCAGCAGTTCATCTTGTGGTCAAGCGAAATCACTCGCGATCCACTAATATGACAGCTGCGAATTGATCCATAACTATCCTTGGATCGGCCTACATTGGCTCAAAATGTCACCTCGACAATTTTATGGTCAAAAGTCAATTCACGATCGAGTTTCTTTGGCCTCGCGAATTTAAATCCCCAATTAGCCTTTCCTTAACGGTTAGTATCCCAGGAATGATCAGTTTCAGGCGAGATTTAACTACAAGTACGTTCATAAAATCATCTATTTCATAAATTTCAAGTGAGTCAAATTTCAAAATGTCACAACAAGTCTTCTCAACTTCAAGATAATTCAACTCCGAGATAGTGAACTCTTTACTTAGGTAATAAATGGCTCACTCTTTTTTATCCTCAGGCCCTTTTTGGGCTAGCATTGCACCTAGAGACTCGCTATGAATTGTAAGGTAAAGGATTAAAGGCTACCCCGGCATTGATGGGACTAGCACTGATAGTTTCATCAAGTACCGCTTTAGGTCGTTAAACACCTCCTGACAATCATCATCCCACTCCACTCGAGCATTCTTTTTTATAAGTTTGAAGAATGGCTTAGCAGTTTCAGAGAGTTGGGAAATAAAGTGGGCCATGTAGGAGGCTTCACACTTCTTTCATGGTTGATGGAGGTTGCAACTCACATATAGCCTTCACTTTGGAGGGGTTGACTTCAATGCCTTTACTACTTACTATGAACCCGAGTAGTTTGCTCGAGATTGCTCAGAATATGCACTTTGCTACGTTAAGACGAAGCTTGAACACAAGGAGTCTCTCGAACAATTTCTTCAGGGTATTGATGTGACTCTATCTAGGTCGTGACTTGGCGATCATGTCATCAAAATAGACCTCAATCTCCTTATGCATTATGTTATGGAAGAGGGTTACCATCGCCCGTTGATATGTTCCCCCCGCATTTTTAAAGCCGAAAGGCATGACCTTGTAGTGGAATGTCCCGTAAGGGGTAGTGAACGCCATTTTCTCCTTATCACCATCTTTCATTTTTATCTAATTATAACCTAAGAAATCATCCATGAAGGAAAACAACTTGAACCCAGCAATACTATCCACCAGAACGTCTATGTGTGGCAACGGGAAGTCATTTTTAGGCTAGCCTTATTCATGTCGTGGTAATCGATGCAAACTCGAACTTGGCCATCCTTCTTCATGACCGGCATAATGTTAGCCACCCAGTTGGAGTATTGGGTGACTTCAATAAATCCTACTTTTAAGAGCTTCATGACCTCCTCCTCTATTTTCTTCGAAAGTTCAAACTTGGTTCTTCGCAGCCTTTGTTTCTTAGGCGGGACAGCCGGATTAGTAGGCAAATTGTGCTTCACAATAGAAGGATCTAAACCCAGCATGTCAACGTACGACCAAACAAAGACATCCTAGTAATCCTTCAACAGTTTAGCCAAGCATTTCGATTCACCTTCGGGAAGGGTTGCCCCTATCTTCACTTCGTTGGGTTCCTCTGAATCACTCAGGTTAATAGTGACAATTTAGTCTGAAGTGAAAACTTTGAGCCTTTCGTGACGCTCTAAATCGCGCTGAATATTTGAGGACTCATTGAGTTTGTCAGTGTCATTGGGATCAAGCTCGACGGCACATAGTTTATCGGATTAGACTGTTCAAATACCCTCATGTGTCACAAGATTGCCCCTAAAACATAAAGTAGGGGATTCAGAAGGACAAATAGGGCTAACAATGCATTTTTTTCCGAATTTTTTTTGAATTTTTTTTGGAAATTGTTATTATTATTTTTTTAGTGATTTTTCGAAATTCTTTTCAAAAAGTTGTCACCCAAAGAAGCATGAGGAAGCCTAGGCCACAAAATTCTCCTTAGACTATATTTTTTCTTTTATCGGTTGGATATCATCATCGGGTTGGTTTAATGTACCTCAACATACCCTACAAAATGAAAATAATTTGTAATTTCATTGATTATCATCAAATGAATTACATTTATTGAATGAAAATTGTGACAACTCATTCCTAAAAAAGAAAAAAATCCTAAAAAGCAGCTCCCCAGATAGAGCAAATCCTAAAAAGTAGTAAAATTTCCAATGCAGGGGAAAGTGCAGAAAAGTAAAGATGTTACTCTTATGGGCCATTCCCTCTAGCGGTCCTTCCTCGATGGCGGCCACCCCCACTGCATGATCGAGTAATGAATTGTTTTCCACATTCGGCTAAGTGGTCCGAAAGGAAATGCTTTTGCATCCAACAGTTTTTGGACTCGCTTCTTGAGGGTGAAACACTCATCAGTTGAATGCTCCACTTCGCTCATGTGGTAGTCGCACTTCTTGGACAAGTCATAGTTGGAGAACTGCTTAGGATTAGGCCGCTTCGGCTCAGTGGAAAGAAAACCCTTCTTTTGGAGGATCGTCTATACTTGGGATAGAGACTCGAGGAGAGGAGTGAATTGTCTTCTAGCGCCTCGTTGTTGATTAGAGAACGGGTGTCTCGGTGGGTCGTCTTGACATCTAGAGAGTAGTCGTGCTTTGCTTTGCTGGGGGCGCAATGTTGGAATGAGTATTTCAAGTTTACCTTGTTCACGCTCCATGAACTTTGGGTGTAGGGTGCTTGGTTCCAGAGGATTGTGGGACTTAAGAATATTGCCTGATTTGACTGCTTCGCCATTTGGGTCGTGACTAAAAGGCTCCGCTTGAATCATCACCCCTGGTCCTTGAGGAAGAGGAGGGGTCATGGTGGTTTTTCCAGGCCGTCTAACATATGTGCCGCTTGCTTCGAGAGTTGTCAAAGAACGGTGGAGGGTTGCTTCAGGTCCTTCTCGATATTAGCAAGGCGGTTCGACAGCTTCTTACTATTTCAATGAAGTAAATTTTAAACTTGGGGTGCGTTTTATTACTCAAAACTTTGAGGGGGGGGGGGGTTGTGGACAACAATGGCACTCCTGGATTTACGGCCACTACAAAAAAACTGTTTTTTTCCGACGAATTTTCCAACGAAAAATTTGAAAAAATTCGTTGGAAAACGAATTTCCAACGAATTTTCCAACGAAAAAAAATTCGTTGGTAATAGGTCGTTGGAAATTTTTCCAACGAAAAATTTCAATTTTCGTTGGAAATTTGCGACGAATTTTATTTCGTTGGAAAATTCGTTGGAAAACTCGTGGCTAAATTCGTTGGAAAAATTAAAAAAAAAAATTTGGTCAAAAAATCGTGGAAATTTTTTTCCAACGAAAAAATTTTCGTTGCAAAAATTTTTAAAAAAAAAATTTTGGCCAAAAAATCATAGAAATTTTTTTTCCAATGAAAATTTTTCGTTGGAAAAATTTTTTAAAAATTTTTTTTGGTCGAAAAATAGTGGAAAGTTTTTTTCCAACGAAAAATTTTTCGATGGAAAAATTTTTAAAAAAAAATTTGGTCAAAAAATCGTAGAAATTTTTTTTTCCAACGAAAAATTTCGTTGGAAAAATTTTTAAAAAAACTTTTTTGGTCGAAAAATCGTGGAAAGTTTTTTTCCAACAAAAAATTTTTCGTTGGAAAAATTTTAAAAAAATTTTTTGGTAAAAAATTCGTAGAAATTTTTTTTCCAACGAAAAATTTTTCGTTGCAAAAATTTTTAAAATTTTTGGTCGAAAAATCGTGAAAATTTTTTTTCCAACGAAATTTTTTTCGTTGGAAAAATTACAAAATTTTTTTTCGATAAATCGTGGAAATTTTTTTCCAACAAAATTTTTTTTTCGCTTTTTTTTTTGAATTTTTTTTTCGAATTTTTTTTTGAATTTTTTTTTTCGGAAATTTTATTTCTGAAAATCGCCCTCGCCGCCGGCGAGGGCCAGCCTCGTCGCCGGCGAGGGCCAGGCCAGCATCGTCGCCGGCGAGCGCCGAGCTCGCCCAGATCTGGGCGAGCTCGAGCTCGCCGGCCATGGCGAGCTCGGCCCTCGCCATGGCCGGCGAGGGCCAGCCTCGTCGCCGGCGATGGCCGAGCTCGCCCGGATCTGGGCGAGCTGGAGCTCGTCGCCGGCGAGGGCCGAGCTCGCCCAGATCTGGGCGAGCTCGGCCCTCGCCGGCGACGAGCTCGCCCAGATCCGGGCGAGCTCGGCCCGCGCCGGCGACGAGCTCGAGCTCGTCCAGATCTGGGCAAGCTCGACCCTCGCCGGCGACGAGGCTTGGTGGCGTCGGGGGCGGCCCATGGTGGCCTCGGGGGCGTCGGGGGAGTCGGGGGCGTCGGGGGCGGCCCCGGATGGCCGCGACGGCGCCTTTAGGAAGGGAGTTGACGTCGCAGAGGAGGAGGGGGGGCGGCGGAGTGTTGGTGTCCATGGCGCCGGACACGGAGACGGAGACGGAGCCGGAGCCGGAGCCGGAGGGGGCGCAGCGGGGGAGGAGGCGGAGACAGGCGGGAGAGGAGGCGGAGACAGAGGGAGAAGGAGAGAGGGAAACAGGGGGAGACAGAGAGAGAGAGAAGGAGAGAAGGAGAAGGAGAAGGACAGGGGCACCGGAGGGGGAGACAGGGGGAGAGAGAGAGAGAGAGAGAGAGAGAAAAAGAGAGAGAGAGAATGAAATTTGAAATTAAGTGAGCGCGAAAATATAGTAGGAATTTTCGTTGCAAAATTCGTTGCAAAATTATACATATTAAAATAATTGCCGGAAAATTGAAATTCGTTAGAAAATTCGTTGGAAATTTCCAACGAATTTTTTTTCGTTGGAAATTTCCAACGAATTTTTCAACGAAAATTGTACACACAAATAAATTCCCGGAAAAGTAAAATTCGTTGGAAAATTCGTTGGAAATTTCCAACGAATTTTTTTTCGTTGAAAATTTCCAACGAATTTTCCAACGAATATAAAAAATGTGGAATAAAAATCAATTTTTTTTAAATCGTTGAAAAATTCGTTGGAAATTTCCAACGAAAAAAAAATTCGTTGGAAATTTCCAACGAATTTTTCAACGAAAATTGTACACTATGAAAAAATTGCCGGAAAATTTACATTCGTTGGAAAATTCGTTGGAAATTTCCAACGAATTTTCCAACGAATATAAAAAATGCCGAATAAAATCGAATTTTTTTAAATCGTTGGAAAATTCGTTGGAAATTTCCAACGAATTTTTTTTCGTTGGAAATTTCAAACGAATTTTCCAACGAATATAAAAAATGTGGAATAAAAATCAATTTTTTTAAATCGTTGGAAAATTCGTTGGAAATTTCCAACGAAAAAAAATTCGTTGGAAATTTCCAACGAATTTTCCAACGAAAATTGTACACTATGAAAAAATTGCCGGAAAATTTAAATTCGTTGGAAAATTCGTTGGAAATTTCCAACGAATTTTCCAACGAATATAAAAAATGCCGAATAAAATCGAATTTTTTTTAAATCGTTGGAAAATTCGTTGGAAATTTCCAACGAAATATTTTTCGTTGGAAATTTCCAACGAATTTTCCAACGAATATAAAAAATGCCAAATAAAATCAATATTTTTTAAATCGTTGAAAAATTCGTTGGAAATTTCCAACGAAAAATATTTCGTTGGAAATTTCCAACGAATTTTCCAACGAAAATTGTCCATTATGAAAAAATTGCCGGAAAATTGAAATTCGTTGGAAAATTCGTTGGAAATTTCCAACGAATTTTCCAACGAATATAAAAATGCCGAATAAAAATGAATTTTTTTTAAATCGTTGGAAAATTCGTTGGAAATTTCCAACGAAAAAAAATTCGTTGGAAATTTCCAACGAATATAAAAAATGCCAAATAAAATCAATATTTTTTAAATCGTTGGAAAATTCGTTGGAAATTTCCAACGAAAAATATTTCGTTGGAAATTTCCAACGAATTTTCCAACGAAAATTGTCCATTATGAAAAAATTGCCGGAAAATTGAAATTCGTTGGAAAATTCGTTGGAAATTTCCAACGAATTTTCCAACGAATATAAAAAATGCCGAATAAAAATTAATTTTTTTTAAATCGTTGGAAAATTCGTTGGAAATTTCCAACGAATTTTCCAACGAAAATTGTCCATTATGAAAAAATTGCCGGAAAATTGAAATTCGTTGGAAAATTCGTTGGAAATTTCCAACGAATTTTCCAACAAATATAAAAAATGCCGAATAAAAATGAATTTTTTTTAAATCGTTGGAAAATTCGTTGGAAATTTCCAACGAATTTTCCAACGAATATAAAAAATGCCAAATAAAATAAATATTTTTTAAATCGTTGGAAAATTCGTTGGAAATTTCCAACGAATTTTCCAACGAAAATTGTCCATTATGAAAAAATTGCCGGAAAATTGAAATTCGTTGGAAAATTCGTTGGAAATTTCCAACGAATTTTCCAACGAATATAAAAAATGCTGAATAAAATCAATTTTTTTTAAATCGTTGGAAAATTCGTTGGAAATTTCCAACGAAAAATATTTCATTGGAAATTTCCAACGAATTTTCCAACGAAAATTGTCCACTATGAAAAAATTGCCGGAAAATTGATATTCGTTGGAAAATTCGTTGGAAATTTCCAACGAATTTTCCAACGAATATAAAAAATGCCGAATAAAATCGAATTTTTTTTAAATCGTTGGAAAATTCGTTGGAAATTTCCAACGAAATATTTTTCGTTGGAAATTTCCAACGAATTTTCCAACGAATATAAAAAATGCCAAATAAAATCAATATTTTTTAAATCGTTGGAAAATTCGTTGGAAATTTCCAACGAAAAATATTTCGTTGGAAATTTCCAACGAATTTTCCAACGAAAATTGTCCATTATGAAAAAATTGCCGGAAAATTGAAATTCGTTGGAAAATTCGTTGGAAATTTCCAACGAATTTTCCAACGAATATAAAAAATGCCGAATAAAAATCAATTTTTTTAAATAGTTGGAAAATTCGTTGGAAATTTCCAACGAATTTTCCAACGAAAATTGTCCATTATGAAAAAATTGCCGGAAAATTGAAATTCGTTGGAAAATTCGTTGAAAATTTCCAACGAATTTTCCAACGAATATAAAAAATGCCGAATAAAAATGAATTTTTTTAAAATCGTTGGAAATTTCCAACGAATTTTCCAACGAATATAAAAAATGCCAAATAAAATAAATATTTTTTAAATCGTTGGAAAATTTGTTGGAAATTTCCAACGAAAAATATTTCGTTGGAAATTTCCAACGAATTTTCCAACGAAAATTGTCCATTATGAAAAAATTGCCGGAAAATTGAAATTCGTTGGAAAATTCGTTGGAAATTTCCAACGAATTTTCCAACGAATATAAAAAATGCCGAATAAAATCAATATTTTTTAAATCATTGGAAAATTCGTTGGAAATTTCCAACGAAAAATATTTCGTTGGAAATTTCCAACGAATTTTCCAACGAAAATTGTCCACTATGAAAAAATTGCCGGAAAATTGAAATTCGTTGGAAAATTCGTTGGAAATTTCCAACGAATATAAAAAATGCCGAATAAAATCGAATTTTTTTTAAATCGTTGGAAAATTCGTTGGAAATTTCCAACGAATTTTCCAACGAATATAAAAAATGCCAAATAAAATTAATATTTTTTAAATCGTTGGAAAATTCGTTGGAAATTTCCAACGAAAAATATTTCGTTGGAAATTTCCAACGAATTTTCCAACGAAAATTGTCCATTATGAAAAAATTGCCGGAAAATTGAAATTCGTTGGAAAATTCGTTGGAAATTTCCAACGAATTTTCCAACGAATATAAAAAATGCCGAATAAAATCAATATTTTTTAAATCATTGGAAAATTCGTTGGAAATTTCCAACGAAAAATATTTCGTTGGAAATTTCCAACGAATTTTCCAACGAAAATTGTCCACTATGAAAAAATTGCCGGAAAATTGATATTCGTTGGAAAATTCGTTGGAAATTTCCAACGAATTTTCCAACGAATATAAAAAATGCCGAATAAAATCGAATTTTTTTAAATCGTTGGAAAATTCGTTGGAAATTTCCAACGAATTTTCCAACGAATATAAAAAATGCCAAATAAAATTAATATTTTTTAAATCGTTGGAAAATTCGTTGGAAATTTCCAACGAAAAATATTTCGTTGGAAATTTCCAACGAATTTTCCAACGAAAATTGTCCATTATGAAAAAATTGCCGGAAAATTGAAATTCGTTGGAAAATTCGTTGGAAATTTCCAACGAATTTTCCAACGAATATAAAAAATGCCGAATAAAATCAATATTTTTTAAATCGTTGGAAAATTCGTTGGAAATTTCCAACGAAAAATATTTCGTTGGAAATTTCCAACGAATTTTCCAACGAAAATTGTCCACTATGAAAAAATTGCCGGAAAATTGATATTCGTTGGAAAATTCGTTGGAAATTTCCAACGAATTTTCCAACGAATATAAAAAATGCCGAATAAAATCAAATTTTTTTTAAATCGTTGGAAATTTCCAACGAAAAAAAATTCGTTGGAAATTTCCAACGAAAAGAAAATTCGTTGGAAATTTCCAACGAATTTTGCGACAAAAAATTTTTCGTTGGAAATTACCAACGAATTTTCCGACGAAAATTTTTCGTTGGAAATTTCCAACGAATTTTCCGACGAAAAAATTTTCGTTGGAAATTTCCAACGAATTTTGTCATTCGTTGGAAAATTTGTCGCAAATTTGCGACGAAAATTTTTCGTTGGAAAATTTTCGTGGCAAAAATCCGTTTTTTTTTGTAGTGGGCGTGTTGTTTTCTAGAGGAATCATATATATTTTGTGTGCAGATAAAGCTACTCAATAGTTTGATTTTTCATCTCAATGGATAACAAAACTTCATGGGAAAATTATGTACTCACATTTGTTGAACCAGACAACTTTTTTGTTGTTTTAGGCTCCATTTGTTTCCTGAAAAATGAATTATTTAGAAATTTTTTTCCTAAAAATGATTGCTTATATCGCTTGGAAGAATTAAATAATGAAAATTATTTTTATTACGAACAACAATTTATGTCCAAACATTTTCTTGAACAATGAAATATTTTTTTGCTCATTCGTTTTTGTGATCAATATAAGCTCATGTTGTGTTTGGTCGTCAAGAAATGAAGTTGGATGCAATAGAATAGGATCGGATAAAAAATTCCCTCCTATTTCTTATACCCAGTCTCTAGGATAAGGTCCTAAACCTATTATACAAATGTTGATTTAGTTCTAAACTTTTAATTAGCTAATTTAGTCATAAATCTTTTGACGATTTGTCATTATAGTCGTTCCTATCAATTTTGGCCAAAAATCAATGACGTGGATGTTGGCTATCTTACATGACACGGTTGACGCTAACATGGACAATTTTGTAATTTTTTAAAAAATTTTGAATGTCTTTTTATGAATTTCTTTTCTTCATTTTCCCTTTTTTTCCACTTGGAGCTACCTAGGGTCGCATTTTTTTTCTTTACTTCCTTCTTCCAATTCCTTGTGAAATCTAGTGAGGGTCAGCGACCCTTGCACGCTCACAATGGAAACAATAGAAAGAAAAAAATCATAAAAAAAATTCAAAAAAAAATTACAAAAATTGTCCACATCGGCGATTGTCAGCTAAAATTGTCTACAGCCAAACTAATAGGCACACACAAAATGTAGTCCGACTCTTCCTTACTAGCTTGTATGACGTTCGTATGGCTTTTCAATATCCCTACTTCATTTATTAAGAATGGTGCGGACTTCTATAGTTATATCATCCCTGCAAAACATGCTATAAATTGTTTATAGCAACTCTACTTCCACGAATTGTTAGTCACATTGACTAAATTGTCTTCCCAAAGCTATCATCGAAAGATCATAAGACATCAACATCTAACGCCGCGGAATAAGCATTGGCTAGGTAAACCTCACCTTTGAGAGCTCTACTATACATCCAAAGAGTCGAGCCATTCGTCGCTTCAAAGAAAAAAAAAATGGACAACAGCGACACTCCAAAATTTATGGCGCGAAGGGAAGTCGTTTTCTAGAGGAGTCGTATAATGTATTTTAGGTGCTCATAAAGCTACTCAATAGTTTGATTTTTCCTCTTTCATTAAATGGATAATAAAGCAACTTCATGGGGAAAGTATATACTCACATTTGCTGAATTAGACAACTTCTTGGTTGTTTTAGAGATAAATGGATTTGGTTAAGCACAAAGCTGAAAAGCCAGAGTTTCGTTGGTTCTGGCGGTGCAAGAAAGCGAACATCTCCCATCTCTTCTTCGCTGATGACGTCCTCCTTTTTGCGCAAGCGGACTTGAGGTTGGTTCAACTAGTCAAGGAAGCAATTGACCTATTCTCAAACTGGTCGGGCCTAAAGCCAAATGCAAGTAAGAGCAATGTTTACTTCTCGGGAGGAAGCTTGGAGTTACATAGGGACATTCTTCACTGCTTAGGGTTTCAACAAGGTTTTTTACCTTTTCGTTACCTAGGCGTGCCTGTGATATCTTCGAGACTTTCTAAAGAGGATTGTAAATGCTTGACTGATTCCATCACGTCGCGTGTTCGCTCTTGGACTAACCGTTTCTTGTCTTTTGCGGGCCGGTTGCAACTAATCCGATCGGTTTTGTATTCTATACAAGTCTATTGGGCCACCATCTTCTCTCTTCCCAAATCAGTTCTTTATGATATTGAGACTATTTTGAGACAATTTCTTTGGAAAGGCCCGGATCTTGGTACGGGCGGCGCTAAAGTAGCATGGGAATCGGTATGCCTACCAAAAGAAGAAGGAGGTCTTGGTATTCGAAGACTCACTGAATTTAACAGAGTTATGCTAATTAAACACATATGGATTCTCTTTACGGATAAGGAGTCCATGTGGTGTAAGTGGATCCATTCGAACTTCCTTAAAAACTCCAGTTTCTGGGTTGTTTCAAAACCCACTTTTTGCTCCTGGACGTGGAAGAAAGTCCTCGACATACGATCTACTGCCCAATCTATCCTTCGGTGGAGAATTCGTAGTGGTCGTTCTGTCTCATTTTGGTTTGATTGGTGGCACGATAAAGGCCCACTTTACCTTCTATTCAGTAATACGGATATATACCAATCTCGTATACCGCGGGAAACATCCGTTCGGACTTTCTATGATTCAGTATGGCAACATTCACATACATTGGATACTATCCTACAATGGACGGAACCTACTCCTATCTTCGAGGAAGACGCTGAAGATGAGCTCACTTGGGGTCCCCAAACTTCCTCTACCTTCTCCGTGACGATGGTATGGAACCATATAAGAAGTAAAGGACGTCTGATCCAATGGCATTCCTTTGTTTGGGACAAGCACATTACCCCGCGTCACTCTTTTCTCCTTTGGATAATCTCTCTTAATCGCTTGCCTACTCAGATGGCGCTCATCCATATCAACAGAATTGAGTCCGCTTTGTGCGCTTTTTGTGGTGATACCCCGGATTCAATAAACCACCTTTTCTTTGAGTGCTCCTATACAAGAAGCTTGGCTTTCTTTTGGGCGACTAATTGCTCTCTTCCTTGGAGAAATCGGCCATGGCATGAGCATGTTACTTGGGCAATGAAGGTGTGTGGAGGTTCATCATTTGCACATTGTATTTCCAGATTCTCCTTTGGTGCTCTTTGTCACATAATTTGGACGGAAAGAAACAACTCTATTTTCCGAAATAAGAGCATTTTTGTTCCGGGTATGCGGAATCATATTATCAAAGTGGTAAAGGATAAAGTTGCAGCTCTTGGAAAAATTCCGGACACTCCTTTGAATAGAAGACTACAGAGAAGGTGGGGCCTTTCGGCTTCCATTTTCTCCTAGTCCTTAGAATTCGACCTTCTTGCGGATCATGCTAGTTTCGTTGCCATCCTTGCCTCTGCCTGGTTTGGGCTTTTGGGCTTCAGTCTTTACCTTCCTGTTCTGTGGTTGGTCTACAGTTTTTGCTGATGTTGCCACTGAATGGTATCTTTCTGCTGTTCCGCGGACGCTGCTGTGCTACACCCCTACGGAGTATGGAGGTACTCCTCCGTGTTGGAACGTCCTTCCAAGCTTTGACGTGCTCGATTCATGCTGATGCTTCCGGAGTTCTGCACTCCCGTCTACGGCTACAGTGGTCTGCCTTACTTTTGCTGCTGCTATCTGGTCTGCTGTACTCGTCCCCTATCCTAGCTGGTTCCCTATTGCTTTCAAAGTGCTGAGCTCTCCTCCATGCTTCGTCTGACTGGAAGTGTTGTTGCTGCTGCTGTCTCTTGCTGCTGCTGGCGGCCTTTGCTGACTTTGGCGTCCGGCCTTGGCTGCCTTGTCCCTGCTCCGAAGTCTCGGCCTCCTCAGATTGAGTGTTCCTTGCTTCGGTTTTCATGTTGTGGTGTAGCTAGTCTTGCTTTTGTATAGTTCCGCTAAACCTATCTTGACCCTGTGTGGACAACTTTGTCCTAATAGGGTCAGGTTGTGGGTTTGAGCTTAGTTTGTATTTGGTTTTGAAAAGTATATAAACATTTACCTTCACCAAAAAAAAAAAATGGATTTGGTTAATATTATTGGGCGTAAGTTGTAGAAAATGGCAGCTAAGGGTCTATTTGGTAACTTTTCTATTTTTCTGTTCTCCGGAACAGTAAAAGAAAGGATATCAGTTTATGTACATTAGTTAATTTTTCTATTCCCTAGAATAGATCAGTGGCGGGGGAATAGATTTGGAACGTAAATTAAAAAAAGTTCACTTTTTTCATTCCTAGAACAAAAAGAAAAACAATGTCATTTTAGAGAAACAAGCTTAGCGTAACTTAAACTCTAAGTCCTAAACCCTAAACCGCATACCCTACACCCTACACCCTACACCCTAAACTCCAGACCCTAAACCCTAAATCCTAAACCTTACACCCAACACCATACACTCTAAAGCTCAAAAGATCTATGTACCTATTTATTGTAATGCCCAAAGATTTACTTTCAACCTCCTCATATTGTGAGTTATAACTCAATAAAACTCTCCTGCCATTTCCAGCCTTCCATCTTTAACTAACTATTATGTTGGATTTTCTAAGGCCATCTAAGAATATCTTGATCAGTTGAGTCCTTACAAAAATCCAATTTTATCCAAACATGAATTGTTAAGTCTCCACTGACATATTTATAATTAAATGAATAATTGGGAATAAAATTTTTTAGGGTTGTCCCAAACTCATTTATGTTCTTTTTTTTTATTATGGGAATAGAAATTTTATTCAGTTAACAAACGCATTCTTCTGCTCAAAAACTCGTCCAGGATATAAGAATAGAATCTATTTCTCAACAAAATTTGTTCCCAGGAACAAAAGTGTTACCATAAGTACCTCAAAGATCCAACAGAGGATATCAATTAATGCTTTGACCTATCAATTTATAGGGGTAAATTGGTCAGTTTGGCTAAAAATAGTGGATGTAATAATTTTTTTTTTGTATACAGGCATGACTTGTCTAACAAGAAATTCGTGCTCCAAAGCTAAGTTAGGTAGAGAGAAATTACAGACGGTCCAAATAAACGGGGTTGGACCCAGAGATGTTTGGAGGGGCGAGGCTTCCCTGGCTCCCCTTGGATCCCTACTTGCAAACAAACTCATATGGTAAAGAGTACGAGACGTTTGAATATATTTAAACAATCAAATACAGTCTCATATCAACACTCGAAACACGGTTCTAGTGAAAACTCCAAGTATCCTTATCGTTGTTGTTCTCTCTTTGCACAACATACAATAAAAATTTCAATTCTCACAGGGAAAGTATTACAAAAGGTATTACTTTGTTTGAATATTTCGCTAGCCAAGTAGCACCAGCATTTTTCAAATGGAGAGAGAGAGAGAGAGAGCTGCCCCTTTTCACATTGCAATGGTGACATGCTCTGAAGCAACACAAGGACGACGCCAGTGATGGGAGCCCCCTTTTCATATCGTTTTAAGTACTTTTTTTGTTGACAAATCATGCAACGACCACTAGAATTGAAAGGGGTTCCTGATTCCGTCACATGAGAATCGTTAATAT
Organism: Syzygium jambos; assembly: GCA_031216235.1. Classification (NCBI taxonomy): domain Eukaryota; kingdom Viridiplantae; phylum Streptophyta; class Magnoliopsida; order Myrtales; family Myrtaceae; genus Syzygium; species Syzygium jambos. Next base: position 17,336,772 of record CM062223.1, read on the forward strand.
CTTGCAGGAACGTATAAAGCAGAAAAGTTGTTCACATCCTGCATCAATTATCCCGAGATAATAGCTAGTAGGCAAGATTCTAAAACATGAATTGCCTTTAGTAACGATCTAAACCCGTAAGGCTAATTACTGGGAGACATTGTTCTAACTATGACCTCATAGAACAAAGCGGGACCCCATTATCATTCGATGGCCATGCTTGACAGTATTTATTGTCTTATTATCGAGTGTGACTAGACAAGCTATATTTGGCCACGATGAAACTACTGCGAAACACAAAAAAGATCAATGTTACCGAAATTTTTGTAATTTCCGTTTGGAAATCCAGTCAAAATTGAAGGTTGTTAAATGGAGATGAGTTTCTAGATGAAGCGCTTGCTTTTTCGGTTGAACTTACCTTAAATCTTGGTGTAGACCTTATTATATACACAGTTTTACTACCTTATAGCCAGTATATGTTTGTGGTAGTTTAATTACAGTATGGGTTATAAAAGAATAAAATATACCTTTTACCTTCCCTTCGGAAATTTTAAAATTGAAAAAAAAAAGATCATTCCAGAAGGTTCTAAAATGATGTGAAATAAAATGCCGGATTAACTTTGCATGTTAATTATAGGATTTCTTAAGGGTGTCAAGTGCTTCATATTACATCAAAGCTTTAAGTATTCCTTTACCAAAAAAATTAAACTGAAAAAAGGAAACAGGAAAGACCATAATATAAAGTAAAAAGCAATGTTGCTGGACTTAAGTTTTCAGTTGGAAATTTGTAGAATGCAATTAAAGTTCGGTTAAAGCCCCATTCCTCCCCAAGCTTCTCATGGACTTTCAAATGATTTCTATGAAATCAACTACTAATATTTATCAATTTTAACTACTATTTTCAACAATTTGCCAGAACCATGATATGGCTTGAAGGAACCTTTTCAATAGTTTTAACATAGTTTACAATTCTCAAACAATTTTAATCTAACCTCTTGTTCAAAATTTTTATTTTGCAAGATAACAATTTTAAGAGACTCGTTATCTCTAATAGAACACTTGCTGATAAGCACATCAACGAAAATGATGTAAAAAAATTGGATCGTCTTAGCATCATCTAATCTTAGTAGGTGCTCTAATCTCCGCTTGAAATTCGGTTCATGTATATCTAGCCATTTGATTAAATCAAGAAATGGTGGCTCTCAAATTTTTGTACTCTCTAATCGAGAGAAAGTTACAAAAAAAATCCTAAACCTATTACACTTGTGCCAATTCAGTCCTAAACTTTTTAATTTGACCAATTGAGTCCTAGATCATTGGCTGCGGGCGAGGTTGAGCCTCGCTAGCGGCCAGTGAGGGCCGGCCTCACCGAGATCTAGTGAAGGGTCGGCCGGTGACCCTTGCCAGATTTGGAAGAAGAAAAAGAAAAAGAAAGAAAGAAAATAAAATAAAAAATAATAATTAAAAATATTATTAAAAATTATCTATGTTAGTGCCAACCGTGCCACGTAGGATTTTTTGGACCATTTTCTAATATAAAAAATGAAAATGAAATGAAAAAAAGGTCCAAATAACGCTATTGTCTTGCTTCTTACTATTTCAATGAAGTAAATCTTAAACTTGGGGTGCGTTTGTATTACTAAAAACTTCATGATAAAGGAAAATTTTTTCCATGAAAATCATTTTCAAGAAAAATAGTTAGTCTTAATTTATTTGGTGATTTCGGAAAAGGGATTTTCTTCTTAGCATAAGGGGAAGTCATTTTCCCCCAATCTAAGTTTGTCGTTTTCAATCCATGGAAAATGTTTTTCCCTAAATCAATTAGTTTTTTGTCATCAAAATATGGGAATGTCAGAAGATCATTTCTCGAAAACAGTTTTAAATTGAATAGTCGTATATGGTATAGGCAGAACTCTTTCCACTATATTGCAACAAGAAGACGAGTACCTAATCCCAAGCCCCTTAGAAAAATAGAGGAATGAGCAATCGACCACCCACCGAGAAGTATAAGGCGATAAGAAATAAGTTTTGGCGAGTAATTTCGATAGAAAATAAAACTCTATCTACTACATCTGAATTTTACTAATATCGGTTGTTGTATGAAGGCGGGATGGATAGGATCGATAATGTTATGAGGAGAATATCTTCTTTTCATACGAAATATTCTCACTCGTGTTATTATTCATTAAAATGTGATTGGTTTGCCCTGAAAAATTAAGTTCAAGTAACGAAGTGGCTACGAACATGTTGCCTATAAATACCCATCAAGTGTTGACGTTCTGCAACGCAGCGAAAGCCTCTCCCCAGTCTTCAATTCGCGTAGTCGTCCAATATCCGCAAACGAAGCACGAAAATAGTGGGGAGCATGTCGGTTCCGGTTTCGGCAATTCCATCTTCTTCTTCGAGTAAAGGAAGAAGCGGCGGGGTCGAACTCCGGCCGGCAGGATATCACGAGAGCATATGGGGTGATTACTTCCTCAAATATGCTTCTCCCTCCAACTCAACGGCTAGTAATTCTTCTCTTATCTTCTTCCTTTGTTTTCGTGTAACTGCGTTTTGTAGAATTAATAAAAGTCCTTGTGTTCGCGATAATTGATGGCATCAAAGAACTAAGGTCCGTTTGTTTAAAGGACAATTGTTTCCTAGGAATTATTTTCTAACTTTCCAGTATTTGGATGATGGAAAACTAATTGATCTATGAAAACGCATTTTCCATGGACTGAAAACAATAAGCTTAAATTGGGGAAAAATAATTTCTCTTTCTAGCAATAAGGAAGTTATTTTCCTTAAACCACAAAACAAATGAAAACTAACCATTTTCCTTAGAAATGATTTACATGGAATATATTTTTGTCGCGACCGAACTCCTGGAGCCCTTTTTGGACAACATGCAAAAAGCAGGGGGGCTCGCCTGGTACGTCCTAAGTCTAGGCTTAGGACTTAACTCGGGCTCTCCCAAGCCCATACCATATCGCGACTTAAGGTTTAAATATTTAACATGCAAATGGTTTATACCAAGGAGTCGCCACTAATCGATTTAAGGTGGGTCGATTAGAAACCCAAATAAGGTGATGGGAGAATCACCCTATTCCTACGAACCAGAGATTAACTGAATTCGGGGACTTGGTTACATTAGTTGGATAACTAATGCCCTTTCGGTACCTTTCTACCCTGTTCATTTTTTGAAAACATTTGTCAAGCAGTTTGGATTGATTTTAGGACCTTTCTCCTAACATGTGAGGTGATCAAGCGAGTGCATAATCAGAAATGATTAGCAGTCATGCAACCTATGATTCTAGCCCTAACTAAGCCAGATGACATTCAAAACACAGCAGTTCATGCAATTGTACTAAAAACATGCATAATAACAACGCAAGGGTAATAAAAATAAAACATGCAAAGTACCACTGCGCGACTTCAGGCTTATTGAATTTAAATAAAATAACAACATGCATAATTATAGAAGATTAAAACACTCAGATAAGTAATACATAAAAAAAAAGATTTTTTTTTTTCGAAATTTTTTTATTTTGATTTTTTTTTCGAGAAAGAAAAAAAAGAAAAAAAACGAAAATATTATTATTATTTTTGAAAATATTATTTTTTTATTTTTAATTAAAAAACGGAAAAGAAAAAGGAAAATAAAAACCTTTTTTTTTATTTTTTTGATTTTTTTTAAATTTTTTTTGAATTTTTTTTAATATTTTTAAAAATAAAAGAAAAGAAAAGAAAAATAAAAAAACGGTCGGGTCGGGTCGGATCTGGGTCGGTCAGAACCGACCCGGGTCAATGGATCCGACCCGGATCGTTGACTCAGGTCGGATCAACTGAACCGGGTCAGTCGGACCGACCCGGTCAACAATCCGAGCCGGTCGTTGACTGGGGGTCGGATCAGCTGAACCGGGTCGGTCAGACCGACCCGGGTCAACGGATCCGACCCGGTCTTTGACCGGGTCGGGTCGGCTGAACCGGTTCAGACCGAACCGAAGGGAGCAGTCGCCGGCGAAGCCGAAAATCGACCTCTCGCCGGCGGACTCAGACCTGCGCCGACCAAAATCAGGCCTCTGGGACCACTACCAAACCTTGTCGCCTACCTGGGTCGTCATCCGGCCATCGATTCACCGGTCGGCGAGCCAAATCAGAATCGGCTTCTCTGGGGCATTGTGTCGAACACCTGGTGGGCGCGGTGGAAATCAGCCGATTTCGACCTCCTCCGGCGGCACGGTCGGCTCCGACGGCTGCGGCTGACGTTCAACTGCGAGTGGGGATCGGGAACGGCGACGGCATGGGCTGGGAATCACGCGACTCGGTCAGCGCGAGTCCCGGCCTAACCATGCCGGAAAACAGAGCAAAATAGGGACCGGGGCAAGGTCACCTGTCGGCGGCGCGTCGAGGGGCTTCTGGCTGGTCTGGCGGGTGACGGCGGTGCTGCAGACGGCTCCGGCGAACTCCCGGTCTGCTTCCTCTCTCTCTGCGTTCTCTCTCTCTATTCTCCCTCTTGTTCTCTCTCTCTCTGTCACTCTTTTTCTGGAAAATGGCCGACCGGAGGCTCTGGCTTCTTCACGGTGGCAACGACGTCGCTGGTTTGCTCCGGCGAGGCCTCGGTCACACACTCTCTCTCTATTCTCTTCGTTCTCTCTCTATTCCCTCCCTGTTTTCTCTCTCTTTCCTTTCTCTGTTTCTCTCTCAAAATTGCCGACCGGACCTCTCTCTCTCTCTCTGGCTATATATAGCCGGCGACGACGATCCTGTGCTTCCCCCACGTCGGCTGACGACGGCCTGCACCGGCCTAGGCTCCGCGAATTCCGCGGCCATAGGCTGGTGCAGAGGGGGTATCTGTCCCGGGACGCAGAGGGGAGCACAGGGAGCCGAGAGGGAGAAGGGGATAAGGGAGCCGGGAAATAGGGGAGACGGGACTGGCAATTAATGCCAGTCCTGTTGGCGTGCTAGTCCGGGCCTCCTCTGGCCTGATGGAGACGGCGCGGAGCTGCTCCGCCGCTCGTCGTTCTGCGTCCGCTGCAGGGGTGAATAGGGGAAGAGAAAGGGACGTCGGCGGAGGAGAAGGAAGGAGGAGAAGGGGCTGGGCCCGGGCCAGGCCCAGTCCGTGCGGTAGGAGGAAGAAAAGGGAAAGAAAAGCGGGCTGGGCCGCGCGGGGAAAAGAAAAAAAAGAAAAGAGGAGGGGCCTTAGGCCCGCACGGGGAGGAGGAGAGAAAAGAAAAGGGCCGGGTCGGCCCAGCCTGACCCGGCCCGAGCCGATTTTTTTTTAACTTTTTACCCTTTTTTTAAGATTAATTAAGAAAATATGCTTAATAGGCCCTATTAATGCAAATATGCCTAATTTCTACATGCAATGCATTTAAATAGAAATATTTTTTTGTGTTTTAGGAACTAAAAAATTAATTCCTAAATTTTGTGCATTTAATTTTGGGCAAATTAAAAATAGGTGTCAACAATTTTCCTTTATCATAAAGTTTTCAGGAACACACATGCACCATAATTCTTAGATTATTGGGCAGCATCGATCCCAATGTTGCTTGATAAATTGGTTACATATCGGAAAACTCTCATCCTCCATCACTATGTAAGTCACCCATTATTCATGTTCCAGGTAAAAAAAATGTATAACCAGAAAACTTTTGCAATTGCACTTGAATGGAAAATGGTATATTTACATGTTGTGAAGTTACCAATTACACCATATGTGAACGTAGGGAAAATATAGTGAAAGTAGGGCTGCTAAGGACCGCTTTGAGCTCATCTTCTGCCTGAAAGCTCTCAACATTTGTGAACTCTTTGACTCTTCATGTTTATGAAAAATAATGGGTTGTCTTCAAGTGTAAAGAAAGGACTGCTAGTAAGAAGTGGTAGAACAATGAAGGGATTGAGCGCGAAAAAAGTTTTCTTCCTCGTTTACTTTTTTCTCTTAGCCTTTCCATCCGGGAGAAAGAGAATGAGGATACATGGTTCTAGTTGCATTGGTTTAGGACTAAGCCTTAGTAGCAGAACTATGTGGTTGGCTTTATCATTTCAACCGTAATTCCGCAGTCCATTCAAGAGAAGTATCACTAAACGTACATGGTGGATTTTACTTTTGAATCTATCTTTGCTCTCTCGGGCATTCAGCTTTTGTTTTGATCTTCATCCTCTTTATCAATTCGACTATCCCCCTAGGTCTATGAATTTCTCTATCAAACAGGGGCATGTTTAACAAGTTTAGACTATATTGTATGCACCCGACCTATGCTACAGTCCCTCCTTCAAAAACATCAACTGTACTACTCCACCTAAATGAAATGATTTGGTCATCGATTATTCAATTTTGGAGAATAATGTTAGATTTCGTCTCTTTGAAAGTTTCAAATGAAATGATTTGGCCTTTATCATTAATTCACTTTTCTGAGAATATATGCTCGTCGTAATGAGTTATCAGAAATTACAACTTGCCTTGTTTTCATATTTTCTTTCTATGGGTTTGCAACCAAGAAAGCATGATTATTATTTTTCACAGTAACTTCGCTTTCCTTTGAGTTTTTTTTTTGTAATATATATATATATATATATATATATATATATATTTCACATGCTTGCTTTTATTCAGAATAGCGTGTTACATATTTGCAGAAGTTCAAATTCCTTGGAAGAGTGGAGGAACAAGTGGAGGAATTGAAAGGAGTGGTGAGGAAGATGCTGACTGATGTCGCGGATAAGCCTTCACAAATGCTTCACTTGATTGATCAAATTCAACGCTTGGGAATTGACTACCATTTTGAACGAGAAATAGATGAGCAATTACAACATATCAACAAAAGTTACTCTCAACTCGATCATGGAGGTTTTATGGGAGATGGCCTTCACATGGTTGCTCTTTTGTTTCGATTGCTGCGACAACAAGGTTTCAATATCTCATGAGGTAAGTCTTAAACTTAGTGAACCAATTCGATAATATGCCCATAAAATTCCTTCTTTGGAAAATTAATGCTGCAAAATTTACTATTGCTCATTCGAATTTTAGGAGAAACAAGTGAAAGAAAATCTACAACATTAACGACGTGTATCGCCTTCCTAATTTCTAATCAATTACGTCTTTTGTCCCATGTTGGATGGTCGCACAGAGGTCTTTAACAAATTGAAGGACAGTGAAGGCAAATTCAGGGAATCGCTCATGACAAATGTGCGTGGATTATTGACCCTATATGAAGCTTGCCATTTAAGGTGCCATGGCGATGATATTTTGGAGGAAGCACTTCCTTTTGCTATAACTCAACTTGAATCGATTGATGAAATGAAAGAAAGCAATAATTTTGCGAAACAAGTGAGTTGTGCCCTTGATCAGCCACTTCGCAAGGGTCTGCCGAGACTCGAGGCAAGGCATTATATATCAATCTACCAAGAAGAGCCTTCGCATGACGACGACTTGCTCGCCTTGGCTAAACTAGATTTCAACATACTGCAAGAGCAACACCAAAAGGAACTCGGCAGGATTACAAGGTCAACTAACTTCACGTGATAGTATAATCTAAAATTAGCTTATAGATTGTGTTTTCCAAAGGTTTACTTGTCTAGTTTCAATTTACCCTGCTAATTAGTGCTTTTGAAAGTCCTTTACAAGTGAAAAGTGAGTTTGAACCATGCGAATTCATCGGGCTAACATACTCAATAATGCTCATCTTCGTTTTGTCATAGGTGGTGGAAGGCTATAGATGTCCCAAGGAAGTTCCCATTCTCTAGAGACAAGATTGTGGAGTTGTTCTTCTGGATATCGGGAGTATATTTCCAGCCGAAGTTTGCCAAGGCCAGATATATACTAACCAGAGTGATCGCACTGATTTCCATTCTCGACGATATCTATGACGTCTATGGCACATTAGAAGAACTCGTATCCTTGACCGAAGCAATTGAGAAGTACGTAATCCGCATTCTCTTTCTCAAACTTCTAAATTTGATCAAGTATGTGTAAAGTGTGTAATTTCAAGAACTCGAATTCAGATGGAGTGTTGATGCCATGGATGGACTGCCAGAGTATATGCAAGATTATTATAAGGTGCTTCTCGATCTCTATGATGAAATTGGGAACGAACTGGCCATGAAAGGAAGATCGTACCGCCTTGTCTATGCAAAAGAAGCCGTAAGCATCATCAGTACCCTTTATATGCACCCAATGCAATTTTTCTCAAGAACCCAACATTCTTGTTTACGTTTAATTTCTCAGATGAAGAAGCAAGCAAGAGGGTACTTTGACGAAGCCAAATGGTTCCATACCGGCTACACACCAACGATGGAGGAATACATGCCCCTTGCATTATTAACGACAGGCTATGAAGAGATAGCGATCACATCGCTTGTAGGAATGGGCGATGTGGTCACAAGAGATGCTTTTGAATGGTTGCTCAGCGACTGCAAGATTTTGAAGGTTTCAGAAATCATATGTAGATTCATGGATGACATTGCTTCTGGCCAGGTATAATAGAAACGTAATTTTCCTCCAATAATCTAATGAAATTAGATCGACCAGTAGTCAATTGGAAACGCTATTGACTTAATCAAACCAATTTTGTTGATATACAGTTGGAGCAAAAGAGGGGCGTTGATGAAAGAAAATGGCATCTCGGAGCAGGAAGCTGAGGAGGAACTCCAGAAACGAGTTGTTGATGCGTGGAAGGACATCAATGAGGAGTTTCTTCGTCCGACTGCGGTCCCAACACCGGTTCTCATGCGAATTCTCAATCTCTCGGGCGTGATCGATGTGTTATACACCAACGGAGATCATTACACCCATTCGAAGACCAAGGTCAAAGATCATATCATATCGCTTTATGTTAGTCCCCTGCCGATGTGAAGTTTGAACTAAACATCGTCACACCAATGTGGTTTTGAAAATAAAGGGTCTATCGACCATGCCTCTGAACTCTCTATTTTTCTTGGATGCATGAGGGAAAATATCGTTACTAGTATGTACTTTCAAAATTGATTTGCATGATAAAACTTATAATTTCCCTTTTCTCGTCTTATATTCTATGGATCTTATGATTCGTAATACTTCATCCCGTAATTATCCTCACATATAATATCGTATCTATTAACTATTCTTTGTAACTTTTATTTAGAGGACATAAGTTCATTTATGGTAGTACGTTTCTCTGAGTTTCATGGTTCGTAATTGTTTTGCCAAAATTGCTCTTGCGACGAAATATCTTTTACCGAAAGCCATTCTTCGGCTATTAATGAGAAGAGACGGGTTTTGTAGTGGTTTCAAACAAGAAATATCTAGGTAAACAAGAAATAACTGCAAACTTTTACTTTGAACTTCGAACCAAACTATAAGTACAAACCATGTCGAAATTTAATCAACGACAAAGCTTGAGAATGTGTAAAGATGTAATGCCGGAATTTAATCGATGATGAGAATTGGAAAGCTACAGCTAAGGAAAAATAGGTGCAGCACAAGAAAGTAAAGATAATTGAAAGATAACATTTTGGTTGATTTGTCGGGGATCTCTCCGAAGAGTAGAATGTGGGCATTTAAAATCTACAATTGACCATTATCAACAAAGCTTACAAAGGAGGTTACAAATGGTTACTAAAAAAGAAATAACTACCTAACAGATACGAAAAGTTACAAAGAGAGGTTACAAAAAGAAGTTACAAACAGAGGTTATGAATGATTACCGAACGGTTATTGATGGTTAAGTAGACTCCACTACGTCGACAGTTTCTTCGATTCCACTATGTTCACGGTTGCTTTTTTGATGATTGCATCCGATATTATCGACTTCGCTTTTTATCAATTCCTTCAAGTTGGCCATTATTCACTGAAGTTCCTTTCCTTTTTCCCTTTTCCGCATCCTAATCAGTCACGATTGTCTATTTCCTTTTGAAATTGAAAATTCTACAAGAATTTTCTAAGAAAACTCAAAACATAAAATTTGTAGATCCAGGAGTCTTCGTTTTTTTTTGGCTTTGAAATCAAGTCAATCCGATCTGTATTGACAAAGTTATGACCATTTTCCCAAACTAGCGCAGAATTGAAATTTCGGCTCGTTTTGTGATGGAGTCTCTATGTGTGCAAGTCACTATTCCGATCCTAGTGCTCGAGTAGTTGACACATTAGGCTACATCAGAAAGACCACAAAACTCTACTCTTATTGACTAAGCCCATCACTTGTTGATAATAACAAAAATTGGTCATATTTTGGTGTAAACATATGCCCCATTTTAAAAGAATTGAATGATTCATCGATCATTCAATTCTTTTAAATTAGGTAATCAAGAGTTTTCATGTGCCCCCTTGTCATCGGCAAATTTGATCTTTTTTTTGGCTGAATTTATTCTTGCTCAGTATCATTATATGACTCATACTTTTCCACGAAAGGAACACAATTTGTGGAGTTTTTATGTGGTCCTCTATCTATGTCCTTAATTAATTGTTCATACTTAGACACTCTCGTTACCAATTGGAATAAATCGGCAAAATTTAGGCCTTCGAATTTTTCTCTAAGAATGAATTTCAATCCACCGAAAGCCAAATTTGCAAAATCTTTATCTGGTAGTGAAGTAAGGCATCTATTTCTAACCCTCTTGAATTTGGCAATGAACTGGTCCACCAACTCATAATTATGTTGCTTAATAGCAGCAATAGACTCATCAGGAATTGACCTGTAGAATTGGCTATAGAATTGTGTCTCCATTTGCTTCTAGGAATGTATAGAATTGGCCAATAAAGATGTATACCACGTGAAGGCTATCTTAGTTAATGACAAGGGAAACAACCCTAACTTCCAACAATCAACATGAGATGCTTCACCATATTGTGCACTAAATCGACTAACATGCTCTATTGTAGATTGATCATCTTCACCAGAAAAAAGGTTGAAATTAGGCATTTCAAAGCCTCTTGGATGTGGAACTGTGTCCATCCACTCTGGATATGGTTTTTCGTATAGGGCTCTAGTATTCACTGGATCATATTCCATTCGTTGCATCGTTTGGTCTAGTATTATCTGGACTTGTTGGAGATCTTGACTAGGGATTAGTAGAGCAAGTTTTCTTGACTAGGGATCAGTACAGCAAGTTGTCTTCCAGGCAAAGGTGGTGGTCTAACTTGTTTGTCGACCACAATATTTGGTCCTTGAGGCGCATAGACTGGATTGGGCATCCCCATTGCTTCTACCACAAGCCTTTGACATTCTTGCCCCCTAGACAGTGGTCTTCCTTGGTTGTCGATGACAACGTTAAGCCCAAAAAATGCAGGATTATTAGGACTCGCCTGCACTTGAATTGAATGACTTGATGTTTTAGGGCTGTGCATGACTTTATGGAAGGTGTTGACAATTATCGGCTTAATTATGTCGATGACACATTTCATATGCAGTTAGTCATTTCCTTCTAGTGTTCGTCGAGAATCCTTCTCATAGTAACCAACATCACAAGACTTTGCTCTAAGTACATTCTCTACTCATCAATGAGTTGTCTCGAGATATCAACATCTCCACCTTGCTCTTGTTCTGCCACTAGTTATGGAGTCGATCACTTAAAACATCCCACTCTGTCATTTCCAAGTTGTGTTGACAAGTTGTTACCACCAGCATTATCAGGATCAAGTTTTTTCCTTGTTCTCACCATTGTATCTCCTCAAATAAACCACAATGGTCCCATCAGGCATGCCAAAAAGATGTTTTGCCAAAATTGCTCCCATGACGAATTATCTTTCACCGAAAGTCGTTCTTTAGTTTTTAATGAGGAGATGGATTTTGTGGCGATTCCGAATAGGAAATATCCAGGCCGACAAGAAATAATTGCAAACTTTTACTATGAACTTCGAACTGAATTGTATGTACAAACCATGATGGAATTTAATTAATGATAAAGCTTGAGAATGTACAAAGATGTAACGCTGGAATATAATCGATGACGCAACACCCGGGATAGAGATATGCGTCGGAATTTAATCGACGATGCAAATAGGAAAGCTGTAGCTAAGGAAAAATAAAGTGTAGTAAAGGAAAGTAAAGATAATTAAAAAATAGCCTTTTGGTTGATCTGTTGGGGTTTCTCTCTGAAGAGTAGAATGTGACTATTTAAAGCCTACAATCGACATTTATCAACAGAGGTTACAAAGGAGGTTGCACACGGTTACTAAAATAGAAATAACTTCCTAACGGTTACAAGAAGTTACAAAGAAAGGTTATAAAAAGAAGTTACAAACAGAGGTTATGAATGGTTACCGAATGGTTATCAATGGTTACGTTGACTCCACTATGTCAATGGTTTCTTCGATTTCACTACATTGACGGTTGCTCTTTTTACGGTTGCATTCGATATCGTTGACTCTGCTTTTTGTCAATTCTTTCAAGTTGGCAAATCGCCGATGGCACTCAAGTAATCGATTTTTCAAATTTGTAGCATTCTAGTAAGCGAAAAAAAATATGTTATGATACTCAAGTAAGCGTTGTATAAAAGTTATGATACTTATAGTGTACTTATCCCCGTGATTTTCTGATCGAACCTTATAGGGTGGCTTACAATAAATTAAATGATTTGATTATCCAATAGCAAATGCTTCTTTAGGTCGCACATCTTTGCGCTCATGTCTCTGTATTATAAAAAATTACAAGAACCATTGTGAAAGCAAAGATAGAGCTTGTCGGCAATGGTTAAACTTATTGAAACCTTGCGGTGGTGCGAGTTGTAGTTCAATTATTAGATTAGTGTATTTACTTGGAAATTCATCCCAGTAAATTATGTTTATGCTCTGCCATTGGGGTAATAACACTATAAGTACCCGAATTTTTGTCCATTGAGGTAATATTATTTAACCATAATATGTACATGCTGGGGATTGTGGAAAAATATACCATAAGGGAGAAAATTTTCTAGGATATTGGTCCGACATTATACAATAGAAAATTTATTTGCATCAATACTAGTTTACTATTGTTGACGAAAACTCTTATCACTACAAAAAAACATGTTTTTTGCGATGAATTTTGCGACGAAAAAATCGCAAAAATCCGTCGCAAATCGATTTTGCAACGAATTTAGTGACGGAAAAAATTCTGTCGCTACTAGGTCGTCGCAAATTTTTGCGACGAACTATTTTTTTTGCGACGGAAAAAAAAATTTGTCGCAAATAATTCGTGCCAAAAGTCGTCGCAAATAATTCATCGCAAATTTCGTCGCAAATAATTCGTGGCAAAAGTCGTCACAAATAATTCGTCTCAAAATTCGTCACAAAATTCATCGCAAAATTGATCGCAAAATCCGTCGCAAAATTAGCCACGAACTTTATTCGTCGCAAAATTCGTCGCAAATTAGCCACGAACTTTATTCGTGGCAAAAGTCGTCGCAAAATCCGTCGCAAAATTAGCCACGAGCAAAATTCGTCGCAAAATCCGTCACAAAATGTATCGGACGGAAATTAGGCACGAACTTGATTCGTCACTACTTATTCATCGCAAATTAGCCACGAACTGTAATGGTCGCAAAATTCGTATGTAAATATTCGTCGCAAATTTTATAGCATTTCGGCCATCAAATCTTGTCCATCCATATCAATTGCTACGCATTAATGAACACCATGTAATACATTGAAAATAATCAAACGACACGAGAAAACTGTAGATTCCGCTTCAGAAACAGAAAACGAACAAACCAGACACAAAGCCATATAATTGAAAAATGAAACTGAAGGAAAGATGCTAGTCCGCAAAAAATAATGATATATGCCAAGTTGCAAAGCCTGATATTTGATATCCAATCTTATAATACATTCAAAACATTCATAGGAGACGGGACAACCATAGAGATGCTTAGAAAACGAAAAATCAACAAACCAGAGACAAGATTGGGCAGCTGTGGTACTCTGCAGAACACCAAAAACAGTCACTTTTGTGGACACCTGATAAAATGTGGATACATAAATAAAGATATTCAATCAGTACAGAATATAAAAGAAGTGCTTATGCATGGATGTGGAACTAGGTATAAAAAAACAAGTAAAAGGGTTAACAAAAAAACGTTTCAGGACGAACATCAATGTTCTTACATATGAGTATGAGTCAACTTTGATATCCACTGTAGTTTTTTCACCCTTGTAAACCGTATTTCTGTCACATAGGAAAAATTAGATCGTTGAACCTAATTGTGAGAAAGTTATGCTCAAAAAGTAATTGTAGGGCAGGAACAAATTAGGTGAAACTGCACTTATGTCATAAAAGAGTGTGAAGCAAGCTTACCCCCGATTTTGGCAATTTTAACTAGAAAGGACCGAGAAAATCATCAGCATCATCATCAATGTCAGCATCATTATGCTCATCACCTATTAGATTGGTAGGAGGTACAGGAGGAACCTGACCGCGATTGATGTTGAGGTGTTGCATAACGATTTGCTTTTGCTGTTTCAAGTCATTTATTTCTTCGTCTCTCTCTATAATTATATTTTTCAGTTTGTTCACTTCTTGGGTCAATTGCTCATCATGTCGTGTCCTCCTTCGACCAGTTGCATTGGATGATGAAGTTCCAGCTTGATTCGGCATAAACATCCTTAACAAGGATCCCATCCCAAATATTTTTCCTTTTTTTACCTCACCTGTTGCCTCCACCCATAATGACATACTGTCAACTGATGGCTCAGACACACTTGCAAAACCATCACTACCACTAGCATTGCCCATTAAAAGTTCATCATATTTTTCCTACATTAACAATATAGATGCAAAATAAAATAACTTCATATATATATATATATATCTACCATAAATATTAAAAGCATTCACGATTTTCATTCTAATTTCCATAAAGCCCAAAGTACAACCTTACATACCTTAATAGCTTTTGCTCAATCGCCAATCTATGTCTTATCTTTCTTTTGAAAGGTTCGTTCAAATGTAGCTGCAAATGTCGGTTCTGTCCCTAATTCCTGTGCCTACAAAATGTAAACATGAGTAATTGAATTAAATTAACTTATAACTTATTTAACAAACTTACCAGTCGTTTGCGATGCTCCCTAATGTTGATACAGCCCCCAGCATATGTGGCAGACCCTTCACTAGAACTAGAAGATCGACTCTTTTTATTCTGTTCACTGATTTGCTTACTCTTCTCAGTTTCCCAAATTCTGTTAATTTCCGCCCAATTGTCAGCTATAATGAAAACCGGCTTCACTTTCCTGGTCTTCGCTCTATTCATCACATTTCGTATGTGATCACTGACTTTCTTGTAAAAAACTATTCTCACTTCATTCTCGAGCTGGTCATCCCACCTGAACTTCCGTTGCAATCAATACAAGCAAAACTGAAAGTTATTATGATGGTCATATATCCATTACCATGCATCAGACAATTCGGCAATAGACTTTGTTAAGTTCATCTCGGGGAAAATATCTTGTCCCTTTAGTACCGAAAACCAAAGAGCTGTTCTGGTCCGTCTATATCATCATTCTTGACCATCAATATACTACACTGAACTTAGTTTGTAAGAAAAAAGAATATCTAAAACTTACCTTGAACTTATTCCACCATAAATCTTTCACCTCTTGTGGGACACTTCTGTAATTAACATACTCCCCCATCCAATAGTTTTTTACTATTTTATTCAGTTCCCTCACAACAAACGTAGCATCCGTGAATCTGCAAACATACGGATATTGTACAACATCGACAATTCAGTTGACATCCGTATCTAAAGCCATAAATATTACATATACTGAAAAAAAAATTGAAGTACTTACGAATCTCCAAATAGGCATATCAAGAATCGGTTATCTTCTTGACCTTCGTTTCCGTCATTATGCGAATGTTGCGCTGAATAATAAGGTGGAACGGAAGGAAAGGGAGTCAAAGGAGATGGAACTGAAGGAGATTGAGTTGGCATGTGGCCAAGTCTCATAACATGTTCTTGAGCATTGGAGGAAGGACCAACGTGTCCATATTGTCCATCAGCATATTGTGGTTGTGGGTTAGATGAAAGGACATGAGACGAGGAAAGGGCCGGGGACGAGGACGTTGAAGAGGCTGGTCTTCTATGTATGTGACCTCCACGTTTATACTGACAAGTAGGAAGGTTAGATAAATATGTAAAAAAATATGAACACGTATTACGGACACATAATGACGTACATGACGAAGCTTACCATTTTGGTTGAGAAGCAGAAAATGTTCCCTCTTAATACGGACACATAATGACGTACATGACGAAGCTTACCATTTTGGTTGAGAAGCAGAAAATGTTCCCTCTTAATTAGCCAATGCCGAGTGTTTATGATGTGCAATTTTCTACGAACAAATATACTATGAATCGCACTCATTTTGATATCAAACATGAATATATGAGCACGATATGCCATGCTAAGCCGACATTAGCCATAATTAACCACACGATCCACTTTCAAACCACACGATAATTCATCAAGTAAAAGAACAACCATGAAACATCAATTTCAGCCACACGATCTTCGTTCTCGGCCACACGATCATCAATTAAAGTGGTTGGCCACAGGCGTTATAAGCCTTTAATTTTTTGGGCATCTAAAAAAATTTAAATTTCATTCAAAGTGGGTGCCCACAGGTATTCTAAGCCATTACGTAAAGTTTTGAAATTTTGTTGTTTCATTATTTTTAATTTTTTTGGGCACGTTAAAAAATGTAAATTTCACTAAAAGTGAGTAGCCACATGTATTATAAGTCAATCTGTGAAGTTTTCAAATTTTTGATTTTTATATTTTTTTGGCACCTACAAAAATTTAAATATCACTCAAAGTGGCTGGCCACAAGTATTCTAAGCCATTCTGTGAAGTTTTGTAATAAAATTAATTTTATTATTTTTGCAAATTTTTTTGCACCTAAAAAATTTTAAATGTCACTAAAAGTGGGTGGTCACGGGTATTATAAGCCATTCTGTAAAGTTTTGAAATATTTTTTTTGTATTTTTTAATTTTTTTGGTCACGTAAAAAAAATTTAAATTTCACTCAAAGTGTGTGGTCACTGGTATTATAAGCAATTCTGTGAAGTTTTCAAATTTTTTACATATTTAATTTTTTTTTGCCACCTAAAAAAATTATTTTTCACTCAAAGTCGATGGCCACATGTATTCTAAGCCATTCTATGAAGTTTTGAAATTTTTTATTTTATTATTATTTTTACATTTTTCATGCACCTAAAAAATTGTCAATTTCTCTCAAAATGGTTGGCCATAGGTATTTTAAGCCATTTTATAATATTTTGAAAATTTTGAATTTTTTATTATTATTCTTTTTGAAAGGCATCTAAAAAAATTAAATTTCACTCAAAGTGGGTGGCTACAATTATTTTTTACCATTTTGTGATATTTTGAAATTTTGATATTTTTACTTTTAAAAAAAATATTCACCAATTTTAATATTTTCCCAAAATATGACTTTTTAAAATTTTCTCGAAATTTTTCGGAATTTTTCTAGAATTGTTCAATTTTAATGCATTTTCTGAATAAACGCTTAAGCAATCACCCGATAATCATTAAACGGTTCATCGGCGATATAAAGGACAAATTAACCAATCGAACATCGATCAAAGCCACATGTAATCCTCAAATCGACCCCTAATTTAGTCAACCAATCAGACACTAAACAATCCCTAAATAAGTCCGAGTAATACTCATTATAATAGGTAGGATTTAGAGAGTTGCTTACTTGGTTCAAGACAAAAAACAACCCAACAATAATTAGATTTTGGCTTGGTTAATAGTGGCGGGCTCGACACGAGCGTCAGCAGGCAGCTGGGAGGTGGCGGCTGGACGGCGGCGAGTCCGGTGGCGGCCACGGTTGGGCCACGACGGCTGGACAGCGGAGACGACGGAGGTAGGGCGGCGGTGGCTAGACTTCGACGAGCTAGGTGGCGGTGACGGTGGCAACGGTTGGGCGGCTGGGCGGCGGCGGTGGCTGGACAGCAGCGTGCTGGACGGCAACGGCCTCGAGGACGGCGAGCTGGGCAGCGGCGGCTGGATGGCGGCGAGCTGGGCGACGACGAGCTGGGCGGCGACGGCCTCGGGAGGCAGCTGTGCGGCGACGGCGAGCTCGACAAGGCTGGGCGACTGCTGGGCGGCGGCTGGGCGGGGACAGCGAGCTCGGCAAGGCTGGACGGCTGCTAGGCGGCGACGGGGGCGACGGCGACGGCGGCTATGACGATGGCGACGGGGGAGACGGCGACGGCGACTGCGGCGATGGCGGCAGCAGATCCGTGCACTCGGCGAACTCAACGGCAGGAAGACGAACAAGACGAAGAAGAAGAAGAAGAAGAAGAAGAAGATGACAACAGAGAGGAAAAGCTGACCGGGGCACGTGCGCGTACAGGCGGGAGACAGAGCTTGCGACGGACGGAAGTTTTTCGTCGCAAATTTGCAACAGACTAGAGTTGTCCATCGCAAATTTGCGACGGACGAAAATTTCCGGTTGTTCCGTCGCAAATTTGCGACAGATGTTTTCTCCGTTGCAAATTTGCGACAGACGCAAATTTCCGGTAGGTCCGTCACAAATTTGCGACGAACATTTTTCATCCGTCACAAATTTGGGAGGAAATTTTTTCCCATGCCAAATTTGCGACGGACAACTCTAGTCCGTCGCAAATTTGCGACGGATGCCAATTTCCGGTAAGTCCGTCGCAAATTTTGGAGGGAATTTTTTCCCGTCCAAAATTTGCGACTGATTTTTTTGGTCCGTCGCAAATTTGCGACGGACTTTGTTGTGTCTGTAGCAAATTTGCGACGGTATTGTTTTGGTCCGTTGCAAATTTGCGACGGACTTTTTGTCCGTCGCAAATTTGGGACGGACCGGAGTTTTCCGTCGCAAATTTGCGACGTATTTTTTTCCATCCACAATTTTGCGATAGATGATATTTTTCTGTCGCAAATTTACGACGGATTTATTTCGGATTCAAAAAATAAAGAACATTTTCGAATCCATCGCAAATTTTAACACTGTATCGAATGGGTGCCGTGAATTTTTTGGTCCATCATTAATAATTATGCAATGAACAGGTGCCACGAATAAGTTATTGTCGTAAAATGAGCAACAAAATTAGCGACGATCCAAATCCAATGGAAAATATAATATCGCAAATGTCACGAACACGAATAATATTTGACTTGTCGTCATTTAGCGACAAATTTTCTGACGATCAATTAAATTAAGAAGAATAAGCGACAAAAACAGTAATAACAACAACAATAATGTTAATAACAATATCAATAATAACAAGAACAATAATAATAATTATGACAACCAAAATAACACTTGTCGCAACAATAATTACACATCATTAGTATTTTGTCACAAAAATTTTAATCTTCGTCTTCGTCTTCGTCTGCGTCTGCGTCTTCGTCTTCGTCTTCATCTTCATCTTCGTCTTCCAATTCGTCTTCGTCTTGCTCTTCGTCTTCATCATCTGTCTCAAAATCAAATTCTAAACAGTCTTATACATTTAATTCGCAAATTTCTGTTGGATCCATATCTATCATAGCTCCACATGGATCTCGTAAAGTTGGAATGTTATATTCCTCAGTTTTAACCGTGTTAGAAACTTCCTCTTGTTGATAGGCTCTATTCTTCCAGTGTTCCTCGATTTTTCTCCGTGCTTTGATTTTACATACAGCCCACCAATCAGCTTTATCACGTTTCAAACTAGGATATGATGTATAACATACTTGAATTGCTTGTTGTGCCAAGACAAATGGTTCATATTTCATATACATTTTCTTGTGATTTATTTCAACCAAATTAAACTTCGTATGCACCTTCATTCCTTTGACGGGGTCAAATCACTTGCACTTAAATAACACAACCCGCATCATTAATGGTCTAAGGTACTTTATCTCTATGATTTCATCCAACAAGCCATAAAAATCATCTTTTGAACTGCTACCATTGGATGACCGAACACACACACCACTATTCATTGTGGCTTTTCCCATTCCATATTCTTGAGTGTGAAAATTATATCCATTTATGAAATATGCTGGCCAACTCCACACTCTTAACTGTGGATCCCATGACAGATAATATAGCAATCCTTGCTCTCCAAGTTCATCATGATTATTGTGAACCTAAGGTTACACACGCAAAATCAATAATATATATTTTAATAAATGATGTATAAGGCAAGTGAACGGTCCATAGGCAACTTACATATGTTTTGAACCATGATGCAAATTATTCGTCGTATATGCGGTCAAACTCATTTTGTGGTAGTCCATACATTGAAGTTTGGAAAATCCTAGTAATAAATACCATTTACATATTAGCAAATATTTGATACACAATACATATATTTGCAAATTTACACTTACTCGAAATATGGCTCGACTTCTAGGCAGTTCAGTAAAATATATGTATGGGCTGCATGCAATTCTTCGCCTGTTAGGTAATGAGACTGACATGCGCCGCTTGGTCGATCCAAATAATTGAAAATAAAGAATGGGCGGCGACTGGGATCAATGGGGCCCTCATCATTTCTGCTTGCTCTCCGTCTTTTGTACTGCACGTGCGGCTCAAAATAGTATGATACAAATGTTGTCACTTCTTCCACAATATATGTATTACAAATTGAAGCTTCAATACGTGCCTTATTCTTCACTTTTTTCTTCAAATGATATAAGAATCTAGTTGCAATAGAAAGAAGTTTATCGGAACATAATATATAATAAAGTAATTTGAACTTTATTTTAAAAAAAAATTTACCTCTCAAATGGATACATCCATCGAAATTGTACAGGACCTGCAACTTTGGCCTCATAAGGCAAGTGAACTAAAAGATGCTCCATCGAATCAAAAAATGATGGAGGAAATATCCTTTCTAAGTTGCAAAGAATAATTAGAATATCTCTCTCTAGTTTGTCCATGTGCGATGCTTTTAACATTGTCGGGCAAATATCATGCAGAAAATTGCTTAACTCTGTAATGGAGCCCCATACAAAGTTCGATAGAACTTCCTTGAAAGCTATTGGAATTGGTCTTTCCATCAATATGTGACAATCATGACTCTTCAAACCTGTCAACTTGCATTCATTCAAATCAACACATCTTCCAAGGTTCAAAGCATATCCATCAGGAAACCGCACAGATTTGAACCATTGACAAACAACTCGCCTCTGCTCCTTATCCAATGTATAAACTGCTTTTGGCTTTGGTCCCCTGCTGCTTGCATCCACATCTAGTGTTGGTCGATCACAAATATCTCTCATATCTTTTCTTGCGTTCAAGTTATCTTTTGTTTTTCCGGTGACATTCATCAGAGTATTTATGACATTGTGGAAAACATTTTTTTCTATGTGCATGATGTCAAGATTATGATGAATAAGATAGGGCTTCCAATATGGTGGATCTCAAAATATACTGCGTTTTGTCCACTTATGTGTACTTCCGTACGCAAAAGTCGTGTCGTGAGGGTTCTGAACAACAGTTGGAAAGTCCTGCACCCGCTCCCAAATTTGATCGCCGGTTAACCTCAATGGTGGACGTGTTCTTTCAGTCCTATTCTTCATGAACTCTTTTTTATTCCTTCTGAATGTATGATTTATCGGTAAAAATGTTTGCGACGATCAAAATAGCTGGGCTTTTTTCCATGTTTTAATTTAAATAACTTTGATCTCTCCAAACATATCGGACATCCTAAGATCCCAGCTATACTCCATCCAGATAACATTCCGTAAGCTGGAAAGTCATAGAGCAGCCTTCATTACAAATATTTGATTGGTAGAAACATCATATGTAAGGACACCTTCCTCCCATGGCCGTTGTAACTCTTCAATCAATGGTTGCATATAAACATCTATTAACTTTTTGGGATTTTGCGGGCCAGACACGATCAATGTCAAAAACATATAAGGTGTCCTCATGCACATACCAGGTGGAAGATTGTATGGCGTTAAGATAACTGACCAATATGAATAACTTTTTCCTGATTTCTCAAATGGGGCAAATCCATTAGCACAGACACCTAACCTGATGTTTCGAGGCTCTATCGCAAACTCAGGGTACGTTCTATCAAAATGCTTCCATGCCTCTGCATCTGAAGGATGACACATTAAATCCTCTTCTGTTTCATGATTTGTGTGACAAGTCATGTGTTCAGCTGTGGCTTGAGACGCATAAAGCCTTTGCAATCTGGGGATTAAGGGCAGATAAAACATTTACTTGCATGGTCTACGCTTCTTATTACGACCCTGCTCCTGTTAATCTTGTACCTAGGTTGGCTACAGAATTTACAAGATTCTGCATTTTCATCATCTCTCCAATATAACATACAACCCCCACTACATACATCAATCCTTATAATCGGAAGACCTAAGTTATCCACTAGCTTTTTCATATCGTATCAATCACTTGGCATGTTGTTATCACAAGGTATTGTTTCCTGCATTACTTTAACAAAAGAGTTGAAGTAATCTTGCGACACATTATGCTCTGCCTTGATATTTAACAGTCTTGTTGTCACTGATAACTTAGTGTGGTTGTCACAACCTGGCCATAAAAGTTCATCTGCTGCTTTCAACACTTCCAATAACTGATTATATGAAAAAGCTCCATTACACACATTCTCATCAAAACCCGTTACTCATATATCTTCCAATTGTGATGCATGACTAGTACCCACTTGTTTATGTGTAGGGGTAAAACTAGTACTTGCATGGTTCGAATCTGAAACAAAATTCTGACCAGCTGCATTAATCACCATCCTCTCGTATGGGTTCAATTGGTCATGATAGCTACATTCTTCCCTAACTAAAAATCGGTCACTTCTTCGATATCCTTCATCAGATATAAATGGTTCACCATGGCAAGTCCAATTATAATAATTCGAAGTAAATCCAAATCTACAAAGATGTTCTCTAACTGTATCACACACATGAAATTTACCATTACTGCACTTTTTACACGGACACCTTAACTTATTTCCATCCATGAACTCATATTTACTACTAGCCAAGTCTAAAAATAGTTCCAACCTAGTCCGAAACTCATCGGTCAATCCTTGACGTCCAGGTAAGTTCTTATTATACATCCAAGCCCTATTTCTTTGCATTGTGTCTGTATTAAAATAAAAAAATCTCGTAAAATATGTAAAATATCATATCTACTGTTGTTAATTAAAAAAATTATGAAAATTAAAATTTTGTTTTTCAAGCAACAATTACTATGAAATTTTAAAAAAATAAAAAATTACCATGTAAAGAAGACTTACCCAGATATTTGACTGAAATCTTGATAGTAGCAAGTGGTCAATTTGAAGAGAATTGCAAAGTTCACTTGGATTGCGAGACCTTCAATTGGACACGTACCTAAATAAAAGCAAAATCACTTAACATTCATTTTTTAAAAATTTTTTATTTTTTCCAAATTTTTAATATCTAAAAATTTCTTATAATATTCGCCGGTCGCCGGTCCGGTGACCAGCTGATGCCGGCGAGGCTGCTCAGCCTCGCTATGGCCACTGATCTGGCTGATCTAGGCGAGGCTGAGCAGCCTGGCCATGGCCGCGGGTCGACCTCGCCGTCGCGCAGCTAGGCGACGGACCAATACCGTCCGTCGCAAATTGGTGGCTGGTCAACAGTCGACGACCGGCGACCAATTTACAATAAAAACAAAAAATAATGTCAATAAAAAAAATCGCATCCAACGATGAATCAGAAGGACAGGACCATATTAGTTGCATGTTTAGTCACGAAATTAGCTATGATACTTACCGGTGGAAAAGCTTCACCGAGATTGATTTTTTGGCGCACGGATTATTGAGAGAAATGATAGAAGGAGAAGGTGAGAGAAAAGCAGGCGACTTGACGAATAACTACTGAAAGAGAGAGAGAGAAATTGACGGGTGGGGTGGGTTATATATCACAAATTAGCGACGAACCTGTTTTCGTCGCAAAATCCATCGCAATTGCGACGGATAAAATATTCGTCGCTACTGCTATAGCGACGGAAAATAAATCCGTCGCAAAATTCGTCGCAAATTGGCGACGGAACTGGCGACGACAAACTTTCCATTGCAAATTTGTGACGAATTTTGCGACGGATTTCGTTTCCGTCGCAAATTTGCGACGAAAATAATCCGTCACAATAATCATGTTTTTTTGTAGTGTATCCGAACTAAAAATGATTGGAGAGTGATCGAGATTGCTCCATGGTTCCACGCTCGACCACAAAATGCACGAACGGGGGCGGGATGGAATGTTGAATTTACGTGAATCCAAGAGCGAGGAAATTTAATGATAACTTAAAATGGTCAAATGAATATAAGAAACCCTAACTAACATGGCCCTGTTGTGGTCAACGTAGTCGACAACGACTACCACAGTAGCTTCGGTCTAAGTTTCGACAGCCTTAACACAGAGAGAGAGAGAGAGATCGCACGACCAAATTTAAGAGGTGCACCGAACAAGGCAGCACAACTACTGCTGTAGGGCACTAAGAAGAATAGACACAGCCGTTCTCTGACTTTTCCTTTTCATATTTAATTTATGCACCATATCCTACCTTAATGCTTGAATAAATTATTTGAGTTTTTATCCGGATCTGTTCGAAGGTGAAATTATCCAAAAGTTACAAACTTATTGCACATTCGTTAGTGGCTAGGTGAGGCTTACTCGAGGCTGGGAGGCTCGATCTCGATAGATCTGGAGAGTTCAAGCCTCGCGCAGCCATATCGACAAGGAAGAGTTGTGCGAGCTGATGGCAAAATCTTGGGTTTGCTCTTTCTTCGATCAAGAGGAAGTCCCGGAAGTCTCTCTGGTGAAAATCGACACCAGCGAAGGTCATCACACGAGAATGAACTGCAACGATGTTAGAAGTAAAATCGCCTAGGAATTTTCTAGAATTCGGACGTGAAATCCGTTTGATATTTTTTTTTTTATATGGGAATCACGAATCCGTTGGTCACCTCCATCCGCGTGACCTCTACTTCCATCTGAAATGCTTCGTAGAGAGAGAGAGAGAGAGAGAGAGAACTGATTCACAGGCCAAGCCCACTGAAGCTGAAATGAACTGGACTAACAAGCCACGGATTTGCATTAGTGGGCTGCACTAATTGAACCAGGCCCAAAGTGTCAGGCCCATTTCGTTTCGAACGAATTGAAGCCCGCCCTTTTTTTTTTCCCTTTTTCTTTATTTGTTATTTATTGGTTTTTTGTAATTTATTATGTATGTTCTTTATTTCATTTATTATTATTATTATTATTATTATTATTATGCAAAAAATAAAAGTTCAAACAACATACGTTGGCAGCTCTAAACTCCAACACAGCTCTAAACTTCAAATAACATATGATGGTGGGGGTGCTGGGTTTGGTCTAGGGTCTCTGCTTTTTGTGGCACTTTTCTTTGTTTTGTACAATTTCTTGTGATTGAACCCATAATAAAGAGGAAAGTTTGTGTTTCGAAATAAAGCCAGATCGTCGAGGTTTCTATACTTGCAATTGCGAAGAAGGTAGCAAAGTATAATTTGGTCCTTATGTTCTTTCAAAATGACCAAATTATTCCTTTAATTCGATTCGGTAAGATCGGCATCTGACATGGCAATCCAACTTAGTCACCGGAATTGTGTTTGCTGATGTGGTTGTACAAGTCATTGCCAAATCAACAAAAACTGTAAAAATTAAAGACAGAACCAAAACAGGAAAATAAATTAGAAAACAAAGAACATACATGAACTAAAGAAAACAACACAAACTGGAAAGAGAGAGGTTCCGTTGAGTGATGTTGTGCGGCTGTGCTCTTTTCTTGATGGCATATCTCCTTTGACGGGTGTCGCGAAGTACTAAGTCACATGCTCTATACTCTAAGGGTGTGGTTGTTTGAGTGAAATAGGTTTCCGCAATTTGATTTTCTGGACTTTTACATGCGTCTGGTTTGTTGAAAAGGATTAGTCAACAGAAAACCATTTATGGTCAATGAAAATATGCGAGCTTAAAGTTAGAAAAATGAATTTTCTAACAAGAAAAGGGAAAAACACTTTCTTGAAAAATGATTTTCTAGAAAGCATTTCCTTTATCATGAATTTTCTTTTCCGAAATAAACACATTCTAAGATGAATTTTTAAAGTAGTGAGCATATGTTAGTTAATTCTACGTTCCCTTCAATGTCATAAACAAGTGGCAATTGGATTCTAATTACATCCACTTGAGGCTAAGCACGATGCAAATTTCACGCTTGAATGAGGTTAATAAGGTATTTTATGAGTGGATTTACCTAAACTCGACCACATTGACGAACTCGATGTAGTAAAACCCGACAGTGCTCGGAATGAGAGCTAAAGAAGATCTTCTAAATACGAACCAAAGAAAGTGACCAGGGCGTTTGCTTCTCACCTATGGTTGACACAGGTATTTTTTGTATTTTGTTTTTCTCCTTCTTTCTCACGTCTGATCATAAATAAGGTAAGCAATGCAGATAGTGATAATGTTTCGAGTCATCGACAACAACTCGTGTTGTGTTTGGTCGTCAAGAACTGAAGAAGTCGGATGCAATAAGTTAGGATTGGATAAAAAAATTCCCTCTATTTCTTGTATCCACTCATTGGGATAATTACCCGAAAAGTCCTAAACCTATTATACGGATGTCAATTTAGTTTTAAACTTTCTAATTTGTCTAAAGTAATCCTAAACCTTTTGATGATTTCTCAATGTAGTCATTCTGGCCGAAAATTGCCAACATGGACGTTAGCTACCTTATGTGGCACGGCTGACACTGACAATGATAATTTTTGCACTTTTGTTTTGAATCTTCTAATTTTTTAAGTTTTGAACTCTTTTATGTTCTTTTGTTACTTTTCCTGTTTTGTTGTCAGCTAATGTGATTGTACATTTGGAAATGAAATTGGATGCTCCATGTATTTCACCGAAGTGGATCTAGTCTTTTGTGCAAAAGCACGCGGACTGTTTGTTGAAGTGTGGAAGCTTGGGGTTTTTTTGTACCATTCAAGTTTGTTGAGGTGCAACGGAAGTAGTTTACAGTGGTTGACATCTGTACTCCACAGATCCTCCTTTCTGCAATGACACATCAGACTCGCGATGAATAGAATACCTTTTGCTGGGGTGCGAGCTTTTGACATCAATGAACTTTTACCCTTTGCATGTGGGGAGAGCACCTAAATAATGGGATAGACTTCTGAAATGGTATCATCTGTCTTGACTTTTTTCTAGGCTTCAGATCATGATAACTTTTGTGCGTGATGTCTTTAGCTGTGGAATTAGTATGTTGCCTTTCTTTGGCTCTTAATTTCTCAATTCTTGCTAATACGGAGTTGATTAATCAAGGGGATGGTTCTTTTTCTTTATTCTTGTGGTAAAGTCATGGGCTCCTTCTTATTCAGCTCAAGGAAACACGGAAATGCTTCATCGTTGCATTTTTTTTTATTAAATATCTCAGACGGGCTGATCTTGAGTATTTATGTTTTTCCTGACAGGTGGGATCAAGCGGCACAACTTCAAAAGAGGTCTGATGACACACGGGTCCAAGAGCCACAGGAATTTGGGTTCGATTGGTGCGGGAACAACGCCTGGTCGTGTATATAAGGGGAAGAAGATGATGCCTGGTAGGATGGGAGGATCAAAGAGATAGATTGGGAAGCTTAAGATTGTTAAAATCGTAGATTGGGAAGCTTAAGATTGTTAAAATCGATAAAGATCTGAATGTGGTCATGGCCAAAGGTGCCGTTCCTGGAAAGCCAGGAAATCTTTTGCGGATAGCACCCGCCAAGATTGTGGGGAAGAACATTCCTAAGAGTTAGGATTGGCTGCGCTACTTGCTTTCTATGTTGGTTTAAATTTTTTCTGCACCAGGTGATAAAACTTTTCAATTGCAGGCTAATTTCTTTGGTTGACGGGATGCCGTTAGATCCATTTAGCATTCATACCCCCAATGACATGGGGTGGTGAGCGGGACCGACACAGTTTGCTTGATAATGGTGAAGAAAAGAACGATGAAAATGTGATTAATATGCATCTAGAGAAGTTAATCTGTTATAATTAATTGATTTGAGTTGGCGGAGGCCACAAAATACTTGAGAATTCTTCAGTTCTTGAAGTTGGTGGCACATGTATCTCCGCTATGTTTTTTTTTTTTTGGTCGAAATAATTCTTTATTTATAATATTTGGAAAGTGGAGATCCCATAGAGTGAGCATAATTACATAAAAGATCCAAAAGGACCCGAGGGGGGGAAGATAACCAGTAACTTAGCAAGGCTTTTTCTCTATAGCAGCCCAATCTGCAATTCAATTAGCTTCTCTGAAACAATGGGCTATCCGGATTTTTGAAAATTGGGACGACAGCTCGCTACACTCAGTGATAAGAGCTGTAACTTCCCAAGTGAACTGATATGACCTCTTTAACTGCACTGCTCTTATCAGATCAAAGTTATCTCCTTCGAACACAATTGCTTCGTTCTTTCGGGACTGGAAATATTGAAGAGAGAGGAGCAGAGCCAGGGTTTCCGTCTGCGCGGCCGAAGAAGCTCGAACCGTCCTTCCAAAACCATTGATGAGGAGTCCCGACGAGTCACGACAGACAGCCGCTATGGATCCTTCCATCTCTTCGGGCAAGAACGACCCATCAAAATTAATCTTCAGGGTTCCTTGTTTCGGTGGGATCCAAAACTGAGAGGAATTTGGGGGATCGTTCACTGGGCTGGTATCATTCCTTGAGATTTTCTTTTTCTGGCTCCAATTCTTCACGGTATTCAACATGAGAAAAGCAGAGGCTAGTGTTTCGCCTGGGTCAGGATCCTTATGTTGAAAGACATGGCAATTTCGTGTCTTCCAAATGGCCCAGAAAATAGATGCAATTACTTCAATTCCAGGGGAGTTTGTTATTCCATTTCTATGTTGGAAGAGCCACGCATCAATTCTGGCTAAACCTTTACTAGTGATATGGATTTGTACTGCAGGGTTAGACCAAACCTCTTGTGTCCATGGGCAGAGAAGGAACAAGTGTTCCGTGGTTTCCACTTCTCTTTTTCAGATCGAACAGGTAGGGTCAGGTATGATTCTCCTTTTATAGAGGTTCTCCTTTGTGGCTTATGCATTTTGGCTTACATTCCAGAGAAAAATTCGCACTTTAGGAGTAGTTTGCATTCCCCATAGTTTACTCCATAGAGCGCGAGAGGGCTGAAATGAGGAGGATGCTTGATTTAGAATTAGTTTATCTTCTTTTTCTCTAATTCCGTGATACCCACTTTTAACTGAGTGGGTACCAGATTTTGCTCCCGTCCAGACTAGCTTATCTTGTACTAACTGAGACCTTATTGGGATTGTGAGGATTTCTCAAACCGTTTGATCCTCAAAGAGGCTTCTTAGCGATGGTTCATTCCAGCAGTTCTCTTCCCTGATGATCAGTTCAGCAACTGTTTTTGATTCATTTCTAGTGGCAGGACCCCCCAAAATTCCTCTTTTTAGCCATTTGTCCTCCCTGATTTTAATATTGTCACCATTCCACCACATTATATGAGGGGAAATATTATCTCTTCCCATAAGACGGTCTAGCTTCCTTCTCAGCATTCCAGAAATTTCGTTGGGGGAAATAAAGTCCTTTAAAAAGTCTACTCCATAAAGTTGTTGGCTAAACCTTTACTAGTGATATGATCAGTTCAGAGACATCCGATAAAATTGGAATGTTAAATGAGGTTTTGTCTGAAAAATTATTTGATGGAACCTTTTAACGGAAGGTAAATTTATCATATAGGTACAAGTTCGATATTTTTTATATCATAAGAAAAAGTTTAGGGTGAATGCGTCATAGTGGGCATAGTTTGGAGTTTTTGATGTTCCAAAAAATAGTTCGGAGTAAATGTGTCATAGGAGATATAGTTTGTGGTTTTTAATGCCTTTTTACCATTAAATAACAGCATACACAATCGACTTTGGCCTCTTGTTTTCAACTCAATTGTATTTTCTTACAATCCATGCAAAATACACCATAAAAGAGATCTTGAGAATCAAAGGAAATACTAAAAGATGACAGAGAAATTAGGGGAGGGACAGCGAGGAAGAGAATAGGAGCAAAATTTAAGGGTATGGAATTGTCAATTCATCATCGATCGCCATTTTACGCAAACAGATCTACAACGATGCATGATATAGGATAGGCAGATCCTAACAAGCTTAAGCTCTTACAACTCATAGAAAAGAAAAGAAAAGTAAAGTTATGCTCATCATGTGCCCTAGCTAGTAGAGCAAGCAAGAGTTCTTAATTAATTATGACTTAAGTTACAAATATGTAAATGTTACTTGTCATTAGTACCATCAAGGAAACACTATATATGATGCTCAAGTTATTATGGACCAGTAGAGCCAATTAGCTTGGTCAAACCAAAGGTGATGACCATGGCCAACCACCCTCCAAGTAGCACCAAAGAAGTCAACTTCACCGCGAGCGTGTTCTCAAGCACCGCACCTAGCTTGCTAAACTCGACCAATGCCGCGCTTACCGCCTCTATCACCACCGCTAGTTTCACCTTGTACTCCTTTATATGAACATAGCTGCTAGGAGTGGCATCGGTGCCCCTATCGTAAAGGCCAATCTCGATGCACCCAACACCTACCGTGGGCTTGGAAGTTTCTCCTTCATCACATCCATCTCGTTGACTTCTAGGGTTTCGTTGCTACCCTCTCTCTTCATCTCGGCCACCTCCTCAATGTTGTACTGGGAGTACACGGATACGAGCTCCCTAATGGTTGTAGGCCCCGGGATCAGCCCCGCCACCTCGAAATCGCCATGGTCTTGACATCAGGATCGATGCCCATCATGAGCAAGACTGTCAAGAGCAAGCCATCCTTTGCACCTAGCATGGCGGCACGAAGCCACTGAGCTCGCTTCGAGAAGTAGACGACCTTAACCTCTTGTTCGAGGGATTGCTTGGTTTGACCTCGAGGTCAACTTTGAGAGGAGAAGGAGGCGGCAATTGTAGGAGGTCTTGTGGTTGAGTTGATGGTGTTGCCATTGATAGATGGAGAGAGAAGGTTAATATGAGGAAGCTCAAGAAATGAATGGGATATTAGAGAGGAAGATATGAGGGCGTATGGAGGGCACACTTCCTGAGAGAAGCTGTATAGAGCAAAACATGTGCGTTATAAAATAACAACCAAGAACGTAATTTTTATAACATGGTTTTGTATTGTTGGTGGAATCTCATGTGTTCACACTTGAGTTGGTTTATTTCTTTGAGTAGAAGGTGAACACCTTAACTTGTGAAACACAAAGTCTACAATTGAATCTCAGCACTCTTTTCAATTTTTTTTTTATGGAATGCAATCCAATTTCAGTAGCTCAAATAAGTGAACAAGTGAGTCTAGGGACAAGCTTTCCACGTAAATGAGAATTATCTTGCTTCTTATAGGAAATTTGGGATAATGAAATCTCATGTGTTCACATTTCACAATTTGTAAGATCTTCTAATAGGTGTCTTCATAAGTGTGCTGAATGTCGTTGTAATGTTGATGAAATCTCATTAAGCTTCCTCCCAAAATGGTAGGACAACCTGTACTATTTTTTTTTGCAATGGAGAGCACGGGGCGTGCACAGAGCGTGCATTGGCCGTGCATTGGCTGTGCATCGGCCGTGCATTAGGCATGGATTAGGCGTGGGTTCCATTTGCACACACTTAGTATCTATTGTAGTTGAACCATCAAATCAATTATTGCCTTAGTCCCTCGAGCAAGAGGTCGAACCATCAACTCAACCATTGCCTCAGTCCCTCTCGAGCAAGAGGTTAAACCATCAACTCAACCACTGCCTCCTCCTCCTCCCCTCCAAGTCCACCTTGAAATTGAAACGCCAACACAACCATTGCCTCCTCCTCATCCTCATCCTCCTCCCTCCGAGGCAGAGCTTGTCTACTTCTCAAAGCGAGCTTAGTGGCTCCACACTGCCATGATGGGTGCGAATGACGGCATGATCGCAACGGTGTCGCTCAGGATGGGCGTCGGCACCATCAACAAGGACAACAGGATTATGGCAATATCTAGAGCGCTAGGGGCTGATTGTTGGGCCTGCACCATGGTCTTCGAGGAGCTCGTATCGGTTTACTCCCATTACGATATCGAGGTGGCCCGGATTCAAAGAGAGGACATGAACAGAATCGTAGGAGCTGAGGAGAGGGATGCGAGCAAGGAGAAGCTACCAAGCCCATGGCAGATGGTGGGGGCATCCGCATTGACCTCTGCAGTGGGGGTGTTGGTACCGCTCCTAGCAGCTGCGTTCATTGAAGATTACAAGTTCAGGCTGCGGACGTTGATAGTGGCGGTAAGCATAGCGTTGCTTGGGTTTGGCGCTTTGAGCGCAAAGCGAGGAAAGTGCCGGTGGTGAAGTCCGCTTCTGGGGCATTGCTCGGAGGTTGGTTGGCTATGGGCATCACCTACGGTGTGGCCAAGATGATTAATGGTCTATAGTAAATCGAGCATAAATAGTGTTTCCTTTGATTCTCGAGATCTTTTTCTCATGGTGTATTTTACATGGATGTAATCTTATCGGACTACACAATTTGGGTTGAAAACAAGAGGCCAAAGTCCATGGGGTATGTTTGCTATTATTTAATAAAAAATACATGTTTATCAGGTTTCACAGGCGTGCACGGGGCGTGCATCGGGCGTGCATGGGGCGTGCATCGGCCGTGCATTAGGCGTGTGATAACTCTATAAAAATAGAGTTATTTTACCTACTTTAGGCAACAAATAATGCAATATTTGTGAGAAAATATTTGGATTTCCATCTATTTACTCAAATTTTTCTTGTTTATGCAGAATAATAAGATATGGAGAAATAAGGAAAAAATGACAAAAAGAAGGAAATGAATATGCTACCCAGAGAAAAGTTAGAAAGTAGATACCAAATCGGGAATCTTGTGATTTATTCCCCAGTTTTATGCAAAAAAGAAGCAATTGCCTTGTGATAGGAGTCTTAGATGTTATTCTATTTATAGGATAAAATTGAGAGTTTGGGGGGACAACTAGTATTTTTTTTATTGTCTTTGTTTTCAACGTTTTGGGAATTTTTCAAATATTTTGAAAAGAAGACAAAAAGTGGTGATAGAATTCCTGTTTGTTGATTCAAAATGTTTGGTTTAATTTATATTTTTGTTTTTGCTCTAATTATGTTCTAATTTTCTTTTGTTAGGGCTGCGATGTAGCCTGACCATGATGATATGAATTTATTCTTTTTATGTTTTGCAAGTGATTTCATTCATATGAGTTGTATATTATTATGCTCAATGCATTTAAGTAACTGGCCACTATTTAAATGATTTGATGTAAATATTTGAGACTGAGAAGTGATAATATATAATTACTCTTTATAATATATAACCATGAAATAAATGTGGATAGAAGTATACCATGTTATTTGTATAGCTTTTGGTGATAAGGTGGTATAAAAGATTCATTGTAAATCAGGAATATTCACAAAATTTAACGCACTTATGTTCATTTAAATTCACATAGAGATATAATGGATTGGTAAAATGAGTAGGTTTGTTATACCTACATATAGGATAGTAAATAGATTAGAAAATTTCTTTATCATATGTTTGATATTGTTTTTGTATGCATAATGATATGAAATTCATATCTAGTGGTTGTGGTGAAATCGGATGCTATAACATATTTTATTTGATTGATTATTTGCCTTTAGTTCTGAAATTTTGTTTCTAAGATTGTCAATTTTCATTTATTCTCAATTCTATTTTGATCTGTTAGATAAATTTTAAAATTAGTTAATTTTTAATATTTAATTGGTTATTAAACATCAATCTCTGTGGAGTGATACTTTTCTTATAATTATATTACTTGTTCATTAACACGTTTAGAATTTTACGAATAGCGTGGCAGTCTCCCAATCCCACACACACTCGGTATCTATTGTAGTTAACTCATGTCTATGCTTATGGGGGCCCTTAGGGTTTAGTAATAATGTACTTACTCATATTGATAGCTTGCAAAACAAACTCCTAGCAAGGCTGAAAATCTCGAAATGATCCATGTAAGGAGTTGAGTTGTGCTCATTCATGCCTCCTCACATGCCCAAGCTAGAATGAGTTCTTTGCAAAGTAAGCAAGAGGACTTAGTTAATTACGACCAGAGATACAATATGTAAATGTTATTACCGGTCATTAAAATCATGAAGGAAATGTTATATGTGATGTTCAAAATTATTATAGACCAGTAGAGCCAATCAACATGGGCATCAACCTTTGGTAAGGTTGATGCCCATGGCCAACCACCCATCAAGAAGCACCCTAGATGCCAACTTCACTACCGATGCTTTCCCCAGCACCGCGCTTAGCCCGCCGAACCCGACCAACACCATGCTTACAGCCATCACCTTCTCTAGCCTCACCTTGGTACTCCTTTACAAACACAGTTGCCAAGGGCGGCATCAGCACCCCGACCACAAAGGAAAGAACAAAAAATCTTCTCCGGCTAGTGACTTTGCGAACCTTCTCCAGCCAATTTAGCGCATGTAAAATCATACTAACAGCTGGAGAATCTCTAGCTGGCATCGAAGATTAGTTTCAACCAACTCGGAGGTTGGTGGTAACAGATTTTGAGCAGGAAATCGAGCAAGAAAAATAGAGGGGATCATTATCCAATGTAGGCCAAACATTCGAGAGAAGTCCAAAGAGAGAGAGAGAGAGAGAGAGAACGAGCACGAAAGACAGAGAATGAGCGTAAGCGTGAGTAGAGACTTCTAGGGTCGAGCGATCGGCGCTTTTCTGATTGGAAAAGCGCTGGCAAATCGGTCTCGTTGGAGAGTTTCCTCACCAATGAACTTGTGTTGAAGCTTGTCACATTGGCCTAAAAGTTAAGCTCAACCGGCGTGTCCAGACGTTCTTTGATGAAGCCAAGGCCACTACCTCGGAGTTCATATGCTAAGGAAGAGTTTTGCAGCCACGGATTCGCTCAGAAACTTCATTTGATCCTCTAACGAAGCAAGTAAAGTTCGTTCATAATCACAATTCTACAAAATTCCAGAAGATGAACTAGTTGAATCTTGCTGATCACGTGATTTCTTTTGTAATTTTGAGTTCATTGAAGATTAAAACATGTTTATTAATATTTTTGTTGTTGTTGTTTGATTGCATTTTGATGGTTAAACTTGCATAAACTGAATCGGTTGTCCATGAACCACCTCGCCATAGCCTGCACATCCTCGTCGGAGCGTTCCCCGTGGCCATAGGCCATCCAAGTTAGTTTTTTCTCACTTGTTTGATGATTTTGTATTGATTTGGACCGACGTAGACGGCTAAGGCGATTTGTATGAGAATTTGTGAGCTTAAATGGCTTGATTAGGATAGTTTGCAAGTTAGGTTTTTTTGAATGGTTTTTCGTCGGCAGGTGGCAGCCTAGTGGCGAATCAATAGGCTAGGATTGATAGGGGGTGATGAACACTCTACTTAGAACTCAAAAGAATGATAGAATACTCACCGGAAGGTCATTGACAGTGGGCTCAAACCGACGGCTTTAAGAACTCTAAACTAAATTTCATGCCTACCAGACACTCGATGAAATGCCACAAAGAAAGAACCCCCAAACGGTGTCGGTTTGGTGCTGTGCCCGCTGGGGCTGGCGACCAGCGCCGGTGACGATCGGTTCGGCGTGGCCGAACCAAACTGAACCGGTTGGTCTGGTTTTCTATTCTGGCGGGAAATTTTTTTAAAAAAATA
Organism: Syzygium jambos; assembly: GCA_031216235.1. Lineage (NCBI taxonomy): Eukaryota > Viridiplantae > Streptophyta > Magnoliopsida > Myrtales > Myrtaceae > Syzygium > Syzygium jambos. Next base: position 17,372,422 of record CM062223.1, read on the forward strand.
ATAATTATAAAAAATTATAAAAAATTCAGAAAATAGAAAAAAATTATAAAAAATTTTAAAAAATTCATAAAAGACAAAAAAATTTGAAAAATTTGAAAAAAATTCGAAAATTCAATACAAATTTCAAAAAAATCCAAAAAAATTTAGAAATTCAGAAAATTCAATAAAATTGGAAAATTTCTGAAAATTTCATAAAAATCAAAAAATGAAGAAAATAAAATAAAATATGTGAAAAATTCATAAAAATTCAAAAAAATTGAAAAATTTCAAAATCCCATAAAAATTTCAAAAATTTCGAAAAACTTAAAAAAAATCAAAAATTTCAAAAATTCACAGAATGATACAGAAACACTGTGGCCAACCTTTGCAAGTGAAATTAGAATTTTTTTGAAGTGCCTAAATGGCATTTTTAGGAAATCCTTAGTTTAGGGATTAAAAGGGGTTTCAACCCCTAAAAAACCCTAAAACTACATAAACCATTGAATGAATAAGCATTTAGGACTTTGTTAGGGTTTGGGTGTTTTGGAATGGCTTCCTTTAGAGACCCAAATTAGGATGGCTTTGGTTGATTGACATTGATTGTCCAATTATTGATTGATTGATTGATTTCCCACGATTGGAATGATTAGGGTTAGTGGATAGACCTCCGAAACTCGTGTGACACGTTAAACAAATCGTATCGTTTTAGGTACCGAAAAGGCATTAGAGATTTCAATTCGGGATCATTAGCGTAACCAAGTCCCCTTAATCAGAATCTCTGATTCGCAGAATCGTGGTATTTCTCCTGTACCTTGATTAGGTTTATAGCCAACCTACCAATAATAACTAGTGGCGACTCTAAATCGAAGACTTAAATTGAATAGAAAGATAAAAAAAAATACAACATATTGTCACGTGAGATATGGTATGAGAGATCCCCATTTGTCTAGTGGTGGGATGTCTGTGGAACGTTTGAGTGAAATATCTGTATTGGACTGGTTTTTAGAAAAAATACCACCTCAAAGATAAAAATTTTAATTATAAAAAGCCACATAAATTTTTGGCTTAATTTCTTGCCGGAGGTACTTAAGTGATCATTTTTTTTTCGATTTGGCACTTCAGTGAGCCGACAAAAACTTTGGCACTAAAGTAAGTGCCATACAAAACTTTCCCTTCTAGTGTTCTTATGCCGCTGTAAAAGTAATGTGAATTAAGTCCATTTAATTAATAAAATAGAAAGTTACAAAAAATAAAAAGAATTATTAATAAATGAAGTTTTATAATTATAAGGGTTGGATTATTTCGTTATTTACATTTAAATGTATAAATGGGAAGAACTGAAATATATTAAAATTAAATTTGTATAAATCCATTTTATTGCTAATTAAAGTAGAATTTAGAAACTAAATATATAATATTATATCTTATCAATAAAACAAGCTTTTTAATTTAAATATGACATTTTCATTCAGTAAAAAAGTTGATACTAAGCTAATAATGATAATTTATCAAAGAAGTTAATTACGGAAATCATACAAATTTATATTTTGTTGTGGTCAATACACGTTTCAGCAGAAATTTTTTTTTTTGGTAAGGTAAGATGTGTACTGACTTTTCAAAGCGAAGCGTACATTTTCAGCAGAAAATTGATGTGCAATAATTATGATAATATTTTTTTCTTAAAGCTAGTAATGTAGATTTATTAAGAACTAGAGGCTTACCGTTGTTTTTGTTGATAAACCTTCATTACTATTGTCTTTGTTGATGAACACTTTCTTTCCTGATAAATTTTCATTATCAACTTTTGTGTTGAATTAAAATAACGTCATACTTAAAATTATAAAAGTTTTCTTTAATCGATAAGATAGATTATTAGTTATTTAATTTTTAAATTCTACTCTAACTTGCGATGTCATGGATTTATATATATTAACTTCCATTATATTTGGTTTCTTTCCATTTGTAAATTTAAACGTCATATATTTTTGTTGTCATCCAATTATAAATTTACGCGTGTTATAAAATTTAATTGGTTAATAAAAATATGTTAACTTGATTCAATTGTAAATTAAATTGATTTGTGTTATCATACTTCTCAAAAAAAATTCTGAATAGGCAATATAACTTTAAAATGCATTTCATAATATCTTTTAGTAGTATATTTTGTTTAAGCTCAACGAGAGATCACAATTGTGGAGTAACCAATCAATAAATTAACAATTGATATTGATTGGGTGCAATGTACTCCTCGATTTTGATTATATGTTAGAGAATAGTTATAAAATGCAAGACTTTGCAAAATGTTAGAAAGTTTAATAACTTTGCGAGAGAGGTAAAATTGATGAGGATGAAAATGGTGAAGAGACTAGGTTATTTTAAGGATCATTTGATAATAAGAATTCTAGTTTGGGAAATAGATTTAGGAGAGATCTTTTTTGGGAATTACTTCTTTAAAAAAAGTCTTGAAAATCAGCGCAATGGATAAGAACGAATGAATCAAATCTAACAATCATGTCAACTCCATGAATAAGCCAATAACCAACACTTCCTCCGTGTATTTTTCTATACAATAGACAATTCGATATGGTAATTCTATATTCGGTAAGTTCATCCATCGACTTAGAATTATAGTAACTCGCAATCATATCCCAGATCTTACATTCCATTTCTCATCATTTGTTCAGATTCTTTTCTGTTTCATTTCCAATTTCCCTGTTCCTGTCAACCGAACAAGGCATGACTTTAGAAGGCAAGATATCTTCCCCAAAAGAAGGGAAGAAAATCCAAAGGAAACGTCCATCCTTAGTATGTCTTTTATCAGACATCCCCAGTTTCTCTCTGTTTGGTAAATTCATCCCATCTCTCTCTCTCTCTCTCTCTCTCTCTCTCTCTCTCTCTCTCTCTCTCTATTGGTTTTGTTCCTGGATCTTTCTTTCCAATCTCTGGGGCCTCAGGGTAGATATCTCCAATTAATGTACTTGCCATGTTAGATTTGCTGTATATACTACTGGTTCATGCATGTCAATCCACCAGAGTTGGACAATTTACTAGTAGACAATGTAATAACGACATTTCTGAGTTTGGAGTTTGCTTTCATTTCTATTTTTCAGGATATCTTATTTTGGCTACGACACAAACCGCGCCGTCGGCAACAAAAAGGAAAAAAATAACAGATGCAAACACGTCAAGATCGTCGAGATTTAATTAACTGATTTTCTTAGCGACAGACACCAATATGTTTGTCTTTACTTTTATTTTTCCAGTAATGAAAGCACGCCAAAATACTCGTCCATTCTTCCATAATTGTCACGGCTCTTTCCTTAAAGCCGCTCGACCTCTGTCGCTCGCACCGCCGCTAAAATTCCTAGAATCCGAAACCTCTCTCTTTTGCACTGGGTTAACCTATCTTGTCACAAATCGCTCACCTTTCTTCATCTCCCTCTCTTTTCGTTCCTGATATACAGTCGTGTCTCTCAAGTCATAAAAGCATTCCGACCTCAAATCGCATAACCATTCTTGACCCCATCATGGACAGACGTGGAAACCGATGTAGAGAACGCAATCAGTATCGGAAGAGGGGAGTGAGAAACCAGAATAGAGATCGGCGTTATTGCCACCACGACTATGAACAAGACCACCGACGTGCAACAGGTGGTCATGGAGAGGAGAGAAGCACTTCCTGAGAATCTCATTGTAGAGATAGGAGCCGGTCACCTCCTGATATGGACGCTCGTCATTCTGGATATGATGTCTCACAGTATCCAGAGCCCGAGCCTATAACTGGTATGTATAAGTTCAACCCATCGACGTTGCCCATTGAATATATGATTGATTTGCTTTGGAAAGAGAAGTAGTCCAAATGGCCTGAAACTTTTATTGCATTTTCAGAGGATCATCAGAAACGCTTTCTTTCTGCATTTTTCTTTCAATTTGTTTATACCGGCAGGATCTTTGAATATGAATCATGTCATATTCCATTCAATTCACAGATTACTTATAATGTTTCAACACAAATGATATTGAATTTAGTTGTTTCTCCTGATCAGGTGCATAACGGCTGCATTTGAATTTTGGCCGGTGTTTTGATAGTTAAACCTTCAGAAGTCGCAGCAATAAAAAGGAGGTCATAGGTTTCATTGTTTTTTTCTGGATACTAATCTACACAATGGTGCATAGCTGCTGATATTTTATATTTTCATTTTATCAGTTTGACAACCCTCATACTAAAAAATTCATAAAGAAAAGTATACGAAGATAATAAGTAAACGACATAGGGTACTTCTCTTAACAGATTTTTGGACTGCTGCTGTCCAGTCGGAGTTTAACCTAGTGCCAGAGTATAATCTGGTTTTCCCAGGAAATGGGGATAAGATTTGCCTCATTAGACGACCTGATAAAGGTGGCTCGTTGGCTTAATCTGGTTTCCCCAGGAAATGGGGAGAATGAAGACGCCATTGAAATGGGAGAATGCTTTATCGCCGCTCCATAAAACAACAACTAAACTTGCGTTCGTCCCAGAGGACATGGTAATGGGTTGGCTTGCTCATCCGAAGACCGCAAAAGTGGTGCACGAATAGAATTCAAATTCAAAGGGATGCACAATTGTTGTTTCCACTGTCCCTGGTGGCACATTCTCTATAGGACCCCGTCGACGTCTATCTCCAGGAAAAGATGAGTTTGGTGGCGCTTCCGCAAAGCGACAATCGTTTATGCCATTTATTTTTTAGGTGGCCGATGTCCCTTCTAGACATGACACAAGAAGGAATGGAGGACGCCAACTCCCGACTCTGCAAGCGCAGTTATTGACATCCTCTAGTGGCTTAGTCAATCTAGCCACATTTGAGAACCTGCTCATCATGGAATCTTGATAAAAGAGGATTAATCTAGTTTCCCTAGGAAATGAGGATAAGATTTTCCCCATCACGACTTGATAAAGGTAACTCGTTGGTTGCTCAGCACATCAGGCTTCTTGTCAACAACTTTCAATCACTTTCAATCCTGAAACCATCATAAGACAATACAATGTTGAAGGCAATACAATGTCGACATCAAGCCCAAGGAGCCCGCGAGGCACTTTTGAGATAGAGTGGCTTTTGATAGCCTCACGGGATGGTCGTGCCTCGTGGGCGTCTCGGGCTTGATGTTGACATTGTAGTGCCTTATGATGGTTTAAACATTGAAAGTAGTGGGAAAGTTGTCAACAAGAAGCCTGATGTGCCAAGCAGCCAATGAGCCACCTTTATCAAGGCATGAAAGGGCAAATCTTATCCCCATTTCCTAGGGAAACTAGATTAAATTCTCTTTTATCAAGATGCCATGATGAGCATGTTCTCAAATGTGACTAGATTGACTGAGCTGCTAGAGGATGTCAATAACAGCGATTGCAGAGTCAGGAGATGGCGTCCTCCATTCCTTCTTTGTGTCATGTCTAGAAGGGACATCGGCCACCTAAAAAATAAAACGGCATAAACGATCGTCGTGGCGCGGAAGCGCCACCAAACTCATCTTTTCCTTGAGATAGACCTCGACTACGGTCCTATAGAGAATGTGCCACCAGGGAGAGTGGACACAACAGTTGTGCATCCCTTTGAATTTGACTTCTATCCGTGCAGCCACTATGGCGGCCTCAGGATGAGCAAGCCAACCCATTACCATGTCCTCTGGGATGAACACAAGTTTAGCTGTTGTATCACGAAGCAGTGATGGAGCATTCTCCCAGTTCAATGGTGTCTTCATTCTCCTCAATGGCATCCTCGTTGTTCATATCGATTCGTTCAAATGAAGAGCGATTCTGCACGCTGATGTAGAGAACATGATGTTCTTCATTCTAAGGCCACAGGCTCCGGTGTCTAGAAGAAGTCCCGAGGAAATTCCATCTTCTCCATCTAAAGAAAACGCGTAGGAGACTTTCTGGATGTTGCCATTGCCTCCCCGCCAGAAAAGAAGTTCAAAGATGGTGAAAGCCTAGTGGAGCAATGTTAGCATGACTGAGCAATCGATAATGGCTCAGTGAGGCTGACATTGCTCGATTGCTCCGTCGGCCTTTCGCCCATTGAAAGAAGGCCAACCCTTGATGAACTTCTTTTCTAGAGGAGAAGCAGTGGCAACACCAGAAAGTCTCCTATACATTCTCTTACATGGAGAACATAGAATGTCCTCAGGACCTCTAGACACGAGCCTAAGACCTTAAAGTGAAGACAGAATGTCCTCAAGAATGCTAGCCAATTTATTCAGGATTCTTAGCGATTCATTGGGAAGTTTATTTTCATAATCCTGGCAGGGTTAATGCTCATCAGGTGCTTTGGAGGAATAGCGGATCTGGTCATTGTCTTTTCGATTTGTTTTTGGTAACAAATCTGGGTTCCTAGGTTATTTGTGCCCAAGTTACCTTGTGGTGATTAAAGGTTACAACGTAAAGCGGTTTTGTAACGTCCAAATGGTATCTTTTGCAAGTGATATCTGGTTGCGAAAAATTAAATGAGCAATTTTATCAATGGATTACTGATAATGTGGGGATGCCTTCTGAATGCTCGAGCATTTTCTAGCCTCTTCGTTTAATTGCCTATTATGCTGGTTTTCGTAATCAAGAGATTATTGTGTTACCTATTCAGTTTACTCTTTCTAGGATATTCTTTCCTAACGAATCAAACCTGAAAAGTTACTATGTTTATTCAGAGAATCTATATGTCATTTAAGAAAATGCTAGATGCCTTTATGTACTCTAGCATTTTCTGACATATTCGTTTAATTCCCAATTCTGTTAAATTTCGCAATCCTAGTAGCTATTGTCTTACTAGTTAAAGACAGGTGCATTGCATTCGGGAATTTACATATTCAAATTTGATTTGGGTAATATAATACAATCACACAGTAAAAAATGCATAAGATTTTTGTATAAATTTATACCAGTTTCATATTAATCAACAATTACATTACTGTTTGATCTTAAGTTTAATGCTATTTATTTGAATGTTCGTATTATATTCGTATTAATTGGATAAAGTATTGTACTTTACTACTCTCCACTGCACGATGTAAAAAGATGCTTCTATTTTTTACGAGATTCCTTTACCTTCTTTCTCACGAATAGCATATCTTACAGTTCCCTATGTACTTTCTCAATCATAATTTTTTTTTCGGGTAAGAAAATAAGCAAAGCCCGAGTATTACGTTAATACATGCCTAACAAAGCTTAAACGAGACAGATCTCCCATCAATAGGGAAATTAAACTTATTAGTGGCCTATTTAGTGCCGGAGTGGCATTTACATTGCAGGATTGAATGATCCAATTATTGAAAACCAGCAAGTTGTCTAACTCATTCGGAGAAGTCCACCTATTGAAACTAGACCAGAGTTGCCTTTAGAGGTCCCGTCTTTTTTAGCTTGATCCAACCAGGGGAAAGGGCTATCCAACCCTCATACGTCTCTCTTTTATTCCTCTAGGGAGATGATCTCTTTTCTACTATTTGAGCCGAAAGGATATTCTTAACATATCGCAATATCAAGCTCACAGAAGTGCCTCGAAGAGTGAAGTCCATTTGAAATAGTCTTTTATCTATCTAATTCCAAAAGTGCCAACAAGCTACACCAAACACTAGCAGCCACTTATTCTCTTTTACGTGGGTTGATAAAGCAAATAAGTTCATCAACAGCCACCTGTGTAGATCATGGGTAAAGAATTCATTTCTTCAACTGGTAGTTTTATCTTTTACCAAATATTCTTTACATACTTGCAATCCTTGAGTAAGTGTAGAATTGTATCAGTGGATTGCGAACAATAAGCACAACAGGATTTCACTATAAGTTTTTTTTACCAGCCCCAAGAAGCTTCCGATCCTTCGTGGCCCGTCCCATTTCCTCACTAAACTCCAGAGTTTATGAGTGGACGATCGAGGCTCCGGTGAGATTAACTGGCAAGCTTCTTTAACGCTAAAAGAGCCACTGCTATAATAAGTCATCACCATCACAGTCTGAAGGTGGTAGCATTGACTAAATCCGCATTAAAAATTAACCGAGGGAGAACAACTTTTTAGGCTTGTGAGATTCCATTGGTCGTTATAGACACTCAACAGCAAGACAGTCAAGGTGTGGTACCGTAACAAATGGTGAAATTCAGTGAATTAGTGGACCAACTTCATCAACCCAATTATCCGTTCAGAATTAATTGATCTCCGATTAGCCACTACCCATTGCATGCCCCTTAAGATATCACACCACACGTCAATGGTAGCTCTCCAAAATAAAAGCGAGTAGAACGAGTTAGAATAAAATTAGGTAATAGCTCAAAACATTCATACTTTCTCGAATAAAGGCTACCCACAAGGATTTTGATATCAAAACTTAGAACCACGCAAGTTTCAGAAGGAAAGCTTTATTAGATGTCTTTAAACTGCGGAGTCCTAGCCCTCCATAATTCTTTGGTTGATAAATCTTCTCCCATCCTACTAATTGCATATTTTTTTTTATCCTGAACATCTCCACAAATAAGTTTTTGACAAGCTCGCTCAACTTCTTAGCAATAATTTATAGTAGGCATTTTCGCAACTTGCGTCACATATACTAGCATAGTCATAGTAACAAGTTGAACTAGAGCGATTCTTACAACGAGTGACCGATTTTCAGCCTTCCAACAACTTAATTTACTATGTACTCTATAAGCAATAGGTTGGCAGGTTCTGCGAGTAACTCGTTCATGAAGTAGAGGCACTCCTAAATATTTGCCAAGATTACTAGTAAGAGAGAACCCTCCTACAGTGCTGGTTGTCGAGGGACATTCTTAGAGCAAAAAAAATTAGATTTAGCAGCATTTACCTTCTGATCAGAGGTATCGCAGAACGATTGGAGACAGTATCTAATAAGCCGCATCTGATTAGAAGAAGCTTCAGCAAATAAGAGGTCATGTACAAACATTAAGTGAGAGATTAGATGACTTTGTCGACCAGTTTGAAACGGCTTCCAATCACCCTTCTCAACCAGATTCAACAGCATAGCAACTTGGGCCAATTTTCCTCGGAAAGGCAAACGTTGGTTGCGCTTTAGATGTGTGTTGACCATGCAAGTTGGAGCTCGGAATATCCAAAGTCAGAGCATTTTCCTCGCCTCGTTACAATTCTCCGATGACCGAGAGCAGCTTCATCACTCGATGCACGGCCTCGTTACTTGCCGTCGGGCGAGTGGTGCACTAGCTAAGTAAAGAGCAGATAACTGCCAATCGCATATAAGCATCCAAGCATCCAAGCAATGGGTTTCCGATTGAACGGAGAAGTATTGAGATTGTGGATTTTCGCGAATTCGGCCGGATGGATAGTCATGGTGAAAAGTCACGTCATCTTTCTCATTGAATCTCTAATCGTCGTGATTCTCGAGCCGCTAAAAAACTTATGACTAGATAAATATGAATGCATCCATCGATCTTGGAAGATCATAATTTTTCTTGGTAGTGACCTGGCCAA